>NW_021025898.1:2546468-2691942 GCF_004153795.1 Camellia sinensis
ACGAAAACTCCGACAAAATCTCCCCTTCAAATTCGGTTTCCAAAATGTATCAGTTAAGTCAACCATATAATATTCAAACAAATTTATGTTATAAAGGAAGAGTAATTTAGGTACTTTATAACCTAAAATAAATTTGAGGGACCTTAGCCATCAAAACATATTATTTTGGACCTCTCCTCCTATCAAAAGTAGATGAGGGACCTTAGGCCAATTTTCCCTTAAAACAAATAGGTGATTGAGACCCCATACTTGTCTTTCATTTCTTTCACAACATCCACTGGACGAGTTAAAGGTTTTGCATTTACCTCTTCAAGTATCAGCCCAGAAACCAAGCTGGAAGTCATCCTCGAATGTTTACTCGTACGAACCGCCACACCACACGTATGTTCATTGTTCAAAGTCCTTATGTAGAAGAACCCATTTGTTTTTTCAACAGAAGCATGTACACGCCACATACATCCCCTTGATTCCTTATATGCACATTCTGCCGTAACCCTCAGCTTGTCATTTTTAACATACGTAAACTGAAAACCAACCTCAATAGCATACTTGCATAAAAAAGTACGGAACTCAACCACACCACCCTCAAACTTTTGTCCAACACTCGTAATATTATTCCGCCAACTAGCCGACAATAACACCTTTTATTGGTGAGAACAACACTTAGAAAGTGAATTCCTTTCAATATCCACCAGCCTATCACACTCACCATCCACAACATCTACCCAATTAGACTCCACTTCATCCTCTTCATCAGAAGTACTACATCTAGTAACTGAAACATCAATTATATCAACACCGCGTGCACAAACGACCCTCAACATATTCAGAAAATCAATATTATTTCGAACCATACAATTCGGATGGCCCAAAATAGAATATGACATACACATAGTCTCAGGTTTCAAATTCTCCATGTTTTACACAAAACGCCAACCAATTCCTCAAAATTCAATTCGCATGAAACATTAATGACAATAGTATCATTCCCATATTTGAACAGCAACAACACTGCACTATCCATTGAAACTGAAACAAAAAACAAAAAAAATAATTTGTTTAGCATAGAAACACTTCATAAGAACAACATAAAAGTCCAGAGAAATTTCTAAAAATTATAATTTTCTATGAACTTAAAATAAAAGTCCAAAGACATCTACAAACTGATATTCACCTTCAAGATGATAAAAAACAAAATCACAGAGAAATTTACTGCTAACTATTAAACACAATCATAGAAAAAAATCACACAGAATATTTGTTATGAAGTTATAGGCTTCTCCGTGATTTTCACCTCACTACAAGCTAACAATTTTCTATGCGTCATTCTATAATATTGCACTCATAGAAAAATCCAGAGAAATTTACAAATTTATATGCACCTTCAAGGTAACAAAAAACACTGTATTGTCCATATAAACTGAAAGAAAAAACACAAAAAATAGCTTTTCCTTAGAGAAACAAAAACTTTTATTCATCTTCTACAAACATATAATTTTCTCTGAACTACAAATTGAAAGTGAGTAACAAACTTACAATTTTCTCTAAACTACAAATACAAGTCTAGAGAAATTTATGAACTTACATTCACTTTCTCATATTCTATCTACATTAGAAACTTCTAATAATATGTCCATATGCACTTATAAATTCCTCTGGACTACACAAACAAAAGTGCAGAAAATGAAATTTCTCTGGTTTGAAAAAACATAGAACAAAACTTATCATTGATCAGCATGTTGAAAAAAAACAGAGCACGAAAAATGAACTCTAAACATCAAAATCACCTACACTGTAAACACTATTTGAAATTGATAAAAAAACAAAGAATGAAAAATTAATTTCAAAAATAAAAATCAACTCTATCAAGCTGGCCTCTCTCTAAACAAAAATTCAAAACAAAAATCAAAATCCATGTGGAATCTAAATCGAAAACAAACCTGTTTCAACTCCACTCAAAAACCTACGCGATCAACACACTGTCAACACTCTTTGAAATTGATTAAAAAACAAATAATAAAAAATTAATTCCAAAATAAAAATCAACTCTATCAAACTGGCCTTTCTCTAAACAAAAATTCAAAATAAAAATCAAAATGCATGTGGTATCTCCATTGAAAACAAACCTGATTCAACTCCACTGAAAATCTACACGATCAACACACTGTAACACCACTGAAATCTCCGACGAAATCTCCAACGAAATCTACACGATCATAGCAATATTTCTCGTCAACTCCACTGAAATCTCCGACGAAATCTCCACCATGAAATCTCCACTAAAAACTCCGACGAAATCTCCACTGCAAATTCGGTTTCCAAAATCTATCAGTTAAGTCAACAATATAATATTCAAACAAATTTATGTTATAAAGGAAGGGTAATTTAGGTACTTTATGACCTAAAATAAATTTGAGGGACCTTAGCCATCAAAACATATTATTTTGGACCTCTCCTCCCATCAAAAGTACGGGAGGGACCTTAGGCCAATTTTCCCTAAAAATTAATGGTTTCACTTCTTTTTATTTTAATTTGAAAGAGCGTTTGAGTTTTATGTATTCATTTTTAGATCAATTTTATCCAAATCATTTACTTTTAAGACTTTTTGAATAGAATATTCATACAAAAGACTTGATGTTTGTAGCTATAAATTTATACTATATTTGTTTTTAAAAAATGAACGACAAATATAATTTTAAGAGTAACTATTCATTTTTTATAATACCAATTTGATTCAAACGTATTTCTATCGATATTCAATCATTTTGATTTTTTGCATAATTATTCTATTCAACGAATTTTAACAAGTGATCAGTTTAAATCACTCAAATTGGTGTCAAAATAGACCTACCAAACTCAAATGCTCTCTCAAGTTGAATAACCAACTTAATAAGCCAAATCCAAAAATTAATTGTTCAGATATTAATTATGACACAAAGTTATTTGTTTAGATATCGAGTATCTAATTAAATATTTAAAATTATTAATATCTCTAACAAAAAAAAAATGGTAAAACTAAGAATTGTAGTGGTGTGTGAATAAAACCTCTCAATTACATGTTTATTAGACCCATCTTAAAATAATAAAAAAAATAAAAATAAAATAAAAAATTACTTATTAGCTTGTGTGGTAAAAGTGTTATAAATTCTTAAAACATTTTAAATTTAGCAAAAAATTCTACTTCAGTGTAGATTTTTTAAAAAAATTACAAATAAGTGATAATTTATATATATATATATACACACTAATATTAATAATTAAAGTTATAAATTTTTTAATGACTCACTAATAATTTTTTAATTGTACATTAATTAATCTGTAATTTTTTTTTAAAATTTATCTTTAATGATGTGACATGTAATATGTATTATGATAATTCATCTCAAATTTTGTTTCAAAAATGAGTTTGTAGTGTAGTTTTAAAATTAGTGGGAGGTGAACACTAATCCATCCATTCACTTTTCTAAATAATTTTTAAATTATTTACACTAAGACGTTATCAGCTATAAGTAAATATCATATTATTCATCTCATCTATGAATTCATACATTTTAATCCTCTTAATTATAAAAGTTTATCACTTCCATCCATTGAGAAACTATTCAATGCTTCTAGAGCAATACTCCATTCCATTTACAGGTTGACACGTAACACTTCATCTCCTAAAATTTTTGTTGGAAATAATGGTGTTTATAGGCTTATTTTGGGCCAACTTTAAACCCAAATTTGAGTAGATCCCAAACGTTTTTTTGGAGTGGGTCCAAAGAGATGACGTGTTCCTTACCGCATAGCAAGTCACACGGTGAAAACGGTTCGTCAAAACTATTTATAAATGAATGATAAGTTAACGTCATTTTCGGATTTGTGGAATGGACAATTAAAAAATAAAATGTGGGGTTCCTGGTAAAACTTGTCCCACATTGAAACTTTAAGTGAGCTTTTGTGAGTATATAAGCTCTAGGTGTATAAACTTGGGTTAGGCCCCAAGGGGCCAAGTTTGTAAAAAGGAAGAGTTATGGACAAAGTAAACCTTAGCTCAAACCACCACACGTGCGCCGTCGCCGCCATCTGACTCAACCGGGTTCAAGTGCGAATTGTGGGTTGGGTCCTAACATTAATTTTTTGAACAAAATTTATTTTAATTTTTTTAAATTCTTGCGGGGAAATTATTTGAATTTCTTAACAAAATTAATTTAAATTTTGCGCCAATATTTTATGTTCAAACAGAGCCTTTCTCCTGTCCAATTTCCAGCAGTCCAGTAGGTTCAAACAGGTTACAGTTGCACCAAACAGATTCGGTTTTCCAGACAAATTCAAAATTGGGTTCAAACAGTTTTGCATCTCTTCAATTTAAATTCCATATCTGTTTAGGTTGTTTGCATCTGTTCATTTCAAAAACCTACATGTCCGGATTTGTTCAACAGCCACCAATTTGCCTATAAATTCAAATTCATTTCCAGTAGATTTTCATATCTTGAAACATCCAAAAAAATTCTGCTCTTTCCAGTTTTGCTTTTTGTGTTCATTATTATTCATACTAGTTCTTAGGAGAAATTTTGAGAGTATAAAACACAGGTTCTAGTTCGCCGTATAAATTGTTTGGAGTGCTACTACAATTTGTGAAGATCATTGTATTTTTGGAGATAGACGTCATTCATTCGTAAGCACCGAAGCAGGGTAAATCTGTCTTAAGGACAGAATATCTTAGACTTGACTCGGTCTAATTTTGTATTTTTTCATATCGGTAAATAAATTCTGTAAGTAATTTATTTTTATTTGTTTGATTTGTTTCAAGTTATATATTTTACACAGAAGATTGTTTTAAAAATTTTAGTATAAAAGTAGTAGATCTCATGATTTAGACCGATAACTACTCATTTAGAATACCACCTAGACTTGCTCTGGGTGGTGTTTGTTTTAAGGGATTGAGGGGTGGGATTAAACTATTAATCCATCTGGACTAATAGTCCATTGTTTGGTTTAAAATTTGTGTACTGGACTATTAGTCCTAAATCCATTGGAATATTGTGTCCCATAGGGAGGTGGGACACAAATGGAGAGATAAGGGGAGATATGAGATTAGGTAGTGAAATGATCATGTTGACCCTGTACTATTTAATTATGTATTATATTTAATAAAATTCAATAAAATTTAAATGTCTCAATTTAAAAATAAAATAATTTTGTTTAATTTTTATTGATGTTTTATTTATTTAATTTTTTAAAATAATTTTTTATAGATATTTTATTGATATTTTATTTTATAATTTTGTTTATATTTTATTTAATTTCATTATTTAAATTTTAATAGATGTTTGATTTAATTTCATTATTTAATTATTATTATTTTTTGAAATAAAATTATTTAAAATTTTAATTAAAAAATAACATATATTTTTAATGATATTTTATTTATTTAATTTTTAAAAAATAAATTTATTTAATTGTGTAAAAAATAAAATAAAATAAATTTTTATTTAATCTAGTTAAAAATAATTAAAATATTAAAGATATGTTTAATATTATTATTACTTAGTAAATAATTGAAAAGGGTAAAATAGTCATTGGAACATTTATTCTTCTCCATAATATTCTAAACAAGCATAGGATTTATATCTTATCCAACCAAATAGTCTTTTCATAAAATATGGGATACAAATCTAGTCCAATCAAATAGTCTGGAGATAATATATCCCAGGACTAATAGTCTAATAAATTTTAATCTCCATTTATCCAGTTTGTCCAAACAAATACACCCTAGGAGCCTTGAGTAATTTCTCAGACAAATCTCTTCCAAATCACCTTGTACGATTTTTATAATTAAAGAGATCAATATGTACAAAATAAAATAAAATGATATTTGTTAATAATTAATTATAATTTTTTTAAGGAGTATTTAGGAACTTGTTTTAAGACATCTTAACCTTGTTTTTTTCATGTCCAACTGACAGGATTGAAACATTCTTTGTTTCATGGGGATGAGGTCAGCCACATGATATGGGTGGTTTTGGGAAATTGGGAATTTTTTCGACCATTGGAGTTTGGCAGCACAAGTGAGGAAGAAGTAGGAGGATACGAAGAGAGAAAATGTTCTTAGGTTAAGTTTGATATGTCTTGAAAAAGATAGAAAGTCATTATTCTATTTAATTTATATCATTTTATTTAAGTCACATTACTTCTCTAACACATCACTTCAAATTCAACTTAAACCCAACTCATATTTCATAAAAAGTCAAAAAGTACACTTATTTAGATCATCTCAAACAACCCCTTAGTTTTAAATTTTTTATCAAATATTTTATATGGGTATGAGATTTACATTATATGAGTCTCATATGATTTTTATACTCATGAGATATTTAACAAAAATTGTAATATTTTTAAGATAAGAAATTTAATATTTTAATAATATTTTGATTGATAGAAAGAATGGGAGTTATAAATTTATATTAAATAATTTAAAAATATAAAAAAATAATAAATTATAATTAGC
This sequence comes from Camellia sinensis, assembly GCF_004153795.1. Taxonomy (NCBI): domain Eukaryota; kingdom Viridiplantae; phylum Streptophyta; class Magnoliopsida; order Ericales; family Theaceae; genus Camellia; species Camellia sinensis. The sequence continues at coordinate 2,552,962 of NW_021025898.1, forward strand.
GTGAGACAGTCCTGACGCTCCAATACTAACCAATTATTTTTGATGCTTCGGAGGGGAGAGATTTCTGTGTGAAGTCACTCTCAGGAGAGGAGCAAGGATCCTCTAGAGTGATTTTTTTCTAAAGTTTCCTAGAGTGCTACATTGTATGGTTGAGATTTACTGGCAAGTCGCATCAATTTTTCTGATGTGACTTGCCAATAAATCTCAACCACACAATGTAACACTCTAGGAAACTTTAGAAAAATTTTACTATAGAGGATCCTTGGTGTCAGGAGAGTATGGGTGTAATAATTGATTTGCTCTCCACATAAGAGAATAAGTCACGATTTGTCATAGGAGTCGAATATATGCATTTATTGCACCTTGTATCTCTCTCGCTCCTCCCGACCTTCTCTACCATGCCGCATAAGAAAACACAATCCATACGGACGTATAAGATTTATCAAAATAAATTATAATAATGTTATATTTACATAAAAAAATTTATCCGAATCTTCCTAATATGATTTTGACTGGTAAGAAAAAAAAAATTCAGTCAGAACTATAATCGGAAAATTTAAAAAAGAAAATTATATGAATAACGCCTCGTTTGGCAAGTGATTTTTTTAATTAAAAAATTAAAAAATTATTAAAAAAATCAAAAAATTAACAATTCATATCAAAAAATCAAAAATTTTCTTTTTTTTTTACTTTTTGCACATATTTTCGTAAAAAGTCAAAAAGTCATCTCAAACATACTAGTTTTTTTTACATCACATTTTAACTAAAAAGCCAAAAAGTTACTAAAAAAACCTGTTTCCAAACGAGGCCTAAATTATATTAACAAATTTAATAAAATTTTATTTTTGAGCAAATTACACCAACAGTCTCTATAGTTTGGGGGTCGTGTCACTTTAATCCCTGACTTTTCAATTGTGACATATTTGACCCTGAATTTTAAATCTTGTTCTAAATACGGACAATTGAAGATACTTTTACTTTATTTCAAAGGTAAAATTGTCAATTTAATAAAATATAAACTAATTTGACAAAAATAAATGTCAAAAAATTATTTTTAAATTTTTAAAAATTATTTCTACCAACCAAAGATAAAATTATGTAAAATTGATAAATCTTTTAGACATTTATTTATTTTTTTACCAAATTAAAAAGAAAAGAAAAAAAAGAATGGGTCCATTGTTCAAACTTCGAGGAAAATGGGTTGCAAAAATCAGAATCGTTTCTTAGGTTTAGTTTCACAAGTAATTTTTTTAATTAAAAAGTTAAAAAATTATTTAAAAAATTTAAAAATTAACAATTCATACCAAAAAGTCAAAGATTTCCTTTTTTCTTTACTTTTTACACATATTTTCGTAAAAAGTCAAAAAGTCATCTCAAACATACTAATTTTTTTTACATCACATTTTAACTAAAAAGTCAAAAAGTTACTAAAAAAATCTGTTTCCAAACGAGGCCTAAATTATATTAACAAATTTAATAAAATTTTATTTTTGAGCAAATTACACTAACAGTCTCTATAGTTTGGGGGTCGTGTCACTTTAGTCCCTGACTTTTCAATTGTGACATATTTGACCCTGAATTTTAAATCTTGTTCTAAATACGGACAATTGAAGATACTTTTACTTTATTTCAAAGGTAAAATTGTCAATTTAATAAAATATAAACTAATTTGACAAAAATAAATGTCAAAAAATTATTTTTAAATTTTTAAAAATTATTTCTACCAACCAAAGATAAAATTATGTAAAATCGATAAATCTTTTAGATATTTATTTATTTTTTTACCAAATTAATTTTTATTATGTGTTTGAATGATAATCATGTAATGAGTGATTGTTAAGATTTTAATGTGTAATCGATATATTTAATCAGCAGTGATTTAGACCCTCTCAAATTTCAACCCCCACCACTCCCCACACACACACACGTGGCGGATGGTGATTAGAGGAGGTGAAAAAAAAGAAAAAGAAAAAGAAAAAGTGACCAATCAAAAAAGAAAGGGGGTCAAAAGGGGGTGGGGGAAAGGAGGTCCCAATCTTTATTCATATTTAATATATGAAATATTTTTAGTTTTAGATTTTTTAATTTAATGGATTTGTTTAATAATGATATCAAAGTTGTCGTCACATTTAATTTTTAGAAAAATATAAACTAATTTAACGAAAATAAAAATAACAACCCATTATATGATTATCATCCAAACATATAATAAAAATTAATTTAGTAAAATAAATAAATAAATGTCTAAGAGATTTATCAATTTTATATAATTTTATCTTTAGTAGGTATAAATAATTTTTAAAAATTCAAAAATATTTTTTTTTGCCATTTATTTTTGCCAAATTAGTATATATTTTATTAAATTGACGATTTTGCCCTTGAAATTAAGTAATAGTATTTTCAATTGTTCTTATTTAGAATAAGATTTAAAATTCAGGATCAAATATGTTACAATTGAAAAATTATGAACCAAAGTGACACAAATCCCAAACTATAGGAACCATTAATGTAATTCGCCTTTTATTTTTTTATGGTTCATAACAAAAGTCTACAAGGAATGGTTAAAAAAATTATGGGCAAATTGTTCTTTATTTTACACCTTATTCCATTTTCTCTCCTAATTCTTTAATTGTTCTAATTAATTCTTTAAATTTTGAGTCAAATTGCAATTGAGTTCCATCTTATAACCTCGGCTTGAAAACTAGACTAAGTGAAATTTCTGATAAAAACTTAGGGTGTTAAGTGTAAGTAATAAAATTATATGATTGTTTTCCTTCAATTTTCAAAACTGTGTTATACAAATGGACACAATTGCAACCTCACTCGAAATCTAAAAATTAATTGAAACAATTAAAAGATCATTACACAAAGTAAGATTTATGTAAAGTATAGGAGTGCAATGTAAAATTTACTCGAAAATTATCTACCATAATCATACAAACAACCACCACGATCTTATTTTATCAAAATTTCTATTCATTTGTCACATTATATTCCTAATTATACGATTGTATCTCAAGATTCTTGCGTTTTGAAATTTTTTGCTATTGAAAATGAATTGGGAACATGGATTTGGGAACCAAGAAACCACCTTCATGAATCAGACGGTTATATTTCCTGATGAGACGAGTGTGAGAAAGGTTAAAGGTGTTCAACAACTACTACATGTGTCCAAAAGGGTTCGAAGGAGAGTTGATGAGAGATGGGCAATTGGCATAGATTCCAAATTTTGTATTTTTGGTCTTTTGTAGAGGGTTAGGTGCACCATGTGAACTAATGATTTCTTTTTTGTTTTGTTTTTTATATACCCAGACCACCAAAGTGGGGGGACTACACGAATCTCTTCTCCTCGGCTATCAAGTGGTCACTAATTTGCTATGTTTAGAGAAAAAATATTGAGTGGTGTTAATAAAAATTTATAAATGAATCAAGTAAATTGATTTTGTTTTTATTAACTTAACATTATTATGATTCCTATTGTAAAACAAAATTATTCATTAGATAATAATACCGTCACGTTACGTTCAATATTAACTTCTCCTGATTAAAACAATATCAAAACCAAATTCGATTTATTATAGTTATTTTTTAACTTGTTATATATGGCTTTGGGAATAAAATATATATATATATATATATCACTTTTTTTAACTCCAATGCACTAGGCATATGATTAGGCATTTTAGCTCATCTCAAATTCACTAGCTACATGTAGCTAGCCTTCAAGACTAGGCAAAATGTATTTAATCATTAAGATTATTTCCCTCCATCTTTGTTGCTGACGTGGCATTCTATGAAGTTAATAATATTTGGATGAATAGCTAAAATAAAGAGCATGGTTGGAGTAGAAACATGAAAAAATTGACAAGCAAAATAAAAGGTATACTTTATAGTAATATTTAGATAGGTAAAATGCCTACTACCATTGGAGATGCTCTTAATAGTGACTTGTCATTCTAAGTTTCACATTAATTTTTCCATATTCCACTCTAGATTTGACAAATCTTTTGTCTCTCACCAATGTATATGAGTTTCAAATATATAATTTTTTATTTCTTACTTATTTAATATGGACAAATTGTGATTGTTGGTGTAATTTTACTATGTAATTAGAATTTTTAGTTTTGTTGAGCTTTTAATTTGTAAAATTTTCAGTAGTTTTAAAATTTCCCCTTGTTACTTTTGGATAGTGTAAATTTAAAGAAAAACAGATAATTACAAAAATGACTTCTGCAAATATTGAGAGTCAAATTTAGCCCAAGATTTAACTTCACCATTTTCTTACAATGAATTTAGTTCACCATATGAGAGCATAATTTTATGAGAATTATCTTCTTCTTTTTTTCACTTTGACAATCATTTTGTCTTTGGACTTTAATACAGAGTAGTCTCATCCAATTAAAACAACCATCTTTTCTACAGCTCAAATATAAATATTAAAAAGTATAAATAAAACTCTTACCTTCCAAGTATAATCCATTGCAGTTATAAAATTCAACAAGAACTTAAAATAGAACAGAACAATAATTTCATTGTACCTATGAAGACAACATTTTAGGGGAAAAAATCAAATAAAGATTGGCAAGCCTGCCAGGGTTCCAATTATTTTCAACTACAACAGAAAATCCTAAAACCAACAAATTCTAATTATTTCTATAAATAAAATAAAATCCTACAAACATAGCACCCTAACAACACTACTCTGTCATCTTTTCCTTATTCCTCTTGTTCTGCAAGCAATGGATTTAAATCTTTTCATATATTGCGCAGAGTCGAGGTTTCAGATGAACTACTTGGCGAGTCGCCTCCGGTTGGATTCAGTGCTGGACCACTCACAAGAGAAACATTACCGCCACTTTCCATTTCAGCCACAACCGGGATTTTCACAGCCGCTCTTTCCATCTCCTTCTCGAGTTCTTCCTCGCGACGCAAAGTAGTGAACTGAGTATCCAAAGACCTGGCCGCTGCTAACCATGCTAGAACAATCACTAAAAGTATTCCTCCAAGGTATGGGGTTGAGTTTGCAAGTGACCCGAAAGTTAAGATCATGAACTGCTGGATCAGAGCACCGCCGGACTTCCCCAGTGGGTTGCAGACAACATCGATGGCAGCCTTTCCTTTAACCTAATGGACAAGGAACGATGGAATAAGAACAAATTGAAATTGAAATTGAAAATGAAAATGAAAATGAACCACAACCGCTGAAAAAAAATTGAGGTGAATTCATCAGGGATTTTCTGGATCCTGACAAGTACTAACCACTCGACTACGGACACTAGACACCTGACCCAAATGTAAAGGGTGTTTTTGGCATTTCTCACATAGTAACATGTTGTCCTAATTCTATGTATATGCAGTTGAGGGGGGAATATCTCCATATCTCTAGTGTAACATTTTCTTATCGTAGTGGAACATCAACGACTGTGGATGTAGCCCTAGTTTTGGGTTGAATCATGTAAATCTTGTGTTCGTGTGTGTGTGTGTGATTTACAATTCTTGTGTGTTTGTTCTTCTCCCTATTTTTTGTCTCACTATTCCTGGTTAGGTGTTATGGATTCCTAACAGAATTGATGTCTAGGTTTTATGATCAAGTGAGATCTCAGAAATGTTGACATCTCTTTTTCAGCTCAAGCAATTTTGAAAGTTGTCAAAAAATGTTTCCATCCCATATTAGTCATTGGGACAATTCAAATTTCAGAATTGCAATTCATTTTCATTACGGCACAAATTGATGCCAGAATCAAATTACAAAACCATTAGTAGTGAGTAAAAGCATCGAACCTTGGTTTCCTCATCTAAAGGAATATAGGCCATTTCTTTGCAGGGATCAAACAAGCTGTACTTTGCACTCTTGCTAAAAATATTCTGCATTGCGCCCACATACACGGCTGCTAGAAGTGGACTCATCCCAAACTTCAAAAGAGTAGGTGCAATTGGATCGCCAAACAAAAGTAGAGAAAAGAAGCCAACTCCTGTGAGAAGCAAGACCGTGGGCGTGATCTTGGCTGCGACTCCCCAACCATATTTGTTAAATATCCATTGGCTTAGAAGCATCATTGTGAACGTTGTTATCCCAGTCACAGTTGAGAAGTCACCCATGAAGGACGAGTACTCGTTAGGGCTTGGAAACTGCAAAATTTAGAGTGTTCAAGTCTGAGAGAGAGAGAGAGAGAGAGAGTAAAATTCAAAAGCAAATGGTCTGCAAAGAACTATAGGAGTTTAATATCGCGTACTTGAGCTTTGAGCTTTGATTTCCATGTAACCTCAACAAGGTTGATACTAATACCGTATGCAACCACCAAAGTGGCAAGATCTCTGATGTATCTTGAAGACACCAAGAACTTTAAGCTTTCCATTGTCCCCATCTTCGGTTTCTCCTGTCAGGGGATTAAATTCCTGTTATGCAAACGATTACTTGAAAAAAGAAGGTGAATTTCCTAACAATGGACCCATGGAGGATCTGCACATAAAGTTAAGTTTTTCATTTGAGCGCCAGAAAGACAGCATCTGAACTAGGTGGCAAATTCAACCTGAAACCAAGAACCCACCAAATTTCACCCACTTGAAACCCCTTTAAACCCATCCAAATTCATAAACGGGTTTAAATGGGTTGCATCTTGTGAAACCAATTAAAATTGGGTTTAAATGCGTAAGACATGCATTACCCAGTTAAACCACCACCTCCACCACCACCTCCTCTATGACCACCACCATCACCACTACAAGCACTGCCGCCTCCTCCACCACCATTAGAAAATCAGTTAAATAAAGTAAACGGGTTGATCGGGTTGATTTGCCCAACCTGTATCTAATTCAACCCAACCCGCTTAAAGCCATTTATTAAATGAGAAGGTTTAGATTGGGGCTTTTTAATGCACATCCATTTCCCTAACCTTCCAAACCCACCTGTTTGCCACCTCTAATCTGAAGGCAATCCAACCAAAGACTGCAAAAATAATAAAGTGATTTTCCTTTTCATATTAGTAACAAGGCTCTATCCAATGACAACATAGTTTTAGCTTTGCCAGTACCTACATGAAGATGGAATGCCATTTTCGCCCCGAAACAATTTAGTAAACAGAGTAGTTTATGACCAGATTTTTGGCATCAGAAAACAGACTAGTGGTGGCTAAAGGATCACAATAGCTGAAATATAATACTTAAAGAGAGAGGATTCTTGAAGAGGATTTACCTTCTTCTTCTTACTTCGAGCTGGAAGGGGAACATAATTATCCACCCACCAATAAATAAAACAGATTGTAAGCCCCATAAGCACCACAATGCTCATCATTGCTTTCAATGAGATGGCCCAACCATCAACTCCAGGACCCAAATTTTTTCTCATATTAGAGAAGTACTTCACAGTTCGACCAGAGAAAATAAGGGCAACATTGGCTCCAAGTCCAAAAAGAGGGTAGAAACTTTTGGCTTCCTCAACTGTAGTAATCTGCAAAACAAAAACAGAAACCAAAAACACAAATGCAACAGTTAATTGCAGCACCAGCCAAATCATTGGAATAGGGAAATTTCAAGTGCATTTTCAAAGCTAGATTCTGGAAGGATCTATCATTTGCTCACAGAACATCAGAAAAGAATAAATTGGAGCTTAACCACATATAAAGACCTAATTTTGCCCATTTTGATCAGCAAGACACAGGAGAGGAGAACAAAGTTTATACTTTTACATATTATGAAACACAATATCAAACAAAAATTTGAAGCATTGAGATGTGGATGATTCACATGTGCTCAAGTCATTAATATATGTGGATGACAAAAAAAATGGTAACTAGTTCTTCTTTGTTTTTTTTGTTATTAGACCAGAAGGGCATACATAACTAGTTCTTTTGTACAGTTTCAAAGTAGGACAAAAACTGGTCGCTTTTCTAGTAGTCCAAATGATAATACCATAGTCCAAGATTCACCCGAGTCTCAGTTTTCAAAATTATAACAGCAAGTATATGCTGAAATTATTCTCCACTACTACATTTCTTTTGAAGTTCATTAATGGGCATATGAAATTAGCTTTGTGTACACTGGTCAGTTAACATATTCTAATCAATATTGACATCAATAATTGAAAAAATAAATAAATAAATAGAACACAATAGAATTTCTTAGATCACCAAAATTACGGTATTTCAGATGACCACTCATGCACTTTGTGCATCAAACAACTGGATGCAAGCAGCCAAAATTAGCAATTACAGCCAAGTGTCCTCTCTCCAACTCCAACGTACTTGGGACAAGCTTAGGAACTTTAGAAGGAAGTCCATGATACATATTCCCGTAATGAGCCAAATGACTCCTCTGCCCAACTTTATTTAAGGAGAAGGTAATTAAAGGGATTTCACATAACAATGTCTCTATCGGCATATGGCACGTGCCATGTAACCAAGTTTGACGAAGTGACTTTGAATGACACAACTCAAGTGAAAGAAGCAAATTTTTCCTGTACATGACATGAGCAACTAGGTGGTTTCATATATGGCAATACTTAACATGATGAAGTGGAGGCCAAAGTGTTGCCAAGATGAAATATGCTAATCATGTCAAAGGCAGAAAGCCAACTTTGGTCTCAACAGTATGTCTGTATAGAGAATATGGTGAAGAAAAAAGTACCACTTGTTCCTTTCAATTTTCCTATTTACCCCCATGTGAAGCGAGAAATAAATAATTCCATAGCTATGAGAACAGTATGAAATTATAATTCACCTTTCACACAAATCAATTGGCAAAACAAAGCAATATATAGTCCAGAATGGGTTGAATTATTGAATATAATTGGGTTGTGGCACATTGGCAATAAGAAAGGATCCATTATATACAACCGAGTCATATATAGGGGATTAACAAAATAATAAGCACAAAATAAAGTAAATGTGTATGTGTGTGCAAAAATAATTTTCCTGCTGGTGAACTGAAACCAAAGTTAGATCATCTATACTACTATAATATGTGAAGACTCCTCATGGTGTTGACACAAATATGTCTCATATTTTGGGTTTTCCCAAAATACCCCTGTACTTGGTGTTTTATGTAAAAATTATATTAAGAATAGGATGGGACTCAAAACTAAGATCATGTGTTTGACAAAGAAAACACTTACCACTTGAACAACTCATACTATGTGTGCATTCCTCTTTGTCATTATTCTTATATTATTATCTTTTTTCTAATTGCACACGCACCACATGTGCAGACCGCTAGTACTGCTAAAGAGAAGACATGTACATCAAGCCAATCAAATAGATCATACTTTTATTTCATGCAATATCTTACGCCCCCATGCTTTATTACAATCTTTGGGAGTGCCTACATAACATAACATCCAAATTCATACAACAAAGCAGGCATACAAAGTTACGAACACTTCAAATTCAAATGAAATCAAAAGGGAAAAAAAAATGGGAACCCATCAGACATGCCAATCAATCAAAATTGCAATCATGTCATATGATAAGTTGAAATACGAGGAAATCCCTTCCATTTCCCTGAAGTCCATAACCGAACAAGACCAAGTATCCCAAACCAAAATCCAAACATAAGAGAAGACATCAAAAATTCAAAAATAAACCGCACAACACAGATGCTATAGAACCCAACTAAACAGATTACTCCTATAAGATTATCCTTTAAAATAGCATAATTCATGACAAAGAAAACAATAATCAAGTGACAGAATTACATAAAAAAATTTAAAAAATCAAATTAGAAACTTAAAACAAACTTGAAAATGATAAGCAGACAGATAGATTCAGAATACAGAATATTCCATCACCTGATTGGCAAACCCCCAAAACAGAACTGAAACCACCACACTACCCCAGAGCTCAGCCATGACATAGAACAGACAGAAACTCCATATCCTTATAATCGCTATAGGACCGAGGAACCTCGGCCCAAGCGTAGCTAGAAGCTTATCAGTAAAATCTGTTGGGTGGAAATAATGGCTCATAGGATACAAAACAAACCCAAAAGCCCCGAAAAAGGCGATGAAAGGGAGGATGACTGTATAGAAGAGAGCCTGCTTTGACAACACATTAGCCAATTTGGTGTACAACAGCATAAACCCAATAGCCATGGGCAAATTGACCCAAGTTTTCAAGAATGGTATAATCTCAGCACTAGAGCCTTTAGCTGTGACAACCAAAACATCTTTGGTGTCCCTGAGGATTGTGTAGTTAAAGAGAATACAAAAGAACATCAACCCAAGTGGTACAATCTTTTTCAGGGTCACAATCTCAATACCCATAAATTTGAGTGAATCCACATCTCCCAGAAGTGGCTGCCCATCAGCTGGTGCTGCTGAGGCAGCCTCAGCCCTGCAGATATGAAAAGTTCTGCCATTTCCACCAACCCTATTAGGTTTTGTTACAAACCCTTGAAATTTTGAGAACCCATTGAGAGATAGAGAGAACCCATCAAGGGGTTTGGGTTTCAAGGGGTTTAATCTATGCCTGAGTCCCTGTGATTGGGGTTTGAAAGCCCTGGCCTTGGGATTTGAAGGTAGTGAGAGAAGCCCTTTTGTTTGCAGAAGAGCTTGCATCGTTACTCTCTAACCCACCTTCAAGAAACCCGAAGAAACCCAAAGATTGGATTCTTAAGAGAAGAACATGAGAGACAGAGAGAGGGGGGTGATAATTTTCTGAGGCTGGATTGGGATCTGGGTTGCCTTCTAAAATTTTTTTTTATTTTTTATTATTATTTTAGTTTGAGTATAAAAATTTTTTGTTTGTAATAATTTTTTTAAATTTTTATAAAAAAAATAAAATAATTATAAAATAAATGTGATATTTTATTTTATTTAATTAAAATAATTTATTTTATTTTATATAATTATTTTAATCCAAACACCGGGCCTGAGTGAGATTTGGGGAAATAGATTTCACACATCAGTGAAGAAACATAAAACCCTTTTCAAAGTTGAGCCTTGAGAATGACAAAATTGGGCAATTGAATAAAGAATAAAAATCAGTGAAAGAGGAAAGGAAAATCTTGGAAAAAGCTTCGGACCTGGTGGGGGTATTGGGGTCAAGTGTGATTGGTCTATACAAAATATATATATATATATTTTTATTTTCTTTTTGTTTTTTGTTTTTTTTTTTATGTTTTTCGCCAATTCTATACTGTCACGTCACTGGGGATCCGAAGCACGGCTCGAAAATTTTTTTGCAATTGTTAAACTTCTTGTGAGAACAAAGTTGTTCTTTTTTTTTTTTACACATTTTGTCAAGAAAAAGAGTATTGCTATTAGCACCTGTCAAAATTATCTCCATTTTATAATTTTTTTTATTACAATTATATCCTAAAGTAAAATTACATTAAAAAAATATTATTAAATGGAACACTCACCTATCAATAAGAATTAATACTCTATAATATTGGACACTCACCTCTTAATACTCTATAATATTGTATACTCACCTCCACCCTTACCCCACCCCCACCTCCACCCCCACCTCCAACTCTAACTATACATATTCCATGTTTGTAAACCCTAAACCTATTACTTTTCATAACCAACTAATATTAGGGATGCAACTCGGGCAGGTTCGGAGGTTGTCCAAGCCCAGCCAAGTTGTGCTGAGATCTGCTCAGGCCCGTCCAAGTCCGAATTGTAACTCAAGGTTGCCTGTCCAAGCCCGATCCCAGTTAAACTCGAATTGTCCGAGTTGCCCGAATTACCCGAGTTGTAAATGAATTTTATTTTTTTATTTTTTTTGCAGCTACATTATTCGCTATAATAGTCTTTACAATTTATGAGTAAAAATAAAAATAAAAATAAAAAGTAAGATTTTATGTTATTTATATATATAATATATATTTAACATGATTTAATAATTTAAATTACTTTAATATCATGTAATGGCTAATAATTTGTATATATATATATATAAATAATATTTTTATATAACTATATATTTATAATTTGGGTTTCGGATTGCTCGGATTGTTTGATGTCTTTGCCCAAGTTCGTCCAAATTTAATTTGGGCTTTTGAAATTTTGCCCAAGCCTGTACCAAATTTGAAAATATCTTGTCCAAGCCCTAAAAAAAATCGGGCTAGGTTCGGGTTACTCGGGTTGAGCCCGCCCAAGTTGCACCCTTAACTAATATAAACCCTAAATCTATTATTTTTCATAATCATCTTAAATCCTGAATGTGTCATCTTCATCACCATCATCGACGTTATTGAACTTGAAAGTTTTGCTTCAAGTATAACGTATACTTCATCACTTATTTCACTGTGTAGAGCAATGAATGACGAGGTCAACAATTCTAGTGAGACCGTCGTTCTATTAATAAGTTTATATGTCTTATATTAACATTCTCGGTTGTTTTCGGTCGTTCTTGTTTCGTTCGAGCTGTTCGGTACTGGTTTGCTGACTGTTAGAATTATGTTCGGTAATACAGTACTGAACATAATTCTTTCATTCAATACATAGGTTCCGAACTTTAGTGTAGATAGTCAGTTATCTAATATTCTTTGTTAAACTAACTTAGAATGGAAAAGAGTGAATTGGAATGGATTTAAGTTATGTATTTTGAATGGATTTAATTCATGTTATTTTAAGTTGTGAATTGGAATGGATTCAAGTTACACAGTGATGAACAAATTTTGTTCGGACATACAGTGCTGACAGGATCATTATTGTTCGACAAAACAGTTCTGAACAAAATACATTTTTTCAGCTACACAGTGGTGAACAAATTGTTTTGGGCTACATTCAGAATTCTGATAGCGATTCAGACGATGATTCTGATGGCGATTCAGACGATGATTCTGTTTTTCCTCATCTTGCAAACGGTTATGCAAATCCCGTAGAAATTAGAGTATCTTCGATCGATCTCAACGATGACGAACATACAAAAAGCAACAAAGAAGATGATGATGAGAGGATGAGAGGGGTTACTGATTCGGCGATACGGAGAGCGTTCAGAGAAGATGAGAGTCGTCGGAATGCTCCGTTGACGGTCGAGATGGCAATGAGAGTGATGGAGGGTTGGGATCCAATAATTCTATACTGGACTAAAGCTCCAAACTCTGAAGATTGAGTGAGTCAGGGAAGGAGAGGGATGCAAAATTTGGTGGGTGTGCATTTCATTGTCAAAATATTATAAATATGAGTAGATTTGGTAATAAGTGGGGTGTCCAAAAAAATATTATTAAAATTTAGGGTTTAGGGTTGGGGTTCAAAGAAATAGGGGTCCAAAGAATTTTGGTATGTGCTAATAGTAGCACTCCAGGAAAAAATATGTAATTAATTGCATTGAAAATTTGGAAGAATAGGAAGACAATTGATTTGTGAGAGAAGAGAGGTTATTTTGGATGATCTGAGTATTTTTTTGATTTTTTATAAAAAAAAATATGTAAAAAATAAAGAGATGATACGATTTATAATTTTTAAAAAAATGACCTACAAGAAATAAAATGATAAAAAAAATGTGTTATTTTAGGAGATACCAAATAGTCCCTCGGTTGATCAAATAATAAAAATTATTAATTATCTAAAAGTCTTATTCACCAATACTATGGTAGCTTAGGTTCTGTCCAAGATTGTTTGAACCAACAATCTAAAAACATTAATCAATTTTACACAGCAATATTCTAGATAGTTATTTTGCTAACTGAGAAAAAAAAAATGGAGCATGAGACTAAATGTTTTTGCCCTATGCTCTTTGATTTGATTTGATTATTTAGTAAAACTAAAAACATTATTAGTTTTTTTTTTTAGTTTTAAAATTGAGAACATTATCAATTTTTTTCAATTTTAAAACTAAGAACACTGAGAAAAACAAATAGAGCATGGAATTAAATAGGTGACTTCATTCTTATGAACTTTATATCTGAGAAAAATGATATTAAAATCAATGTTGAAATTGAAATCAAAATCGAAATTAAAAAAATAGTTGAATCTAACTTGTTTCCACCATTTTGCTTCTTCAAATTTGAAAAGTCTTGAATTGTTGAGCCAATCTATAACGTCGTTGATCACAATTTTGTAAACCTCAAGGTATCAAGAAAGAAAGTGATCTAAAAGAGCTCATCAAAGAGCACTTGCAACGAGAGCTCAATCAACAATTTCCATCTCCAGTGAGAAAGCTTCTTCAGAGAGCTGCATTTTACTTCAAAGAAGTTTTTTAGTCTCTGATCATGGGGTCGACTCATTCGACTCGTAATTCCTCTTATTCAAAAGTTGTTTAAGCGATCAAAGCGTACAAGAACTTCTTGATCGTCTGTCCGATCGTCTTGTTCTCTAATTTCACCACCAATCAAGCAATCCTTGTAGCTATGGACAATTCAATGTTCATTCATGTGATTGATTTCAACATCAAATTTGGAGGCCAGTGGGCTTCGTTCATGAAGATAGTCGTTGATTGAGCTGAGACTCGCAAATCCAATACTCTAATTCTTCGAATCATTGTAGTTGTTACTGAAGAAAACGGAGTTAAATCAATTGATCAGAGACAATCTAAACTAGTTCGCTCAAGAGCTCAAAATGTTCGAGATTGAATTCGTTTCGAATTCTTTTCTTTTCAAAGCAATCAAAATTTGTAAGGATAGATTGGTCATATAAAGTTAACAGTGGACTTATGGGGTGCCTCTATTTACACACCACAAGTCTCAAAGCACACCATTAATTAGTTATTTTTTATTACAATAATGACCTTACTAAAATGATGAAAATGACCAACATTTCACAGAGATGAGTAAGAGAGAAAGAGAGACCACCAAAGTTTCACTTTGAGTTGTTAATGGCCATTTAGGGTTTCTATTGATTCTTCTACCTCCTGATAATCAAACCCCTTTTCCATTTTTCTCTTCCTTGCTATCTCTTTTCTCGACCCTCCAAAACCCTAATTTCAATTCAATTCGAGTTTCCAATTCAATCTCGGAAGCTTTTGTACTGAGAAGCGTGATGGGTGCCCAAGAGAAATCTCTGACAGCGAAGCATTCGATGCAGGTGAGGGGTTTCACTGTTGAAGCAAAATCTTATTTCTTTTGCCATAGAATTGAGGTTCTCATAGTTTACTTGTTATTATTGAGGTGGTTCTTAAATACGGACTTCAATTATGTGGTTTGATTGTATTTTGTCATGGTGAATTCACTTGCTTTTGATGCTGTAAGCATAAAATTGTAATATTATAGTGTTTAATTTGCTTATGTTTAAGAGTTACAGTGGGATTCTAGTTTCTTGGACTCTATGTTGGTTTACGTTGCTTGTTTGAATTTGAGGTGTGTACTAAGTGGTGTGGGATTAAGGGTAAAAATGAAACATTGTTGTGTGTGTTGAGAAAAATTATATTTTTTCAAATTATTAAATGTGTGAAATGAGTAGTGATGTGCCTTGAGACCAAATGTGGTGTGTAAATAGATGCATCAATTCGATTCCAGTTTTCAGTCAGTCAGTTCAGTACCTTAGGTAGTTCAATTATCAGTCAAAATCAGTCTCGGTTAACAGTAATTAGCGGTTAATCAGTCATTAATCAGTAAACAGTATGAGGGTTGTTACAGAAATGAATAGTGATGTGCCTTGAGACCAAATGTGGTGTGTAAATAGATGCACTCGGACTTAAGGGTTTAAAATTTTATGAGTAGGATCTAACCCATTATTATTTATCAAAATAAGACTTGACTAGAAATTTTCCTATAAAAAATATACATATATTTGTCAAAAGGATCTACATTCTAGACCTAGAAGTGTAAGCGTATCATGGGAGTTTTTATTTACACCCATACATTTTCTCATTACACCCGGCATAATTTTGGTTGAGAAATGGGAGGGTTTGGGCATAAAATTGACAAGCCTCAAAATAGAAGTGGTTGAATTTTATAAAATAAATTATTTTTACAAAAAAATAAATTGATATCCATTGTTTTTTTTTTTATTAATGATCCACTCAATTAATCTTGAAAAATAAACAATTTAACTCATTAAAATGAACCCACAATAGGCTAAAATGAACTCAAAATGAACCCATCACTTCAACCTCTGAAATTGAATCCTAAATAATAATAATAAAAACAATAATATTACTAATTCAGACTTAATTATCTAATTTTTTTTGAGAATTATCATCTTGTAATTTGGATTCTATACATAAATTTCGCACTACATAAATTTAATCATCACCACCGCACAAACTCCTATTTTTGAAAATTCTAGATGGTTAAGTTTGACACGACATACTTTTTCTAATTTAATAAAAAATGAGTATCTCACTTTCTTCATATTCTACCCGTTGAGCCTTTTTTTTATAAATATTTAAAAAAATCAAATTATTTATCAAAATAATTCACTCTTCAAATTATTTATCAAATTAATTTACTTTTTAAAAAACGTAAGTTTAAAATGTAATTTCATATTAACTTAACTTATTGATATATAAATATGGGTCATGTCAATATGAAATTACAAGTTTAAGATACGATTTCACTACAAAATAATATTTGGAATCTACGATTTAAAAAGGTGAATTAATTTGATAAACAATTTGAAAAGTTAGTTATTTACATAAATAGTTTAATTTTTTAGAATATTTAAAATAAAAAAAATAAAAAAATAAACAATTAATTTTTTAGAATATTTAAAATAAAAAAAATAAAAAAAATAAATAAACTTCTCGTCTACCTAAAAAAAATGGTTGTCAAATTCAAAATGCAATGTGCATATCAAAATTTTATGCCACAAACCAATAACCAAATAGCATGTCCTTTTTTGTTTCTTCAATCACAACATTTAAAAGAGTTTAGGATTGACTTTTTTTTTTTTAAAGTACTTTTTTGATTTTTTTTTAAGAGATAAAATATGTTTAGAAATAATTTAGGCAAATTACAAATGGTTCTTATATTTTACCTCTTATATTATTTTTGATCTTTACATTTTTAATTGGCTTAATTTTAACATTTAATTTTAGATTTTGTTGAATATTATATTTAAATATTTTTATATTTTAATTTTTGAATATTATAAGATAAGCAATTAATATAAGGCACTGTTGTAATAAAAATTAGGAAGAGAAATATTTACAGAGAAACTTTCGTATATTTTATTTTTTTTATTTTTAATGTCAAAATAATTTTTATAAAGGGCGCTTTTTCAATAAATCCATTATCTAAGAGTATTATTCCATAAGACCCATAATGTTTTATAATATTTCATTAGGTCCATTTCGCACCAAAAGACCAAAAAAATCCTCAAACAAACACACGCCTATGTGTCTTTAAATCTAATCATCGTCTCTATCCCCCTCTATTCTTGCACAGGCAATCACGCACAGTATCTCTACCATTCCAAAAATCCAAATCCGTATTCCATATGGCCTCAACGCCCAGAAGATTGTCTTTGTTCGATCGTCGTATCGTCGCATCGTCTCATCATCTTCTTCGTCGTCCCTACGCCGTCGGTCGCCGAAATCGTGGAATCACCATTGTTGAACATCCGTAAGATCTATCTTCGTCAAAATCACCTTCGATGACTATTTGTGACAACGCAAGCGTCGAAATGGGCAAAAAAACGTAAGCATTCTACTCATTCGTGTATTTAAACCCTAAATCTCTTTTTCAACAAACAACATTGTGAACTTTCACAAATATCCTCTGTTTCTATTCATACAATATATAGGAGTCCATATTGTTCATACCCTGACCTTTTATCTGAACCCCTCAATCGTAATCTCTAATTATATTGATTTTTTCAGTCAAAAACATTACAGTTGTCATTATGTTGTGTTCACAACTGTGAACATTCAAATGGTTTGAAAAGATGTTGGCCAAACCAAATTGTTTCTGTTGTTGTTGTTGTTATTGTTGAAAGCTATGAACATTCACATTGATTGAAAATGTTTGGATAATCAAATTATTCCAAATATTATTGGTGTTGTTGTTCAATGCTGTGAACATTCACATGGATTGAAAATGTTTGGCCAATTCTGTTGTTGTTGTTGTTGTTGTTGTTGTTGTTGTTGTTGTTGTTATTGAAAGCAGTGAACATTCATATTGATTGAAAATGTTTGGATAATCAAATTATTCCAAATATTGTTGGTGTTGTTGTTCAATGCTGTGAACATTCACATGGATTGAAAAAATTTGGCCAATAATTATTTTGTAATACTGTAGATTTTTTTTCCCCTTTTGTGAATGTTTGCCTTGTTGGTATTGTTGATTGTTAATGGTGATCCAATAAATTGAACCTTCAATTCTTGATTATTTTACATGAAAGTGGCATGAAATACAGTCCCTGCAAATATTGACACTATCCTTTCCCCTCTTATCAAATTGTTGTTATTAACTGTAGTGAACATTCACATTTAAAGTTCCTTGTATTAGAAGTTGTTGTGATACATAATTATGTTGTGAACATTCATTACATGTGTAAATTAATTAGACACTTTGTGAATATTAACCAGTGTGTTTAGAGGAAATATATCACTTTTGTTATCCAATGTTTCAAATTGTATTTCAATTTTGAGGTTATTTTATAAGATTGGCATTACATGATTGTAGTAAGAATGTGCATTGCCATACAAATTAGGACTGTAAATGTTCACAACATCCTTTTATATATTTGTGTTAACATCCACATGTTCTTGAATGTTGTTCATGGTTGTATAAAAATACATTGATTTTTACACACTCACACAATATGTACATTGTATTTGTGCTGACATAGTCAACATATACATCCATGTACAGATGTGGATATTCACATCCATACACAAACTGTGGTCATTCACACCCATGCACACAACTGTGAACATGCACATCAGTGGCAATTCTGTAAATGTTCACATATGTTTCACTATGCTAATCACATGAGCCTTGACTTAATTTTTTTTAAATGCTCCATTTTGCAGATCTTGCACAGAAGAAAACCTCAAAGAGAAAAAGAGATGAATACCATGTCAATGATGAAAGCCTACAAGCAAATACTAGCAGCAATGTTGACATGCGACGTGTGAACTACAGATCTAACATTACTTGACTGGTGAAATTAATGAAAAGCACCAAATTCACACAAGCACAGCTTGGCTGCCTGGAATAAACACTTTTTTGGCATTTGTTAGATGCAATGAGAAACAGTGAGATCGACCTTGACAAATGCATGAAGTACGATGATGTTGTTGTGCATGTCCGACAAATGTACAAAGTTTCAAAAGATGCCTTCTACATTGGGGAGAAGAAGATGAACATACACGACAACGACATCAAGCTGATTTTTGGTGTAGACTGTGGCATCAAGCTGATGGACATATCATATGGTGCAAAACCAAAGACTAACATTATAAACAAAAGGTGCAAAAATGTCAGCCGGTTAACTTCAAAATGGATACGCACCCTTTTGACCGAGGCATTGAAAGGAAAAAAAAAAGATGACAACGAAGAAGTCGCCCAACTAGTCTGCATGTATGCTTGCCAAAAACTTTTTTTCTCAACAAGCAGTGAGACAATAGGATGGGGTTACTACGCACATATGGTCCCATTGGAAAACATGCAAAAATATTATTGGGCCAAGCAAATTAGAACAACGATGACATCCTCTATTTCCCAAAATGACAAAAAGTCGGCAAAAGTCACCGGCTGTGTCATGTTATTGATAGTAAGTACCCATGTTGTCAAATAATAACATTCACATGTCCTTCAGTGTTGTTCATCTAAGCCAACTGTGAACATTCACATCTGTACCACTGATGTGAATGTCCATATGCACTTATGTTTCATAAATATGAATGTTCACATCTGTACCACTGATGTGAATGTTCATATTCACTCATGATTTAATACTGTGAATGTTCACAACAGTGCCACTGTTATTAATGTTCACATATGTTGACATTACTATGCAAATGCTAAATAACATATGTCTTTGTTGTTTTATTGAAGTATTGGTTGTGTGAGCACACAACCATCCTACAACCTCACAAGCCCAATGCATTTCCTCGCTGTGTCAAGTGGGATCTGACTGCTTTACAAAAGAAGATGAAAACCACCTCTCTGGCTGATATTGGTTTTAATGAGGTAGGGCCTTCAACTATTGATCAAAACATTCACATTATGACACCACCCAAATATATACATTAAGTAACATAACTTTTTCATTTCAAGTTAATACCAGCGAACTCTTTGCAACACCAACAGAATTACAAAAGTTTAGGCGTACAACATTGAAGGTGGAGCCTGAAATTTATGAACCAGCCACAACATCTCCCAACCTATCTGACACTAAGGAAGAACAACACAATGGCAGCGACTCCCAATTTTCTGGGGATGGAGTTGAGCTAAAGGACAGTAATGAGGACATTCACATTCTGTTTACCAGCCCATATGATGAAAGAACTATTGTCATAGCAAACGCAAACCAACCTGATTTCATTGATGTGCTTATCAAAGAAAATCGGAAGACTTGGGACGTCATAAGGCAATGGGAAGCAAAGTATAAACACCTTCAATTCTCATAGGAGTTAAGGGCAAGAGTCATAGCTGATCTTGAACATAAATTGTTCAACCAGTCAAGCCCACCCAACATGAATACCGAAATAAAAAAATGCATAGAGCAGAAAGATAAAGAAATTAAGCGCTTAATGCAGCTGGTTATTGACTTAGAATGCGAGAAAACAATTCTTCAGGACCTTTACGATGACTAGTTAGTCCACATTGTCACACAGGCTAAGGCACAGAAGCAACCCCCTAGCCCAATGCAACACAATCTCAACCGACGTTTTAGGGTGAAGCGTATAAAGGAAAAAGATCGAAAAGAACATCACTTGCCTAACTTCCAGTACCCAGACTTACCTGGCCAAAAACAGCCCCATACAGTCGCAATGGTTGAAGATGTGGACAAACACCCACCAGCGAAGCACCCAAAAAAATTAACCTTGACCAACAAGTTCAAAGTCTAGAGCAAGATGTCCAAACAAGACAAGCAAAAGGTCCAAGCTTTACAAAAGAGTGAAGGCGATGAATAAGTGACTGTACAAACACCTAATGTCAACATTCACATTCCATAATTGTCAATATTCACCACTGTGCTTATTTATTTGATTTATTCAAAACTGTGCAATGTTAATATTCACATTGGTTTGTTTAAAATGCACAAGCTGCTTATGTAGAAAGGAGACTCGAAGTCTACATGTATATTTTGATGACGTTGTCAACCTTATCAAGGAGGAATCGATACACAGCAATGTATGCCATTACGAAGATGATTCACTCTTCATGCATATACGCACAGAGACACACACCCACAGCCACATACACACATTGTTCACCCACCACAATAATATAATATGACCCTATGTTTGTGCAGTTCATAGATGCATATGCCGAACTATTACATGAACAACAAGAGGTGGTCAACCCAACTTCAGATAAAGCGTCATTCATCTTCACGAGCACGTGTTTAGTAAAATCTATCATTCCATTTTTTCTAAGGTAAATGTGAAACTTCACAGTCCATTAATTATTTGCCTAATGTGTACAGAAAGTGATACGAGAGTACCATCCTCACAAAAGAAGTAAACACATTGATGCACATGTTAAAAACTACCAAGGCGAGAGATACCTACTATTCTCATTGCACCATGACTTCCACTGGACAATAGTTGTGTATGATGCTAAAGACAATTTGTGGAGGCATTACAACTCATTGAGCCCAAGGACAGGCATACATGACCCGTATATCGACTAAGCACAGGAAGTTGTAAGTGGCTCTTTTTGTAATACACAAATATGACTTGTTGTCGTGCGTTAAATGAATGTACACACACATATATTTATTGGTGCCTAATTTGAAATATTTCCTACACAGAGGAAGTACATCGAGAACGTTGTGCGCGTTATTGGCGAGTCATCACCGCTATGCACTAAGTTAGCAGGCTAATACCCGTCAAAACCAATCATATCAATTGATGTCTATCCTCGGCAGGGTGACGACTCGTAAGCCTCACTGCATTTTTTAAAAATCCTCCATAACCATTATGCAAACATTCATATCAATTGCTAATCAAAACCATTTTGCATTTACAGAGTGGACTGCGGACCTGTAGTATGTTACATCATGTAGGTACACATATACCATGAAGAAATTGTGGGCAGCCTCACTAGTTCTGAATAGTGTGGACTACGAGATTTGTTAGTACATAGTTTTTTGAATCATAAGAAATCAGAGCGTCATTAAAACCTATAGGTGGGGGGTGTCCACCTACAAACTAACCAACACTCGATATAAATGTTAATATCAATTGCTTTGACATTTTGACACAACAACTGATTGTAAAACAGTGATACAATATCTATTAATGGAAAAAATCCACCTGTAAATTTTGATCTACCTTTGGTGTTGTTATGTTTCACAGATGTAAAATTTACAGTTGCACCACTGATGTAAATGTTCATATTCACTTATGAAATTCATACTGCTATGTTGTTATGAGTGTAATTTATGCGATTGTTTGAACCTGGTTGTTCTATAATACACATATTTTGTGCATGAATGTACACTTTGTCTACATGACATCATTACGGATCACATACACATGTGTGAATATTCACATTTGTTCTTATTTATAACAATTGTGAATGTTATTCTTCTCTGTCAAATGTGAATATTCACTTATGATATTCATATGCACTAATGTTTTACAGATGTGAATGTTCATAGTTGCAACACTGATGTGAATGTTCATATTCACTTATAATATTCATACTACTATGTTGTGAAGAGCATAATTTGTGCGATTGTTTGAACCTGATTGTTCTATAGTACACATATTTTCTGCAGGAATGTCTACATGACATTATTACGGATAACATACACATGTGTGAATATTCACATTTGTTCTTATTCATAATAGTTATGAATGTTATTCTTCTCTGCAAATGTGAACATTCACTTATAATATTCATATACACTACTGTTTTACAGATGTAATCGCATATTCACTTATAATATCATATTCACTTATGATATTCATATTGCTGCGCCGTGATGAGCATAATTTATGCGATTTTTTGAACCCAATTTTTCTGTAATACACATTTTGTGCAGGAATGTACGCATTGTTTACATAACATCATTACGAATGACATACACGTGTGAATATTCACATTTGTTCTTATTCATAACAGTTGTGAATGTTCACACCATGTCAAACTCTATACATATGAAAGTTCACATCACAGTTTATATTTATGTCAACATTGACAACAATAATGTAAAAAAGTTCAGCCCATGTGCGACTTTTCACATAATATGATTCTTTTACGAAAGTGTGAATGTCCACATCATGTATTCATCATTAAAACTTTAACGAAATATCAGTTTCGTACCCAAAAAGAAAATGAAAAAACACAAATCAAATGCTAAGTTTGCCAAACCATTATTCTGCTTACCAACATAACGTAATCTTATTGCAATACAATGTTTGCCAACACAACACAATCTTATTTGAAAAATCAATATAAGAATCCAATGTAAAACACAATATTGAAATGAAAAATGTACATCCTATGTCGGCTCCTTGCATGATTTCCAATTATGGTTTCCCAACTTATCACATCTCTCGCACCTTATTTGCTTCAGTTTCTCACTCCTTAATGGGATTCTAGTCTTTTTCGGTCTTCTAGGTGGTCTTTTCACAGTTGGCGGGTATATAGTGAAGTTCATGGGATCAAAATACGGCTTTTCCACTGATGGTATAGGGAATATGGCACCCGAATAGGCTGCACGATATGTCTCTACATAAAAGTAATGTTCCACACAATCATTGAGATTGTAGCGGCTCTTCTGAATAGCAATCACAACATGGTCACCTGGGAATTGTCACGACCCAAACCCGCCCCTATAGGTTTAGCATCGTAACCGGCCAGTAATCCTTGGACTACCAAAGGCCTCTGAACAGATTAACAGGATTAAGGAGCTAGCAGCAGCAAATACATAAATATAATTGCCCAATGAGCTGTGCTGACTTATATGAAACAGAATATTTAAAAACTTTATATACAATAACCAAAAGTCATACATACATTATACCCACACACATAGTAGTAACTTAAGTCCGGCCAACAGAATTAAATCAAGTTATACATATACACAGAACCAACAGATCTTGAACACAGGACACTTCGGGAACCTCCACGTGAGGCACAATGGTTGGCTGACAACAGAACACAGATCTAGACAAAAGCCTTCAGGCTCGGGCTCCAGAATGCTCACCTATACATATATATATATATACACACACAATGAGCTAAAGCCCAATGAATAACATTAAGGTAAAGGGGTAAGTGAACGAATTCTGAACATATCATAAATGTAAAACAGATCATAGCATAATCATTCTCATATCAGAATATAATAATGGTACATCTCATAGAACACATCACAGAACGTCTTCCGACTAGAGTAATCAGTTCCAGATACCGATTAAACACATATCACCACAATGAAGTGGCTAACGAGATCTCATAATTACTTGTATGTCATGGACCCACATTTTCATGTCGTCCCCCATGACTTGGGACTATCTATGGATACCATAATAGATTTCAAACTTGGGATGTTCGTTCACGTAAACAGAGATCATTTCAGAAATCATAGCTTATCACATTTCATTTGGAACATAATTCATATCAACATATCTTTACGGAAATGTTACTCACAGTGGTTCTGGTAAGCGGTCAATCAGTCCTCGAGTCTTAACCTACAACCACAAGATACATGACACAAGTATATGTTATCATTACACATTCAAGTGGCCATTAAAGCTTAGCTCTCATTACATTGGTTCTTATTCTTTCGTATCACATTGTCTAAAACACACACACTTGCAGTCTTGGAATTTAGTACATTCTTTTCTTAGTATGTTTCTAATCCATAACCTTATTACTATGGCTTAATTAAGGCTTAAGAATGCCTAGGATGCAATGAGGATGCCAAAACATGAGTTGGAACACTTAGGCAAATTTTCTGAAAATAAGGTCCCCGCTCGAGCGGACATACAAAATGAGAGGGGTCGCTCGAGCGTGACTTCCTTCGCTCGAGTGACCTGTAAACATGGGAAAAAGTACTGGTTAGTCACAATCCACGCTTGAGCTACAACTTCCACGCTCGAGAGGATCAACAACATGCAAAAGGGTTCGCTCGAGCGTCCAAGTGGTCGCTCAAGCGGGCTGTAATAGCCTACAAAACTATTGGATGCACGAAATGTCCGCTCGAGCGGCAAATCCCTCGCTCGAGTGACCTTCAAAAATCTGGGTTTTCCAGAACAGTGCTTTGAGTTTCCAAATGCAAATTCAATGGCAAATTCGTGCATGGCTTGTTCATAAACTTGGAAAACTTATTCATAAACATGAATATATGATTTTCACCAACTCTTTTTAGTCAAAACCCATGAATTTACCAAAATTAGAACCAAAACTTTCATGCATGTAGAACATACAACTCATTTCTCCAAAACTCATGAAGTTAGCAAATTGAGCTCATAAGCTCCATGCATGTAAGAAATTCTTCCCAAAACATGATTTCATGTGATTAAACATGGTAATCCTAACATACAAGCACATTACAACCTCCAAATTCAACACAATTGATGTAACTCATAGCTAACTTGGTGATTTAACACCTATATGGGCATGCATGTATGAATTGTAACTCACATCTTCATTCGAAGCTCAATGTACACAATTAAACACATAATCTTGAAGAAATCTCATGTTAAATGACTTAGATGCACAATCTAGAGGTTGCAATCTTATCTGGAGTCTTCAAACACACAAGATCCTTGCCAAACTTGAGTTACTCTAGCAAAATCCCGAACTTCAACTTTAAATCAACACTTTCTCTCTCTAAAATGGAGTCTCTCTCACTCTAGGATGAAATCTCAGATTTTTTGCACTAAGGGAAATGAAGAGAAATGAGTTCAAATGAGCTTATTAGGCTTATAAAAAGCTATGGTGCTAAAAATGCAATAATTAGAATATTAGACTAACCAAACATGACTTAATTAATCAGATTGAATCAAATTTTAATAACATTTTCCATATGGTTCTAAAAATTCTAAATAACATATCGATGTAGTCAATTTCGGTTTCGGATGCCGATCAGGCTTCCAATTTACATATTATAGTAGGATTCCATACAGATATTTCTATAAGTAACAGATAAAAGGCTACATATCATGCAATTTACATATTAATCTCATAACTCATTTGATCCACTCGATTAGCATCTTTAATCACTGACTAGTAGCTAATTACGGGTCGAGGTTATTACAGTCGCTCTACCTTAAAAAGTTTGGTCCTCAAAACTCAAGTTATCTTATATCAAAAGAAATGATGTTTATCGAAAATGTAACTGCAATTCTTTACAAAACAGAAGCATAACCATATTTATAAGTATGCTCATAACCCAATCTCGACCTTAGCTTCGCACAGAAACAGAATCACAAATCATATACAGCGATTAGGGTTCATATCAAAATAGAGTCTTATACGCATTCCGATTTTAATCAGAAACAGATTCATATACACGTTCATATTCACATTCTTGCCCAGATCATACACAGATGTCACGATTCCTCTTAAACATACGTGGTGCATTCATTAGCACTAACAAATCTGATGACCCATAAAGGGACGTATGTTATATGATGCTAAAGGTGTCACGAATAGATATCACAAATTGGACAATCATTTAGCATACAGCATATAGTATTTCGTAAAACAAAACTTTTTTTGTCACACAGAAAATAAATACAGTTGGACATAACTTTTTTAAGTTATTATTCACATTACTTATATCAAGTACTTATCGGGGTCATAGATTCACACTGTTTCCATTTTCATAAGTAATTTCCCCTGTTAAATTACAAAGATTTGATTTATTCATTTCCGAGTCATTCACCCGGTCCTTGTTCGATTTGGTTCTCAATCCGGTAATCTTATTACAGTTAATCCAGGTCATTCTGAAGTTATCATTCATATACTATTCATCAACCACAATTTCCACAGATTCAATCGCACTATGTGTCAATACAGAAGTAGTCATACTGATTGCATGTCCTCCCAGGTAATTAGAGTTTATAATTGAACCAATCTGCTGTCAATAAATTCCATCAGTTTTGAAGCACAGTTATACAAAAGCAATCATTCCCTTAGTCAAACAAGTTCATGGTGGTAACGGTAATATCGGAGTAATTAACCACGTGTCATGTATACGGTATGTAATAACTCGACCCTCGTACATGTTTTCTGATATATTGTCAGTCCCTTGTCCTGTACATTTAAATG
The DNA here is from genome assembly GCF_004153795.1 of Camellia sinensis. Classification (NCBI taxonomy): domain Eukaryota; kingdom Viridiplantae; phylum Streptophyta; class Magnoliopsida; order Ericales; family Theaceae; genus Camellia; species Camellia sinensis. The sequence continues at coordinate 2,580,253 of NW_021025898.1, forward strand.
CTTATTGTGAACTTCCATGTTAAATTAAGTTAATTAAGTGAATCCAATGTTTATGAATATATATCTGTTTAACAAGAAAAGTATCTATTACATTTAGACTGTCTGAATCAGAAATTGGAAGCCTTAACGGCTTAATTATCTGAAATTGATTATATATATGTGATCAGCATAATTTTCAACTAATATTAAGCATGTTTACGAAATTTCAATTTCGGAATGATTAAACGATTGGATTTTGTCCTATATACTTTTATATACGAATATCTATAACTAAGTTTTCTTAAGCAAGATCAAAACTTGAAAATATCTCCTGGAGAGGAATAAGGGTTTGAAAGGAAGAGATTGGGTCTTCAAGGGAGCAAGTGAGGAAGTGAAAGGGGTGTAGAGGTTCTAAAGCTTAAGGTAAGTTTAATTTCTCTAATTCAACCCTCTTCCTTGAATTGAAGTAGAAATGTCTTGATGTTGTATGATCTAGAGGAATTTATATCTTGCTCTTTAAATTGTTAAGCTTGAATCCAACTATGTAAGTATATGGCTACATGTGTTTGTATGTGAACATCATGAAGAATAAAGGGATTAAATGTAAAGGAAATAGCCTCTTATATTTGATTCTCCATGTTTGAGTACAAGTAGGTGTGATCAAGTTGTGTTCATGGGTTTAAAGATCTAGTTCAACCTAGATTGTGCATGATCGAGATTGTGTATGATTGTATTTGTTTAATTACATGATTTTTGAACCATGAATTGGCACTTAAAAGATCTAATTTAGACCTTCTGAATGCTCACCAAGGATGGGGTTTTGTATGCACTTCGGACTGTCAAACAGGGCCCAGGCCGCACGTGCGGAGGCCATGGCCGCACGTGCGGAGAAGAGGGAAAAAAATAGGTTTTCATTCTATTTTTGGGCGCTCGAGCGGCCGGGTTCTTCCACTCGAGCGGAATTGGGCCGCACGAGCGGCCAAAGTGGGTGCACGAGTGGCCACCCCTGTTTCAGCTTATGCTGAGTAACTTTGCATAGGCATATCTTTTGCATCCGGACTCCGTTTTGAGTGATTCTTGAGCCTAAAATCAAACCCCAGAAGTCTAGTTTCCAATGGTGGTAGTCCCACCCCCAAATTCTAAGTACAGAAATAGTTATGCCCAATTTAGTGACGACTGTTCACTATCTGTTTACCGGTTTGTACCGTTTCTTCGTCTGGACCATTTTTCTATCGATTCCTCCTATCTTTATGGCATGGATTATAACTTATTGAAGTATAATGATCTTGGTACAACCATGGCTAATTGATTAAGTGGTCAAAGAGAATAAGTAAAGGATCGATTATTATCTCATATTATATGTTATGCATTGTGCTTGTACATCGAGACAAGGGCATCGTCCCATTACTACCTGGAGCCGATCACTGTGAGTAATAGTACTACAAATGTATATTATTTACCGTTAATAATTATTGTTATTAACGTTCTGTTCTCCTTGAGCAATTATGTTAACATGTGTGTTGATTGGGAATTGATGTGAACATTGAAAGCTTTAGCACACATCGATATGATTCTGAAACCATTCTGCATTTCGACTACGGTTAACGGTTATCGGTAATGTGCTATAACCTATAATTATCTATGTTTTCACATAAGAACTGCATACAAGTTATTCTTGTGACATAGATATCTACCTAAAAGGGGAAACATAATTGGATAATTGGATAGAATCATGGATAGTACTATAGTAGTGCGGTTGCTTACTGTTAAAAGACATTGTTAATGTTCTGTTATCTGTAAATTAACATTATTGACTCCTAGTAAACAAAAAGAACCATGATGCTTGTGTTCCCCGAATCATTCTTGTTGCCAATGATGAAGCAAGACTGTTATGAGGTAAATTGTTATGTTCCTATTGAACACACTACAATGACACATGTGTCTTCTATCAAAAGTGTTATTAAAATTCTAATATACGCGAGACGATTATGTCCATTTGTAATAAACCATGAGGTGATTTATATACATTATAGTGTGACGATATTCTCATGAATTTGGAAGTTATTCTGTTCTGTTTATTCGTTCTGTTATGTATTCTGTTTTGTTAATTCGATCCGTTTATGATATGACATGATGAGACCTATTGATTTCTGGTATGGAACAAAGTGCTGTACGGAACTAAGTGCTACACTTAAGTGGGAGCCACCTCTAGAATCCGTGTGAGCTACCTCTTGAGTCCATACATATATTTCTGGGCCAATGGCCGTTCTGATATTTCTGGGCCTATGGCCGTTGTGTATCTGTTAAGCCCATGGCCGTTCTGTACATTACTGGGCTTAAAGCCACTCTGTTAAGAAAACTGGACCCATGACTGTTCTGAAAGTAATTACAAAATGTAGTTAATCGTATGCCTCTGTAGTTATATGTTTTATTATTCAAGTTAAACATTACATTATTCATGTACTATTATTCACTGAGTTCCGCTCATTCTGTATTTTGTCTGTTTCTGTAGGTAATCAACCGGGAGACCAGTCCTAACCCTTAAGGCTCGTCTCTCTCCTGTCGACCTCAGTGTGTCCAGGCACTTAGCTGAAGCCCGTGCATTTTGTAAAGTATTGTTAGGTTTTTGGCTTATGCTTGGGTTGTCTTTCATTAATATTTTTGCTATACGCCCAATTGTGGGGCTGAGTCAAAGTATATGTGTATATTTTCTATATATTATTTACCTAATGTGATGTTGTGATCCTGGCATAATAGTGGTAGCTCAATGGAATAGATTTTTGTTATCAGGTGCTTCCGTTCAGGCCCCATACATTAAATACATCAGGTTTTATGTCCGTTTCTGAGGTGGTCATGCCCAAACTTTTAGGGGTGGGTTTGGGGCGTGACACGGTATTCCCATATTTCCCCAAGCACAAGTTCCCAAATTTCATAATCTCATTCACGTGTTTTCCCAATCAGTTACAGGCATATAATAAGAAGCTATTCGTAATCACATAGTCTGCTGTTGACGGTTCACATTCTTCCTAGGGTCCAAGATTGATTCTAGTTCGCCTTCGGTTAGTTCCCTTACCAACACGACCCTGTTATTCAATCGTAAGTAATTCACACTCCCCCATAATGTAACCAAATCAGATAATAGCTTTCAATAAGGGTCTTCGCGGATCAAATCAATAAAGGCTCAACCAGGTCATGGCAAATGCAAGTTCTACCTAGTCATATCAAGTCAAACTTCAAGCGTGAGTCCTCAAACAGAAGTTCTCTCAGGTAAACAAAGGTCTCATCAAACCATAATTCTATCAGATTAGGTCAGGTAAAGGTTCTAGTTCATACTTCATTTGCTTAGGTGCATAGTCAAAAGTCCTACAGATGTTCTAAGTTCCTCGGTTCTCAAGTCACATCAGAGTTATGTATCCCAATAGTTCATATCGAAGAGTTCAGGTCATATACAGTGTTACATCCTCCAAGTAAGTTTATATGTGGGTGCACAGGCCTACAGTTGTTCATATCGAGAGGTAAGCATTACGGTCAGTATAGCAATTTCCCAAATGAGTTTTCATGTAAGCATAAGGTACACAACGGTGTATCACATAAAGTACACAACGGTGTATTACATAAAGTTTCTCGGTGGTACACAATAGCAGATCGTTATACAGAAGTTTCAAATCGGTCGTACGGTCGCTAAAGTATAGGCTCACTAGTCGAGTCAAATAGTCTTGTCAAGTTGCAACAATCGTAGTTCACAATTTAGAGTTTATCGATCGGGGTCTTTACTTAATCACACAATTTTAGAGTCATAATCCCAATGGTCAAGTTATCAAAACAAATAACATATCGATCATTCTGAGCAAAGATACAGTCATATAGGTATATGTTCAGAATCTAATAACATTCTCAATACGGATTCACGAGTTCAATGTACAATTGAACACAAAACAGTTTCTCCAAATACGATAGTTAAGGCAAGTCCACTCAGTCTAGATACAAAGAGCGTGTCAAGTTTGAATCAATCAACTATATAAGTCCAAACATTCTCCATAGCATAGGTAGTTGTTACACAAAAGAGTCTAAAGCATCACACATATAGTTCACATCAGGCAGTAGGCCTCAAAGTGTACAAGCAAGGTCATATGTGTACGGATACGAGTCTAGAATCAATTATCATTTAGGCATTCGTTCACAATTCACAAGCAAAAGTTCGTTCTTCCAAACTGACATAGGTTCTCAATTATAGTCAATCATAACGTATTCCCATGTTCGATAATTCTAGCATAGTCCAAAAGTCATACCTAACAGTTCACATTGAATTGTTGCACTACGGTACAAAGATCTAACCTAGCAAATTCTCGTCGTTCACAAGTCCCAACAATTCTTATAGCACAGGTAATTCGTTATAGGGCTTCGGGCATCTTATATAAAATTAGCAAGTTTTCGAGGCAGCCAATAACTAGGGATTCATAATTCTAATAAGTCAATTGGTTCAATTAACATGTCCACAATCTATATCAAGTTAAGGAATGTACACTTTTCACACAAATTCCCATATAAACAATTGCACATAATTAAGGTAATACATGCGTCAGTTGTTTCAGTATTCCGAGCATTTTCTAGAACTAGGGTGTAAACCCTTCCTTGCCTCTAGGTGTTGTTCGGATGAATTCGCGAGCAAGATTTAGCCAAGTGCCCTTTCTGACCACATCTAAAACAAGCCCCTGATAGGCGGCGACAAATGCCCCAATGTTGTTTCCCATATTCTTTACAAGTAGGTATACCATTGTTCACATTGCTTCCCCGGCTTTCTTTGTTCACAGTTTTCGCCCTAGATTTTTCATTCGCAGAAGTTATCGAATTACTAGTCATTTCGACTTTCTGTTTCTTCTGTTTCATTCTTTTTGATTCAGTTGATGATGTTGGTTTTGATATTTTCAAGGCTGCTATGTTTGCCTCGGACATTAAGCCCTTATCAAGAACATCCACGTATTTTGGCAATTTTAAGACGCCAACTTGATTAAACACATCTAAGTCAAGCCCACCTTCAAATTTCCTAGCCTTTTTGTAGTTAGTGTTTATCATGTGGGGTGCATAACGAGCTAACTTAGTAAATTTTGTTTCGTATTCAGCCATAGTCATTTTGCTTTGTTTTAGTTATTCAAATTCAGATACCTTCCTATCTCGGATGCATTGGGAAAAATATTTTTCGAAGAAAATTTCTTTAAATCTATCCCATGTCACACCCTCATTATCATTTCGTACTAACATCCACCATCTCCTAGCCTACTCTTTGAGTGTGAATTTTGCCAACAAAACTTTGTGTGCCTCAGTAAACGGAAATACCTCAAATATTTTCTCAGTTTCTAAGACCCAAGCCTCGGCTTTCAACGGTTCAATACCCCCCTGAAATTCTGGTGGTTTCATCTTATTATATTTCAGTGTCAGTGTTATCATATCATAATTAGCTGGTTTAGGTGCATGTATTTACCCTTGTTGCTGTTGTTTCAGATTTTCGGTTAAGGCTTCAACCATTCTTTCTAACCGGCTAATTCTAGCGTCAGAAGATTCAGATTCGTCTATATTCCTTGTCCTTTCCATTGGCTACACACAAACAGGGTGCTTATTAATATAACGAAAGTTCTCACATTTCATTTCATATCAAACGCGTTTATACTTTCATTTCAATTCAGATACAGTCACATGATCCCTTACTTTTATATGTTCATGTTCACAAGATTCCACATTCGATAGATAAAATTAACATTACATGTTATTCCACTTAACTTCTTCAATCACGCACAAAATTTCATTTCAATAAGGACGTGTTCATAATAGCTCACATACTTATACATGATAACGCAATGTCCCTATTTCATTTCTAGGACATCCTATAACTCATATGGACACGTGTGTGCGGTATAACTCGTGCTCTAATGCCACCCTGTCACGACCCAAACCCGCCTCTATAGGTTTAGCATCGTAACCGGCCAGTAATTCTTGGACTACCGAAGGCCTCTGAACAGATTAACAAGATTAAGGGGCTAGCGAAAGCAAATACATAAATATAATTGTCCAATGAGCTGTGCTGACTTATATGAAACAAAATATTTAAAAACTTTATATACAATAACCAAAAGTCATACATACATTATACCCACACACATAGTAGTAACTTAAGTCCAGCCAATAGAATTAAATCAAGTTATACATATACACAGAACCAACAGATCTTAAACACAGGACACTTCGGGAACCTCCACGTGAGACACAATGGTTGGCTGACAACAGAACACAGATCCAGACAAAAGCCTTCAGGCTCGGGCTCCAGAATGCTCACCTATACATATATATATATATACACACACACACAATGAGCTAAAACCCAATGAATAACATTAAGATAAAGGGGTAAGTGAACGAATTCCGAACATATTATAAATGTAAAACAGATCATAGCATAATTATTCTCATATCAAAACATAATAATGGTACATCTCATAGAACACATCACAAAACGTCTTCCGACTACAGTAATCGATTCCGGATACCGATTAAACACATATCACCATAATGAAGTGGCTAACGAAATCTCATAATTATTTGTATGTCATGGACCCGCATTTTCATGCCGTCCCCCATGACTTGGGACTATCTATGGATGTCATAATAGATTTTAAACTTGGGATGTTCGTTTACGTAAACAGAGATCATTTCAGAAATCATAGCTTATCACATTTCATTTGGAACATAATTCATATCATCATATCTTTACGGAAATGTTACTCACAGTGGTTCCAGTAAGCGGTCAATCAGTCCTCGAGTCTTAACCTACAACACAAGATACATGACACAAGTATGTCTTATCATTACACATTCAAGTGGCCATTAAAGTTTAGCTCTCATTACATTGGTTCTTATTCTTTCTTATCACATTGCCTAAAACACACACACTTGCAGTCTCGGAACTTAGTACATTCTTTTCTTACTGTGTTTCTAATCCATAACTTCATTACTATGGCTTAATTAAGGCTTAGGAATGCCTAGGATGCAATGAGGATGCCAAAACATGAGTTGGAACACTTAGGCAAATTTTCTGAAAATAAGGTCCCCGCTCGAGCGTAGACTTCCTCGCTTGAGCGGACATGCAAAATGAGAGGGGTCGCTCGAGCGTGACTTCCTTCGCTCGAGCAACCTGTAAACATGGGAAAAAGTACTGGTTGGTCACAATCCACGCTTGAGCTACAACTTCCATGCTCGAGCGGATCAACAACATGCAAAAGGGTTCGCTCGAGCGTCCAAGTGGTCGCTCGAGCGGGCTGTAATAGCTTGCAAAACTACTGGATGCACGAAATGTCCACTCAAGTGGCAAATCCCTTGCTTGAGCGACCTTCAAAAATCTGGGTTTTCCAGAACAGTGCTTTGAGTTTCCAAATGCAAATTCAATGGCAAATTCGTGCATGGCTTGTTCATAAACTTGGAAAACTTATTCATAAACATGAATATATGATTTTCACCAACTCTTTTTAGTCAAAACCCATGAATTTACCAAAATTAGAACCAAAACTTTCATGCATGTAGAACATACAACTCATTTCTTCAAAACTCATGAAGTTAGCAAATTGAGCTCATAAGCTCCATGCATGTAAGAAATTCTTCCCAAAACATGATTTCATGTGATTAAACATGGTAATCCTAACATGCAAGTACATTACAACCTCCAAATTCAACACAATTAATGTAACTCATAGCTAACTTGGTAATTTAACACCTACATGGGCATGCATGTATGAATTGTAACTCACATCTTCATTCTAAGCTCAATGTACACAATTAAACACATAATCTTGAAGAAATCTCATGTTAAATGACTTAGATGCACAATCTAGAGGTTACAATCTTACCTATAGTCTTCAAACACACAAGATCCTTGCCAAACTTGAGTTACTCTAGCAAAATCCCCAACTTTAACTTTAAATCAACACTTTCTCTCTCTAAAATGGAGTCTCTCTCACTCTAGAATGAAATCTCAGATTTTTTACACTAAGGGAAATGAAGAGAAATGAGTTCAAATGAGCTTATTAGGCTCATAAAAAGCTATGGTGCTAAAAATACAATAATTAGAATATTAGGCTAACCAAACATAACTTAATTAATCAGATTGAATCAAATTTTAATAACATTTGCCATATGGTTCTAAAAATTCTAAATAACATATCGGTATAGTCAATTTCAGTTTCGGATGCCGATTAGGCTTTCAATTTACATATTAAAGTGGGATTCCAAACAGATATTTCTATAAGTAACAGATAAAAGGCCAAATATCATGCAATTTACATATTAATCCCATAATTCATTTGATCCACTCAACTAGCATCTTCAATCACTGACTAGTAGCTAATTACGGGTCGGGGTTATTACAGGAATCCATTGATTTGCCATTTAAAGCAAGAATATGTACGCCTTGTAATATTAAATGTAACAGATGGTATCGAATGAACTTCAAACACATTCTTATTAGCTTTGCTAACTTGCCAAGACTTGCTGTCGTTGAACGAATCCATAAGCATTGTTTCGAATGTAGGACAAATAAGCTCATTCCATTTGTTTACTTGGTTACACCGTGCAGACATTTGTCGCATCAACTACGTATGAATTGTGTCCACCAGTTGAGTAATAGGAAGATTGCGTGCTTCTTTAATCCAATTATTGAATGACTCTGCAACGTTGGATGTCATCTCCCCATGCCCCTGCACAACATCACAAACATTGTACAATACGAAATTTAATTTCTTTGAAATTGAATATGAAATTTCACATTGCCACAAAATATAACTGAAAATTCACATCGCTACCATTCTAAACTTGACAAATGGAATACATTAGGAAACTACTATTACCTAAAGTATGAATTTGCCCAGTGCTCAGATGCCAAGTCCTTGAAAAAATTATGTGCTCGTTGCTTACTCTCTTATTCTAATTTCGCAAGTTTTTCATGGAACCCTACCACAGTTGGCTCGTAAGCATAGTCACCCAAACTACTAACTAGGTGATCCCTAAATCCATTATCAATTCCTTTTATCCGGTCTCTTAAATTGTTCTTCAAGTGTCGTAAGCAATAACCGTGGTGAGCCGATGGGAACACCTTTGGCATAGCTTCTAACAGACCAAGATTACAATCCGAAATAAAAGTAATTTGGAGCTTACCATCAACAATCTTCCCAAGTTCGTGCAAGAACCACGACCAATTGGCCGTGGTCTCTGAATCAACAATCGCAAATACAACAGGAAATAGTCCTACAACACAACACCATTAAACAACTGTTCACAATATTCCAAAGTGAATAGAAAATAATATAAAGAAAACAGGTCATGTGGATGTTTATATCTACATTCCCCTGTTACTATTGTTGTTTTTGGATTTGGGTTTGTAAACATCAATGATATGAACATTCACATTAATGTCCATTAATGGATAAACTCACATTAGTAGACACTAATGTGAACATTCACATCAGTGTATACTAATGTGAATGTTCACAATACTGTTAATTTCTCAATCACTCATATTATGTTGTTGTTCACATCAATTTATATTGATGTAAACATTGACACCAGTGTAAATGTGGAACACACTGTGTAACCGTCTGTTATATGTCCACACTATGCTGCTCAATGTGAATATTTACATGAATAGACAGCTAAAAAAAATACTAACCATTGTTTCCATCTTTCGCCATTGCCGCAAATAGTTGACATTTGTACTTTCCTTTGAGGAATGTTCCATCTAGGACTAATAAAGGCCGACAAGAATTGAACCCAGACATACACGCAGTGAATGATACAAACAAACGACAAAACTATTGACTACTCGCATCATAGTCAATATTGACATAACTCCCCGGATTGTAACGCATCACAGCATCCGAATACCACCGCAACTGGTCAAAGGATAATGAGTGATCTCCATGAATAATAGCCTTTGCTTTCTCCACGCCCAACCATACCACGTGGTAACTCACATCTAGCCCATAATCTCTCTTCAAAATAGTCACCACCTCACACGGCCGAGTCAACAACTTGTCCCTTACAATTTCAGATATGGTACTCGACACCAAATCAGAACTAACTCGCGCATTCTTTGATGTTCGGACATCCGTACCACAACTATACACATCACTAAAACTCTTGATGTAGAAAAAACCATTTGCTCGTTGTGCTCTACAATGTATAGCCCACAAGTAGCCTCTCTCCTTACGCATCGCACACACAGTAGTAACCCTTGTTGTCTCGTTCTTGACATATGTAAACTGAAACCCACATTGGATGGCATACTTACATAAAACATCACGAAATTCTTGTGCACCTCCAACAAACCGTTGTCCCACATGCGTAATACCATTTGCCTAAGGGGCTGACAACAACACCTTCTCCTTATGGTGGCAAAATCTCCGTAGTGCATCAATTTCTTCCTCACCCCCACACACAGCGACCCAGTGCTACTCGACTGACTAATATCACTTTTCAACTCAACGACAACTTCTACATGTTGTAACCCCATTGATTTAGCAAGCAATAACATGTACTGAAATTCTTCCTCATTGTCCAAATCACACCTATTAATCCCAGATAACCGACAGAACAATGAAATAGAACCAGCAGACAATTCACCTCATTTTTCACACAAACACTTCACCAAACGCGAATAACACAATGCGCGGACAATATTTATTACAGTTGTACTGCAACCATATGTATACACCAACATCATAAATGTATCCATCTCCTGTAAAAACACAACAATACAACAATCAACAGTAATCCAAAACGATATGAAAATTCACATTGTGCAAAATTAGATGCCTATGTGTATAGTGCAAGCGTTAAATCCATAATGAAAACTATCACCACCATCTTTACACAACATAAACATTTAACAATATGAAAATGACACCACCACATTAAGGTGACAGCACACAACATGCAAGCAACCCTCCATAACTTCACATTAACAAGATGTGAAAATTCACATTGATACATATACTCTGAATTATATCATCCACACAGAGCCTCATTGAGCACACATCAAAGTAAAATAAGAACATCCACATTCTTTACATAATATTAACAAGATGTACACATTCACATTGATACATATACTCTGAATTATATCACCCACACAGAGCCTCATTACGCAAACATCAAAGTAAAATGAGAACATCCACATTCTTCACATAATATTAACAAGATGTGCACATTCACATTGATACATATACTCTGAATTATATCACTCATACATAGCATCATTACGCAAACATCAAAGTAAAATGACAACATCCACATTCTTCACATAATCTGAATGACCTCTCCTCCACAAGACCACGTAAAACGCATATAATTGAATAAACAGAACATCCGATCCATATCAATCAAATAACAAAGCATTCGATCAATATCAATCAACAAACAGAGCATCTGATCCATCATACAAATCAAAACATAAAATGAACATGTATTCACAATCAAAAACATACTAACCTTAATCATGCAATCCTACAATCATCCTGTAACTCGAAAACAACTGATTTGAACTAGTTATACTCCAGAAAATGTGAAAATAGAACACCGTTCAATTCGTCGTCTTCACTCGAAAATCACCGAACCATGCTACAACAACAACAATGAAACCCTAGCACATCAAAGCCTTCGAGCGAGCATGCAAAATAGAAACGTATCCATATGAATTAGTATGATGATGAAGATAGAAACTACCAAAACTAAATCAATGTATAAAGAGGCAACGTGTTATGTGTATTCACACAATATATATATATATATATATATGTATATATAAGGGCATAATAGTCCAGGTATAAATATAAAATTAGTAAAATGGATCTTATGGAATAAAAAAAAAATTTTATGGGACTAATCAAGTTATAATATTTTTTTGTGGACCTAATGGGTTATAACAACTCCAAAATAGATTTATCAATAAAAATTCCTTTTATAAAACTCTTTAAAAGCTTATCTAAATCTCTCTTTTACATCAAATGGACAAAATCAATAAAATTAAACCATAGCATATGGTCTATATCAATTTCTCAACTATCAAAATTAAAAAGTTCAGTTGGATGTTGAACTTATGGAGAAGCTTTTGAGGGCCTTGTTAGAGGTGGGGTCCCAAGAAGTGGAAGGTATAATTGGAATTAAGGTGAAGTTAAAAAAATATTTAAAAAAAATAAGGAAGAATTATATCTTAGCGGAACAAAATTTTTTTTTTTTTACACAAACGTGTGGGGGTGCAAATCACATTGCATCTCTACAATATTTGAGTCGCACCTTATTACAAAATTACTTGTACTTCATATACTTTTATAATTTTTTTAATCCCATCGTATTGTAGTTTTCCCTAAAAATAAAGCAAAAAGTGTTGAGTAATTTAAGTGAATCTGAATAAATAAATAAATAAAACTGCTATTTAGCGACACTCTTAAAAAAAATTAAAAATTAAAAAAAGAAACAACGGAGAGTCATGCGATGAGTAGGTAACACCATCCCCAAATGGCCCTGATTGCTAAATGACCTAGCTACCCTCAGATATGTTTGTTAGCAAAATACTGATGCTCAACTCTAGATTCTAGCATTTGTGGGAGTTTTCATGACAACCTATGATAGTTACTTCTCAATTTTGAACTTTCCATTTACCCACCCACCTACTCATCTAATCGTTGGACATCCCAAAACATTTAGACAACCGCACTGAGAAAAAAAAATATTAAATATTATGTAATATTATTTATATGATTTTGTTAATTAATAAAAAAAACTATTAAACACATATGTCGAAAATTTGGGTTGAATTTCGAACTTAGATTTAGACATCCATGATGGCATGAACCAAAACTCATTTAGAAATACAGTTAATTTGAATTTTGAATCACTTTTATTTGAAATAAGCTCACTATTTCTTCTTATAAGTAGATAGGGATGTTGGTGATTAAGTTTCTGTAATATAATAACACATAAATATGTTTTATGTGGTTAGCCAGAGTATTTCTATACTTTCTCTCTATTTTCTTCCATTAAAGAACAAATAAGAAGTTTTTTGTACTATGATTCCAGTAGGTGATACTCATATTTTAGTATCTCCATTGCTGGGAAAGATTTATCATTAGAGACACATGAGTCACCTGTATGATCCTTAGATTCGATTTAAATGAAAAAAATATGCATCAATCCATTATTTTTACTGCATATTAATTTTCCTACAATATACTAAATGAGTTTTCCTTTATGTCCTAAATATCTAACAAAGGAATTAGTCGGTAAAATTTTTAACTATAGATTGATTTGGTACACCACATAAACAATGTCTAATGTTACTCCATTAAAAAAAAATTATCTCTAAACCAACAATTTGGTGTATTACAAAGCATCATCCAATTTCAAAATAAATTTTCTACAATCATCAAGTCATATAAAATTTTAATTTTTTTGTAAAATGTTTCTTTCCAGTGTCACAATTATTTTACCAGCATGTCATAGTGCTAAAGTAAATTATGTTAACTTAGGTTGTGTTTGATAATAGAATGCTGATAGAAATTAGGTAACATATAAAACTAGAAAATTTGTTGGTAAATAAATTGGTTTTAAAAACAAAAATAACAAAATGTGTTTGACAACACATGGAGGGGTTTCTTATATCATAATTAACTCTACATAATTTTAGAATAAAAAACTAACCCAAGCCATAAAAATTCAAACTTTTTCCTCCAACTCTTTTGTTTTCATCAATTCTAATAAACTACCAAAATTGGATTATAAAACTAAATTTGCAAAAATGATCAAAAAAATAGGATCATGAAATCATAGGAACCACAATGCGAAAAACTACTCACACTCATTTATAAGTGAATTTATTTGACTTTTTAAATCTAATAATCTAAAAGGTCATTTTATTGTTATTACGAATCAAATAATTTATATAAGAAAAATTATTTTTTTAAACAAATAAATAAATAAATTCATTTTAACCAATACAAATAAATCATGGTTATCAAATAATATAATTTATTTTAACCAATACACAAAATTAAGAAATATAAGTTTTATAGGTAATATAATTTGTTTTAATTTTAACTCATTTATTTATTTGTAGACTTATTTATATTAAAAAAAATTAATAGTTGACTTTTTTTTGTTTAGGGGGGCGTGGTAATGACTTTTTTTCATCTTTAGGCCTGGTTTGAGTTACTCAAAAAAATTTAAAAAGTTATTAATTTTTTTTTTAAATTATCATTGTTCATCAAAAAAAAAAATATTAAAAAATTAATTTTATACAAAATTATTACAAACAACTCTGACGTCCCCATAGACACAGAACTGACTTTTTTTGAAAAATTGCACAGGCGGGATGCACAAAAAACACAGTGATCTTCGGTCCGTGGGGCCCCCCCCCCCCCCCCCCCCCCCCCCCCCCCCCCCCCCCCCCCCCCCCCCCCCCCCCCCCCCCCCCCCCCCCCCCCCCCCCCCCCCCCCCCCCCCCCCCCCCCCCCCCCCCCCCCCCCCCCCCCCCCCCCCCCCCCCCCCCCCCCCCCCCCCCCCCCCCCCCCCCCCCCCCCCCCCCCCCCCCCCCCCCCCCCCCCCCCCCCCCCCCCCCCCCCCCCCCCCCCCCCCCCCCCCCCCCCCCCCCCCCCCCCCCCCCCCCCCCCCCCCCCCCCCCCCCCCCCCCCCCCCCCCCCCCCCCCCCCCCCCCCCCCCCCCCCCCCCCCCCCCCCCCCCCCCCCCCCCCCCCCCCCCCCCCCCCCCCCCCCCCCCCCCCCCCCCCCCCCCCCCCCCCCCCCCCCCCCCCCCCCCCCCCCCCCCCCCCCCCCCCCCCCCCCCCCCCCCCCCCCCCCCCCCCCCCCCCCCCCCCCCCCCCCCCCCCCCCCCCCCCCCCCCCCCCCCCCCCCCCCCCCCCCCCCCCCCCCCCCCCCCCCCCCCCCCCCCCCCCCCCCCCCCCCCCCCCCCCCCCCCCCCCCCCCCCCCCCCCCCCCCCCCCCCCCCCCCCCCCCCCCCCCCCCCCCCCCCCCCCCCCCCCCCCCCCCCCCGCCCCCCCGCCCCCACCACCACCCGCCCCCCCCCTGCCCCCACCACCCACCACCCACCACCACCACCCACTCGCTACCACCTACCACCCGCCACCGTCACCGTCACCCACCCACCCCCCGTCACCGTCACCCACCTACTACCACCACCACCCGCCACCCACCTGCCATCGCCACCGACCACCGACCACCACCACCACCACCACCCACTCGCTACCATCCACCACCCACCCACCAACACCCACCACCACCTGCCATCCACCACCTATCTGTCAGCACCACCCGCTACCCGCCACCACCACCCACTCGCTACCACCCACGACCCGCCACCGTCACCTACCCACCCACCGCCACCACCACCCGTCATCCGCCACCCACCTGCCACCACCACCCGCCACCGTCACCCACCACCCGCCACCACCCGCTACCCACCGCCCACCGTCACCACTTTCCACCACCGTCTTCCGCCGCCACTTGTCACCACTTGCCATCTCTCACTTTTTTTTTATATTTTTAAATTTTTTTTAAACATTTTGTCAATTACCAAACACCTTTGTAGTTTATGTTTTTCTAAAAATAAACAAAAAATAAACAAAAACCAGTTTATAAAATTTTTGTAAATATAAACTGAAAACGTAAACGTTACCAAACACAAGTGAATTTATTTGACTTTTTAAATCTAATAATCTAAAAGGTCATTTTATTGTTATTACGAATCAAATAATTTATATAAGAAAATGTGGGGATATATTTTCTGAGTACCAACACGTAGCAAGGTGACGCCGACGTGTCAGCCGAGGTGCCACGTGTCTTGGTCATTGTGTCGAGGTCATCTCGGCTAGGCCGAGGTTGCCTCCGAAGATATCAGAATCCGAGATAAGCGGATAAGGGACAAGAGTCCTAGAATGAAGAGGGAACTCAACTTGGATATGGACAAGAGTCCTAGAGAAAAGAGAAGACTTTTGCTAAGATAAGGATAAAGCTCTTAGGGAGTTTATCTTTATCTCTTGAGGAATCCAAAGTAAGTACTAAATTGGAGTCCATAGAAGTCAGGCTTCTAGTAGGACTTGGATTGTGTAAATTATAAAAGAGAGGCACCCCGTAAGTCTAAGGTACGCAGTTTTATACTCAAGCTTGTAAGTTTAGCACTTGATTATCTTTGAGAGATATACTGACTTGATCGTCGGAGTGCCCCCGGGTGGAAGACCCACCGCCGGAGCCTTTTCTTTCTGTTACAGGTTTACTAAAGCCATCTATTCTGCCGGTACTCTCTAGCTGATTACTAGGCGGGCAGTGTGGTCGGAAAATCACCCACACAGAAAAATTATTTTTTTAAACAAATAAATAAATAAATTCATTTTAACCAATACAAATAAATCATGGTTATCAAATAATATAATTTATTTTAACCAATACACAAAATTAAGAAATATAAGTTTTATAGGTAATATAATTTGTTTTAATTTTAACTCATTTATTTATTTGTCGACTTATTTATATTAAAAAAAAAAGGGCTATGCTACAGACCCCTAGCTGGGGGCACCCCCAGTGACCCCCAGTGGCAGGTGGCACACTGCCATTGGGTGGACTTAAAAAAAAAAAAAAAAAAAAATTTCAGCCTATCAGGGGTGACCCCCAGTGACCCCCACTGGGGGTGTTAGGCATTTTTCAAAAAAAATTAATAGTTGACTTCTTTTTGTTTAGGGGGGCGTGGTAATGACTTTTTTCCATCTTTAGGCCTGGTTTGAGTTACTCAAAAAAATTTAAAAAGTTATTAATTTTTTTTTTAAATTATCATTGTTCATCAAAAAAAAAAATATTAAAAAATTAATTTTATACAAAATTATTACAAACAACACAGACAAAGCTGGCTTTTTTGAAAAAATTACACAGGCAGGTGCACAAACAATATGGTGTTGTTCTGCTCTTGAGGGCTCATTACGAGTCCTGTTTTAATAATTTGAACCATCAATGTGTAGAACTCGTCGAGCACTATATGTTTGTAAAAAATCACGTTGATTGGATATCACTAACTACATGATCAAATCAGTTTTGTATAAAAAATGGATTGTGCTATAGTTAACGGTTGAAAAAAAAACTAATCCGATCAGATAGCTATCGATATCCAATCAACGTGATTTTTTACAAGCATATAATACTCGACGAGTTCTACACATTGAACGGTTTTGATTAGCAAAATGGGACCCGTGGTGGCCCCCACGGCCGAATAACACCGTCTAATTCAATGCCCGAAAAATAGGGAACCATCTCTTAACCTATACTCTGCACACGCTGCTACTGTCCCTTAATTCATCCCACCGTACAGCCTATTTTATCTCAATCTTCTCCTCTACACTAATTTATATAATTTTTTAATACACATTTTTCATATAAAGTCAAAAAATTATCTCAAACAACTATCTTTTTTTCCTCAACTTTTTAATTCAAAAAATCAAAAAGTGCACTTATTTAGAATACCTCAAACAACCCCTTAGTATTAAATTTTTTTAAAAAAACCCAAGCCTCATTTGACAAGTGGCTTTTTTAGACAAAAAGTCATTAAAAAATTAAAAAGCCAATAACCTATATAAAAAAGTTAAAGATTCCATTTTCTATCTACTTTTTGCATATCTTTTCATAAAAAAATTAAAAAATCATTTCAAACATACTATTTTTTTTTATCACATTTTAACCAAAAAATCAAAAAAATACTAAAAAAACATGTTCCAAAATGAGGCATCAGTTTAGGTTCTACTCAACTAAACAGGTTGAAAAATTAAAAAGTTTGAAAAACAGTCTAGAAAGGAACCCAAAAAAAGAAAAAAAACAAAACAAACGAAAAGAAAAGAAAAAAAAAAAAAACCATAATAGTTGACTTTTTTACTTTAGTAAACATTTTTTAAAAGATTTTCTCTTTTTGTTTAATTTTTTAGATCTATCTATACTAGACACTTAAAAAATAAGAATAAAATAAAATAATTTGCATAACTTAAAAAAAAAGGATCACTATAAATAAATAATAATAATAATAAAAATATGACTTTTTTAATGTATGCGAAACTCACTGGCTCCTAGAGCATCTGTATTAGTCTAATAAATTTTGAATCAAATTATAACTAAAAAGTTACTTTTGTTATTTTAAATAGCATTTTTATATATGCACAAACTTCATCAGACTCTCTATTCTAAAATTTAATTTTATAAAATATTCATTTTGTATTATAAAAAAATAGTTAGAAATTGCTCATTTTGTATTGTTAATATATACATATGCAATTTAAAAGTATTCTCTAAAAAAATATATACATATATATATGTGTGTGCACGCGCGCCCAAGTTGTTCGGCCGAACATCCAAAGCTTATTATATCTATTGTTGCAATTTCATATTCAAAGAAATAAATAATAAATAATAATAATAATAATGATAATGTCGCAGCCAATCATCCGGCAATCCGTATTTCACATTCTAAAAAAATATATATAGGGCAGTAGTCGGCCATCTAACAGGGTATCCGGTCACTCTTAAGAATAAATGATAAAATATTATATAACTCGTGAATAATACATCGCTATATGTAGCGATGTACTATAGCAATGTCAAATTTAACTTTGATTTTGCTAGGCTGATGGAGGAGTGATTGTGCACCTTGCTAGCAAATTTTGTCCTAAAATTAAAATAGCCAACCTAATGTGGATTCGCTTATTAATATAAACCACCATGGTTACTTTGGAGAAATGTCAAAAAACCTACTCTTAAAACTTCTGTTAATATTAAAAAAGGGGAAATGTATTAGAAAATTTTATTATTTTGGATATTTGATCTAAATCATAATTATCATATTTCAGATATTTTATGAATAATTTTATTCTTACAAATATTTTTTAAACCCTTTGTAACTTGATGATATGAACATTCACATTAAATAAATTTGGCAGTGTAAATATTCATGTTGACAGTGTAAATATTTTCACACTGTCAATGTGAACATTAATCAGCACTTCACCCTATGGTAATTATGTCAACCATAGAACTTATTAGAATATAAGAAAATAATTTGAATTAAGTGGAATATAAGTAGGTGAATAAGGATTTATGAATAAATGCCTCTTAAAAACATGTATAAAAAATAATTTGGACAAGTTACATTTTATCCCCTTAAACTATTTTCTCATATCATTTTATATTCACTTAAATTAAAAATTGTAACACTTAACTCTGTCATCTATTATTTTTTTTAAATTCAGATTTTAATGACGAAAATATCCTTTTAACTATAGGAGTAAATTATATTTTATCCCCTTAGACTATCACTCAATATTACTCTATCCCCACAAAAAAAAAAAGGTTTAATTTTAATTTATGATACAATTTTTAAGTTTTTAAAATAATTTTTCATATTTTTTATGTTTAGTAATTTTTTTTCATATTTCAATCAAAAATTTTAAATTTTTAGATGCACCTAAAATTCAAATATTTGTGAAGAATTTTTTATAAACAAAAAAATCACTAAAGATGGAAAATTAAAAAATAAAAAAACTGGTATATTTTTATATTTATTGTCTGTTGTGAATTGTTTTTTAGTTTTTTCATAAATATTTTCGTTATTTGGTTTTCAATTTTTAATTTTTTTTTCTAACAAATTAGAAATTAATTTGTGTTAAAATGAAAAAAATAAAAAGAAAGTCCAAATTGAAAATTGTGGATGTTGGATTTTGACCTCATAACCAAATTGGATCTCTTTGCTGAGATTCTGGGAACTAAGCCGTAGAGTATATGCAGAAATAGAGCAACTCAACACTTACATACAAGAAGATAACAAGACTAGTGACTCGTCCATCCGGGGACACTCCGACAATCAAATCAGTCAACTTATCCTTCAAAGATATCTGCTCAAAATAACCCACGGGTTGAGAACATACCTTAAACCCATGGGGTGTCTTACCTATATAATGAACGGAGCCCTACTTTCCCTAGAAGTCTTACTTTATGGGACCAGTTATCTTGGATTCCTCTTATTCTGATTAGGATGAACTTAAGAGTCTTACATTTATCCAAATAGAGAGCATATCGTCATCTACGACTCTTGTCCCTTATCCGATTATCTTGAATTCCGGTATGATCGCATCATACCTCGGCAACCCTTGACCACCCACGTGGCACCTTGGCCAACAACCTAGGCCATATGAACAATCCAAAAATTATGCCCCCATAAAAATGATATTAGAGAATAGTTCATAAATATTTTTGTTATTTAGTCTTCACTTTTTAAATTCTTTTTTCTAACAAATTAAAAGTTAATTTAGTGTTAAAATTTAAATAAATAACAAAAAAAATTCCAAAATGAAAATGATAATAGAGGATAGTTCAAGATAATAAAATGATATGAGGTGATAGGTCAATGAAGTAAACTATAATTTATCCAATTGATAAAATGGTATTTTAGTCATAAAAGTCTAAAT
This sequence comes from Camellia sinensis, assembly GCF_004153795.1. Taxonomy (NCBI): domain Eukaryota; kingdom Viridiplantae; phylum Streptophyta; class Magnoliopsida; order Ericales; family Theaceae; genus Camellia; species Camellia sinensis. Next base: position 2,600,771 of record NW_021025898.1, read on the forward strand.
TAAAAATATATATATATATTAGTAAATGAAAGGGGTTAGTTATGAGCATTGCTATTAACCTCTACCATTCTTCTTAGAACCCCCACATCCTCCATTTTCTTAATTCTAATTTTGTCCCAATCTAAAATTTCACTTTTACTCTCATCCCTAATCTTCTAAATCTAATTTTCCAAACCCCAACCCTAATCACCTCCGGCAGTCACCACCATCTTTGACCACCCCTTATTGTTGTAACCACCACTCCTTCCGTCGCAACCAACTACCATCTACTATCTCCACCGACAAGAACCCCCAATCTCTACTCCATCATTGTAACCCATCTCTCAACCATATGCTGCCATCGTAATCCATCTTTGACCACCCCTCACTGCTGCTTATCTCCAACTCTCCTTCACTACTGTTTCCTCTGCGTTTCCACCCCTGCAGTTCATTTTTCTCTTCTTCTTCCCCTTCCCCTTTTTCTTCTTCTTATTATTTTTATTCTTGTGATGGAGAAGCGTCAATGACTATAAATCTAAGGTTTGCTTGCGCGATCTAGGGTTTGCAGTGGCGAAGTGGAATCAAGAGAGAAGGGTCTTGTGGCGATGGCGATTGGACGGTGATGGCACAACAACCGAAGATGATGGTTAGGCGTTGGTGACGAAATCAAGATCGAGATTACAAAAGGAAAAAGGAGCTTGCAGTGGCGGTGGTGGTTGTGGACTTGGTAAGAGGAAGAATGTGAGATGTGGATTGCAATGGCGAGATGGTGGCGCTGGTGGGTAGAGGGGGTGGAAAGGGTTTCAGATTTTGTTGCGTGGGGGTTCAAAGAAATGGCAGGTTCAAAGAAGTTGGGGGTCCAAAAAAAAAAGGTAGGGGTAAATAGTAGCCCTCGTTAGTTATTATAATTTGGGTCAGGCTTCTCTTCAGTCTATGATTGGACTAAAGCGTGTTGTTGGGCCTATGTGGGCCCACCACAGGTCCTATTTCGATAATCCAAACCGTTTAATGTGTAGAGCTCATTGAGTACTTTATCTTTGTAAAAAATCACATTGATCAGATATTGATAGCTACTTAATCGAATCAAATTTCTATCAACGATAAATATAATTTTTCAAAATAAATTATTGACAAAAATCTGATCTGATCAAGTAGCTATCGATATTTGATTAATCTAATTTTTTAAAGAAAAAAGTATTTGACGAGCTCTACATATTGCACGGTTCGAATTATCGAAACATAACTTGTGATGGGCCCCACAGGCCCATATAGTGACCCTAATTTTTCTTAAGTCATTATTTATTATTATTATTATTACTTTATTTTATTTTTGGGTTTATTAATTTTGTGGATACATGAGAATTTAATGTGATATTTAATTATGTTTGTTCTCATGAGTAGATGAGAGATTGTGTATATATATTGTTGTCTCATTCTCAAGAGTAGACGAGTGCTTTGATTTATGCGCGTAGTATATTCTAACCATCTGGGAAGAGTGGATCAAACTCGGGATGATATCCCCGTGCAAGTTTGGCTTCAGAGCAGTGTTAGGTATACGGGAGGCACATAGGATATATGTGTAGGCTAGAAGTGAATGGCCGAAGTGGTAGAGTTAAAGTACAAACAATTAAATATGAACTTATTGGTATAGTTTAAATTGTATTGATTTGTACATATTGCAAATTAGTAAACGACATCGTTAAATTATGAAATTTGGACAGAGGCATGTATATGTAATTCTAGACAACTTTTGTATTTTAACTTTGTACTAAAAAGATCGACTATAACTTGTTATCGAATGATCTTGGTTATAGTAGTTTTTATTCATTTTAGCGTTGCAGATTTTGGATACTGTTTTAACCCACGAAATGAGCTCATTTTTATTGATTTCGTGTAAACTAAAGTAAAACGTTATTCTGAATACTTTTCGTGTTTTGAACTTTTCTGAAAAAAAATCATTTTAGGGCAGTTTCTTTTCGTTTTTAATTCCAGATTTTTTAATCGAATTTCGTCTAGGTTCTTCTATTAAGTTTTTCTCTCAACCTGTTCAGTTTTTTATCAAATTTGTTTGTGTTTCCTTTTAGGAAATTTAACCCTGTACAACTTTTGTTCTTTGAGTTTTGGTTAATTCGAAAGATTTAAACATGAAATAGTGTGTGTTTATAAACTTTATTTTTTTTTAAAGAATAGTGAGCCTTACTAACTTTTTATGTAGGGCTGACCCACCATATATTTTTTTTGATGTTTATTTTGTTATTTTATATTCAATTTATATTTAGTTTTGTACGAGCAAGAAACTAAATTCCACCGTATCTTGGGAAACTACCCCATCGTCTAGGTACAAGTGGAACTGTTTGTCTTATTCCGTAACAAGAATTAAATCTACTTTTGTTTATGCCTGATGGACACATGGGTGTCACATCTTGTACTCATATCAATATACTTGTTTACAATCCCTTCTTGTCTCTTGGCATATCGGGTGCGTTCTATTTGAGCGCAACCAAACTTCTTTCGCAGGATTAGTTGGGGCAATGGTAGCGACGAGAAATAACTATAGGTATTAAACATGTCTCTTGAATTTCTTTTGTTTTTTTGAGTTTAGGGTTGATATTAGTTTATTGTATTTATTATTTTTTTTATGACCTTAGTATTTTGAAAATTTGACATTGTGGGTTATTTTTTAACTTTATATTATTTAAGTTGCTTTGACTAGTTGTTGTTACTTTCATGTTGGAGGTATTGGATAGTTATGAAATTATGGGGGATGATTTGGTTGACGTTTTGTTTTTTTTTTTTTTTAATCTCTTGTAATCTTTTGAACATAGAAATTTATTCAAACTTTATGGAGATGAGAATGTTTAGATTTTGTTTCACCCCTAAGATTTGGATGATGGAATATTAATTGGGGTTTAGTCTTAATTTAATATTTAATTGTCTAAATTTTGGGGGCGTGACAACCCAACAACACCATCCAATCCACTTTATGGACTGGATACAAGCTTAACCTTTAGGGTGTGTTTGTTTGGACGGATTAGATAAAGGGGGATTGGAATTCACGGGACTATTAGTCCTGAGATATATTGTCTCCAAACTATTTAGTTGCACTGGATTTGTATCTCATGTTTGTTTAGTCATGGGATTAGATGTCAGGAAAGGACTCTTTGGTTGGATAAGATATAAATCCTATGTTTGTTTGGGATATTATGGGGTGGGCAACGGTTTATCCGAACCGCTCAAACCGCCCAATCCGCCAAACCCGCATATAAATGGGCAGTTTCGCAAACATAATGCGGGCGGATGCGGTTTGAAATATGACAAATTTGCGGGTTGCAGACGGATCGCGGTTTAAACCCGCAACCCGCAAAAACCGCCCGCACTTTAATTATTATTATTATTTTTTTTTTATATACCAACTTTGTAACTTTTATAGGAGCACCATTATATTCTCTATGACACTAGGATTCTTATTTTTAAGTATTTCTCAACTTTCTTAATGCCGTAGAATTATCAAGTCTTAAACTTGGTTTCTTATATGATTTTCATTAGTGATTCATCCACTTTTTCCTAATAAAATTTTCCTTCTAATGGTCGATGGAACTTATAGTTTGATTATTGATTACTGAACTGGCAATTCTAATTGAGTACAACCTTTAATGCATTGATATACATTTTTTTCATGGTAAAAATGTTAGTGTAGAGTCTCTTTGTTTTGGGTACTTTCATTTAATGCATTGATATTCAATTTTTATTTGTAAACTCATCAAAAAATTATTATCACAAATATATTGGGTCGGCCTAAAAAAAATTTAAATTTTTATTTTTATTTTTTCTACCAAAATTTTATTATTTTCCATTAAAATAACACTTGGCATTGGGTGGGCCGGGCCTCAGGGCAGGCCTTGAGCGGGCTGGACCGGACTTCAAAACGATGGCCCAGGCCCTGGCCCAAGGCCTCGGGCTGGGCTCGGGCTCAGACCGCCTGCGGGCCACGGGCCAAAATTACACCCATAGGAAGAGGGCGTTTTAGGAAATCAATTAGTTAACACTCTTTAAAATTCATTATTCAATAGTTAGAAAAATGTCTCAAATATATACATAAGTTGAGGATGAATTAGGTAGGGGTGGGCAACGGTTTATCCGAACCGCCCAATCCGCCCAACCCGCATATAAATGGGCGGTTTTGCAAATATAATGCGGGCGGATGCGGTTTGAAATATGACAAATTTGCGGGTTGCGGGCGGGTCGCGGTTTCAACCCGCAACCTGCAAAAACCGCCCGCACTTTAATTATTATTATTATTATTTTTTTTTTATATACCAACTTTGTAACTTTTACAGAAGCACCATTATATTCTCTATGACACTAGGATACTTATTTTTAAGTATTTCTCAACTTTCTTAATGCCGTAGAATTATCAAGTCTTAAACTTGGTTTCTTATATGATTTTCATTGGTGATTCATCCACTTTTTCCTAATAAAATTTTCCTTCTAATGGTCGATGGAACTTATAGTTTGATTATTGATTACTGAACTGACAATTCTAATTGAGTACAACCTTTAATGCATTGATATACATTTTTTCATGGCAAAAATGCTAGCCTATAGTTTAGTTGTAAAAATTTTGAACCAAACAAAATTAATAGTTTAATCCCACCCCTCAATCCCTTAAAACAAACACTACCTTATAATTTTTAGTTGATGAGGTAAAGTGATATGAAACAATAATTGAAGGAGATAAAGTACTAATAATTTTTACTCACCATCCTTAAAAAGAAAAAAAAAATATTAAAAACTCTAATATTTTATCAAATATTTTATTAAATATCCCACATAAATATAAATTTCATATTCTTATTCATAATTATATAGAACTCACCAAATAAAACATTTAATAAAATAACTATAGAAATGTTGAAATCCCTATCATTACCCTAATAAAACAAAAATACTCATGTGCTATGAGAAAAGTGCACTAGCTGAAAGAGAGTGGGTCCAAAAATTTGTAAATGCTTGATAATCTTACACAATATTCGCTTTAGGACGAGAAATTAATCATTGTTTCATAAATATCTAATTATCTTTTCCAGAGAAATAAATAGATTAAAAAATTAATAAGATAAAATATCATATTTAAATTATAATTATTTTATTTTTTCTCTTACAAAAATTAAAAAATTCATTTTAAATAAAACTTTTTAACCTTAAACTAAAATAATTAAAAAAATTTAAAAACTAAAAAATTAACTTACATCTCAAACCAACCCTTAATAAAATAACTATAGAAATATTGAAATCACTATCATTACTCTAAAAAAAAAAATACTCATGTGCTATAAGAAAAGTGCACTAGCTGAAAGAGAGCGGGTTCAAAAATTTGTGAATTTGCACAATATTCGCCTAGGACGAGAAATTAATCATTGTTTCACAAATATTATTTTATATTATTTATATTTGAATAAATATCTAATTGTCTTTTCAAGAGAAATAAATAAATAATGGCATTTAAAGTCGTTTGATAATGATTTTTTTAATTAATTTTTTAGATTTTTTTTGACTTTTTTTAATCTGAGATTTTTTTATTTATTTAGATTTTTTTTTTATTTTTTGGCTTTAAATGGCAAAATTTTTTTATTCTTTTGTAATTTTTGACTTTTTAACTCTTTTAATTTTTTTTAATTTTTAATTTTTAATTTTTTTGTTACAGGAAAATCCTCCCTACCCTCTCGCAGGTCAAAGGCAGCGCCCCTTGCAGAGATCACCAAGGTGTCTTGTTAGCCGTTCCGAGTGAGGAGACTATAACCTGAGAACTTGCCCTGATCTCCCAAGATAAGTTCCGCTTAAGTCAGGACTCGCACAGCAGGGGAGCATTGAACCCACACCAAGTGCTGATTAGATAACTTGAGGTCCAACCTCCCAAGACAAGTTTTCTTTAAGTCAGGACTCCGTTCCGAGTGAGGAGACTATAACCTGAGAATTTGTCCCGACCTCCCAAAACAAACTCCGCTTAAGTCAGGACTTGTACAATAGGGGAACATTGAACCCACACCAAATGTTGATTAGACAACTTGAGGTCCAACCTCCCAAGACAAGTTTCGCTTAAGTCAGAACTCGCACAGCGAGAAAACATTAAATTTACATCAAGTGCTGATTAGACAACTTGAGATCTAACCTTCTAACTAATTATGCTTCGCCCAAGAAATTGACCAAAAAAAAATGAATTAAACTTGTGACCTTGAGATTTAAATCTCAAGTCTTAACCACAATACCATCAACGGGGGGGTTCTTTTATGATTTTTTAACAAACAATGGGGCACTTATTATTTCAATCATTACCGTGCAGATTTGTTCTGGAATAATGTATAATTTCTCTTTTAGGAAAGGGAAGTGGTCCCCACAAATTGAACGATTGAGGTTGAAGTTGATCGCACTTGTACCAAAAGAAAAAGGCGGGTGTGGCAACACGTCACACGATCTCGGAAGTCGCAAAATCGCGAGGCCCCGTAAGCCAGGTCCATGAGATTTTGTTTTGGACCAAAATAAATCAATATTATTTTTTTTTCATATTTGAACTTTTTTAAAAACTATGTTTAATTTAAGTTTTTTGAATTAAATTTTTTGAAAATTGAGTTTTTTATTTTTCGTATTTTTTTATTTTTAGTGAATATTATTAAAATTTTAAACATTGTTTTTAGTTTTTTAGATGCACTTTACTTAGATGTATCTAAAAAGTAAAAAATTTGTGAAAAAATATTTTTTTTTTTGTTGACTTTTAGTTTTAATTTGTAATTGTCTAAATAATTATGGTGGAACTAAATTTTTTATGATTGTTTAAATTCTAAAATAGTATGTCGCTATTACGTAAAGATATATTGCTATCGTGGAAGTAATATGATGCTATATTTATATTTTTATGAAATTAAAATGTTTTATATTTTTTTGTCATTTAATTATGTGAATCTGTAATCCTAAACCGATCCAATCCGTGTCTAAATAGATTAGTTCGGATTGGTTCCAATTTTTCAAGAACCGTAGATAACGAATTGGTCTTGATTTTACCTCAATCCGGACCATACTTACCTCTTGGTTACCATTGTTCAAAAACACTTTTCAGAAAATTCTACTTTTTTATTTTTCGTGTTTTTTTGTTTTTATTGAATTTTTTTAATATTTTGAACAACTTTTTTAATTTTTAGACATACCTAACATAAATATACCTAAAAAGTAAAAAAAAAATTGATAAAAATCTTTTAAAAATTCACTAAATACCAAAAATATAAAAAAAATACGATAATTCAGTACATTTTTTTATATTTTTATGTATTTATTAATTTTAAAAAAAAATTTAATTTTTTTTTACTTTTTAGATACATCTAAGTAAGATGCATCTAAAAACGTAAAAAAAAATGATTAAAATTTTAAAAATATTCACTAAAAACAAAAAAACACGAAAACCAAAAAACTCAATTTTTAAAAAACTTAATTCAGAAAACTCAAATCAAACACTATTGTTTTAATTTTTTATGAAAAAATATATAAAAATTTTAAAAAGTAATGTGATTTAATGTTTTAAATTTTTTATTATTTTAACTAAAAAGTTTCATCTCAAATGGGCTTTTATTCGATAAAGATTAATGAAAAATTCATTTTAAAAAGTATTTAGTCCTCGTTTCAATATATTAGTCTTTTTAGAAAATTTATGGGTGTGTTTGGTTTGGTTTTGAGAGATAAATTTAAATAAAAAAAATATTTGGGAAGAGAATTTAAATTTTTTTTTAGTTTGTTTGGTTGTATATTTTGAAAATAATTTTGGAGTACAGGAGTTTGTGATTATTTAATATTTTGTTATAATTGAGTAGATGTGTATAAGAGAAAAAACAATTGAAAAAGAAAAGAGGAGAGAATGAAAAGTGATTGATTGATGTGTAAGAGAGAGAAAGTGATTTTTTAATTTTTTTTCCAAAATCACTAAATCAAACAAAATAAATTTTTTTTTTTCCAAAATTACTCTCCCAAAAGCAAACCAAACAAGGATTTTTTTGATAGTATAATTATTATACTTTAAAAATATTAATTTTTCAAAACTATGCTTTTATAGTATAATTATTACACTTCAAAAATATAATGTTAATAAATTTAAAGGAATGACGAAAGACGAAATTAATTAGTATGTTTGGTTTGAGTTTTTTGAATTAAGTTTTTTAAAAATTGAGTTTTTTGGTTTTCGTGTTTTTTTGTTTTTAGTGAATATTTTTAAAATTTTAATCATTTTTTTTTACGTTTTTAGATGCATCTTACTTAGATGTATCTAAAAAGTAAAAAAAAATTAAATTTTTTTTTAAAATTAATAAATACATAAAAATATAAAAAAATGTACTGAATTATCGTATTTTTTTTATATTTTTGGTATTTAGTGAATTTTTAAAAGATTTTTATCAATTTTTTTTTTACTTTTTAGGTATATTTATGTTAGGTATGTCTAAAAATTAAAAAAGTTGTTCAAAATATTAAAAAAATTCAATAAAAACAAAAAAACACGAAAAATAAAAAAGTAGAATTTTCTGAAAAGTGTTTTTGAACAATGGTAACCAAGAGGTAAGTATGGTCCGGATTGAGGTAAAATCAAGACCAATTCGTTATCTACGGTTCTTGAAAAATTGGAACCAATCCGAACTAATCTATTTAGACACGGATTGGATCGGTTTAGGATTACAGATTCACATAATTAAATGACAAAAAAATATAAAACATTTTAATTTCATAAAAATATAAATATAGCATCATATTACTTCCACGATAGCAATATATCTTTACGTAATAGCGACATACTATTTTAGAATTTAAACAATCATAAAAAATTTAGTTCCACCATAATTATTTAGACAATTACAAATTAAAACTAAAAGTCAACAAAAAAAAAAACAATAAAAGAAGATACTATGCGGGTTTATTTAGTTTAGGTTTTATATAGAATAAGAAAATATACTATGTGAGAGGGTATATAATATAAATAAAAGTTATTTGCATGCGGTTTGGATCGGTTTCAATCCAAAACCATGGAGTTCAATCCAGAATTGATTCGTGGACAGCGAATTTTTAATTTTTCAATCCGGAATCGAACCTGAATTTAAAAAATAATCCAAACCTACTGAATTAGATTGGACCGAATCGGATTACGGATTTCACGAATTCGTTACTCAGTCCTAATTATTTAGTCATTAATTTTTAAAATAAACTAATATTTTTAGATGAAAGGAGTATTAAGTTAAAAAATTATTGGCAAATCCATTTTTGAGAATGTAATGGCATTATGTCCAAATATTTTTAAATTTTTGTTGTAAAGTCATGACTAATAAAATTATTTAATGACAAATAAAATATTTTATTGAAGAATAATTATTTCCATTGTTATCCATTGCGGTTGGATCGCCGGTTATTCAAAAAGTTACTAGTGTCCGAGATGGTCGGCGGCTGGTGGCAATCGTGACACGGTGACATAAATATATACCCGACATAAGTGAACAGACAAATCGATGATACTGAATAAATAGATTGAATACTGACAAATGAGCAGATAAAAAATAAAAATTGGATACGTTGTTCTTTTTATTTTTAGCTATTTTTTATCTGGTCTTTAAAATTTATTTTTTTCTCACTTTGATTTTTTATATTTTAAGTTTTTTTTTTTAGTTTATTCCTAAAGTTGATATGTGTTAAAAAATTGTCAAAAAATGATACATTAATAGTCACCTAGTGTAAAAATATTTTATTTTATATAACTTGTACATTTGACACAAACTCGAATCCTAATGTCGTAATATATTTTTGTATTACATGGCAATTACCGTAGTATTTTCGGTCTAATATTGATCATAAGTTAGTTTTATGAATAAATTGAGAAAACCTTGAAATATAAAAAGTCAAAGTGAGAAAAAATAAATTTTAAAAGCCAAAATAAAAAGCGGCCAAACATAAAAAAAGTAAAATATAATTTACCCGGAATAATATTATCTTTCATATTATTATTATCCTTATAACCTCCAAAGATTACAACTTTGAGCTATTACCCAAAAATATCACAAAATTAGAATTATAACCCAAGTGTCCATTTATTTATTTATTTTCTTGATGTAGTTGACTATGGTGCCATTGTTATTACGGGTACGTTATATTAATTTTTATGATATTTAGAGAAAATATAATAAGTTTTACAATTTTAATATAATTACATTGAGTTTCTTTTTAATAAAATTAAATTGACCAAAATTAGTGTAGATAATGTAAAAATATAAAATAAAAATAATATAATATATGTATTTTTATATAAAAGAGATGACAATATCATTATTTTCATTCATATAACTAATAAATTTCAATATAATTATAGCAAAATAGTAAAAAATTATGTGTTATCTTTAGATCTCGAGGTCAGTGTTATTTGTCTTATTATTATTATTATTATTGTTATTATTATTTTGTTTTTTTTGAGTATGTTGTCTCTGGTGTGAGATTAAACTTCACTTTTGATGACTTCAAAAATATGGGGCAATTGCTGAATATCTAATCCAACGGCCAGGCCAAACCCATTTAGCAATTCGTCACAGTGAGGCCCACGTAGGTGTACTAACGTATGAAACCGGGTGACAAAAAAAAGGAAACCGGGTGGGTCAGGTAGGTACCCAACCCACATTCTTTCTCTGTGGTTCGTTTTATTTAAGAATATGTTATTTTAATAATTTTTTTATTAAAATATGAAATAAAAAATATTTGAAATGATTTTTGACTTTTTATAAAAAGATATACAAAAAATAGAGAAAAAAATATAATTTTTGACTTTTTTTGTATAAGTTATTGATTTTTTGAAATTTTTAGTGATTTTTTAACTTTTAAGCTGAAATATTAAGTTGCTAAACGAAATCGCTACCTTACTAAATTAGCTCTGTTAAGAAAGAACTTTTTTTATATTTTTTATGAAAAAAAAAATGAAATGATTATGGTATAGATGTCACCTTTTATTTTATTAACTTATTTAATCAATTATATCTTTCTGTGCTTTTTTATTTTATAGTTCTAATCCAAACCTAACCCGCTTGCCAAACAGCAGCTCTGTACACCTTTCCTACGAAGCAATTGGCGATTATTTCTTTCTTGGGCACTGCTTGACATCATCTTCCCTTACTGTTATTAGTTTCAAGCATTTACATTTCTAGGGTTTCCAATCTCAGTCGTCATTAATTTTGATTCTTCGAAATTTGAGTGGTGTTACAAACTTTTGCAGGGAAATTTTTCTTAACTCGAAGCAGTTTGATTTGCATTACTTCTACAAATCTCATTAGGGAAGGTAACTATTGTGATTTGTATTCCCAGTTGGTATATTTATATATATTACTTGCTGGAAAATTTTTAGAATGACTAATTACCCGTAGATTTTGATAACTCCGTATCCGACACACTAGACTGACTAATTGAGGATCAATCCTATTGTCCACTAAAGGGACTCAATTGAAGTCAGGGCAGAACCCATATGAATTGGGCCTCAATAATTTGTTTGCACCTAATAGGTTTACTAAGCACACCCGGCCCCAATCCCCGACCACCAAGCCAACCTGTAGGCTTGAATGAATTATTTTTTACTTATATGCCCCCCTTTTTTTTTTTTAAGAACATAGGAAATATTATATTAAAAAAATAACAACAGTACATTAACAAGACCTCAATGGGCCATTCTAACTAAACAACAAAACAAATAATAAAAAACAAATCTGCCAAAAAAAACAACTATGATCCCGAGAAAATCACTAATCTGCTCAAAGATGTAGTCTGGAAAGCCAAATCTGCTTGAAAATCCGCTGTCCCCGTCGATATCGTTCCCATCGCTGCTGCCCAACTTCACTGCCGCGGTTGCCGGAGAAGGAAGTACATCCATAATTGTATGGGAAGTGTGTAACAAAAAAGAAATGATATCTGTTAGTAGTTGAATTGCATTTTTTTAAAAAAAATTTACAGCGATAAATTTGTCATTAAACGTTGAAATAAAACTTTTTGATAAATAAATTCGATCCATAAGATATGATCGTAACTGCGGCAATTTAAAATCAATAATGTGATAGAATATGCTCAGGTATCAGTTCGGATGGAGTGCTTTCTCAAAGTTGTATTCACTTCGAATTTCCCTTCGTAGAGAGTGCACTTGGCTTCACATGGCAAGTTTGAAGCAAAATAAAGTTTACGTTTTTTTTTTTGGCTTCGTCTTAGCAATAATGTTACGTGCACGAAAAAGCAAGGAAATGTGCAGAGAAAAATTAATGTGTTCCAAAGCAAGGAAATGTGCAGAGAAAATTTAGTGTGTTACCACACTCAACAATGAATCTGTGCCACAAATTGATTTTTCTGTAAACATTTCTGTGATATTTTTTTATGTGCACAGAGCATTATACTGTCCTTTTGGACAAGTAATAGTGAAATTTCAGGTTTTGGTTTGCATTTTAACTTCCTAACCTAACATCAAAGAATTGTCAACTACAATTTGAATTCAAAGTGCTATAACCTAGACCACAAGATGAGAAATATCTGATCCCTCAACCAGGATCATCACTGGTGCCAATTACACGCCTCTCTTAAGCTACAGACACCATAGGAATAACATCAGTTCCCAAGTGGAGTGTAATTACAACCATCCACCAATCTTTACCCAATGACCCTTGTTCAACTGATAAAAGTCATCCATCAAATCCTAAATCAGCAACAGACCCTTGGACTTGGAAGGACCATCTTGGTTTTGTCATTGCCACATATTTGGATTAGGAAAACTCTACATCAAAGTCATACAAAAAAATCACAAGAATGTTGTGACAATGTCAATTTCGTAAATATAAGTTATCTGCATGGATGTTTTGTTTTAAAATAAAAAGTCCTTATTGAGTCACGTCATTATGTATGAATTTTCTGTTTGTATATCGTTACTCTTTGAATTAAGTTTTTTGTTGCTTGGATTTTCTTTTCCGTGTTTGGGGTAGTGGTTGATGTTAAGAAACTTTATCTTACGTCAAGCTTGGGAAAATAAAAATTTCACCGTTCTTAGTTAGAAAACTGTATTTTCACTTTCCTGCGATTCCTAAGACTTAATTTATTGACTTTTATCTTTAGAGGCTTCAAAATCAAATACTATAACTATGTCGGAAAGACTTCGTTGTTTTTTTTAGCAATTTGTTCAAAGAGTCTCTCAATGATTCCTCATTGGCTGATCAGAACACGGGTGCATGCAGAAACTATGCACCCAGGCAGATGCAGGATGTCAAATTCATCAAGCCCTCAGATTCTTGTGATAGAACTACATGGTTGAATTTCATAGTTTCTAATAAACTTGTGTGTAAAAGTATATTCTTGCCTAAGGTCTCCAATATGAGTTTTTTCGTTCCAGTTTTTTCAGGCACCAAACCAAACTAAGCTTTTAGTCCTATCAAATAGGATCAGTTACATAAATCCTTCTTCTCCACATATCACAAAAAAGTCCTCAAGTCATGTTGTGTTTGTCTAGCACTAGTGCTCACACGTATATCACAAAAAAGCCCTCAATCCATGCAGATTATGGGTCTAAGTCATTCCAAATTCTTGCAAGATCTTGAATGAAGTTGAATTTTCCTCATTTTGTGTTTGTAATCTGATTTATCTTGTACAATTATAAACTTTGCATATTATTCAATAGGATCACATAAACTATAAATTGATGTTATACTATCTGGACTGTGAAGCATTTTGTAATTCATCTTATTGCTGCAGCTTCCTCTTCCTCTTCCTTTTATTAATAAAAGGATATATCAATGTTTGATTCTTGTGAGTGATTTGAAGCATTGGATACCTCTGTCTGCTTTAATTTGTTAATATGTCATGTCCCAGGAGGTTAAAGATCTTTGTTATTTAGAGAGAAAAAAAAAGCAAAAACAAAACAAAACAAACAAAACAAACAAACAAAACAGAGGAGGTCAAAGATCTTGGAGAGTTACGCTTTGTTTGCTTGAGCGGAAAATATTTTTTGAAAAATGTGTTCCCTATTTTCTAATATTTGGTACAATGAAAAACGAAGGTCAACAGAAAATATTTTTCATGATCAATGAAAAATAAGTCTATTTAGGCAGAAAATGTTTTCTACCTTTCAAAAGGCAAAAAATGTTTTTTGAACTAAAATTTTATTAATATCACCACACCATCATCACCACCGGTCACCGCCACCATCACCAATGCCGTCACTGCTACCGTCACCCCATCACCAGGGATGGATCTAGGATTATCACTATAGAAATACGAAAGTATATTTGGAAGTGCAAATTCTTATAATTTTTAATTATTTAAAGTTTTTTAGTATAATATATGATATTTTTTGAATTTTTTGGACTGCCGTCACCCCCATCCGCAACCCCCTAGATCTATCCTTGCCCGCCACGTCTACCTTCGTGCCACCACCACCACTACAAAACATAAAAAAATATTTTTTCAAAAAAAAATCCATAAAAAATATTTTCTACCAAAATAAACAAAGCGTAATTATTATTTTTTATTACAAATAAGAGTTGGAGCCTGCTGTACAATTAGAGCTGTGGGTTCTAACTTCTGAACGTTTCTATTTTTAAGTGTTATTTTCTGTGAGGCTGTTGCTATATAATGCAGTTGTCGTGGACATCATACATCAAACAGAGCTTGAGAGTGTTCCTGCATCAAAGATTTATGACATGACAGGCCGTTAGAGCTGGATATGCCAATCTTTGCCTTACCAAATCATGGGCTTTGCAAACCTTGTATGTGGGTGAGGGCCATTTTGGGACCATGGTAAAAAGTCAATTTTTTGATTTGTTAGCTTTTTTAGTAGTTAAAAAAGTCAGTTTTTTTTATCCAAAATAATCTAGTTTTTTACTAAAAAAGCCACCAAAAAAAAGTTAAAAAGTCAATTTTTTATCAACTTCTCAAAACATCACATTCTTCATTCACATTCTTCTATCAGAATGAGCTTGAATTATTAGTGCTAATAAATTGCCCTTTGATTTCATTTCTCTTACTTTCCCCTGTTTTTTGGAAACAGTCAATGTGTAGAAAGAAATAATTGGAAACAGCTGTGCATTATAGGATGCACAAAACTCTTCACTTAAGATCCTTGTGATTGAGATTTTTAGCAATGCACTTGGACTGTTTGGAGTCATTGTTGGGATTATCATGTCAGCTCAAGCACCATGGCCAGCTGGCCATGGTTTTTTTTTTTGGGATTAGGTTGACTATAATTATGAGTACAGTGAGTAATACGATTATTAGTTTGGTGATATAAAGTTGGAGTGTTATTATTTATATATTGTGAAAGTATTAGTTGGTTGGGATTAAGTTTATGAAATTATATAAAAGTTCTCATTACATAACAGGGAGCATTGTTATTTTTGTAAATTGAGGATAAAATAGACTTTTCATCTCCAATCCCGACCTCCCATGGAAATGTCACATCTTTTGAGGGGCATCGGCAACTGCACAAAGGAAGGGCAGTGGAGGATGTGGCGACAACGTAAGGGGAAGGGCAACAATAACGGCATAGGAGAAAAGGTGGTGAGAGGGGCAGGGATTAGGGAAGAGAAGTCTAAGAGAGGGAAATAACTTAGGATTAACGTTGTGTTTGGTTAGGGGATTTAGAAAGATTTGGAAACGAAAAAAGAAAAATTTGTGTGAAATTAGGTAAAATGTAGATATATTTTATTTATATTTCACCTACCTTTTCATTTACCTTTTCAAATTTTTTCTTAAATCCCTCAATCAAACACACATAAAGGGAAAGGAGATAAGGGAAATGTAAAGGTCACATTTTACCGAGTTAACTCATTCTTTTTTATCCAATACATTAGGGACAAAATAAGAAATTTAATGCAAAAATTGCTTGCATTATATAATTTGTCTAATTTTTTAACAAACACCTAACAAAGATGAGTTTAATTAAATACGACTCAAATGTCAGCGACTAGTCGGTGTTATTTTTTCATACTAGTGAGGTTAGGCGTGATTTAGGTAATTTTCCGTGTAATATTCCTTATACAAAAATATGTAAAAATGTATAAAAATTATATGAAAAATAAATTTAAAATTTTATTTACTTTGACATTATTAATGGGAAGTCAAATGAGCAATTTATAGCATAACACAAATAAATAAACAGAAATTAAAAGTGGGAAAGTGATCCCTTATAGTTACCAACTTATTACAAATGAAGAATCACGTATCAATTAACACTTCACAACACAACAGTCATCGTTACCAATTCATGGGCTCATCTTCCCCAATATACCAGACTGACCAGAATCTGACACAAAGTACATTGACATCAAAATCTGACCCAAATTCTTCATTCAGAACCAAACAACCCATCTTATCCTCTTAATTACCATATCTATTATATATTTTACCATTATTACATTTTGGACCCATACCTCTCCACTCTCTCATCAATCCACTCCCTCATATCCCCCAACACAATGTTAGCATTCTCATCTGGCTCCCCTTGTATCAAGGAGTGGTACATTCCCTCATACATCTTCAATGTCTTGTCTTCACTCGCCGCCTTCTCATACAACAATTGGGAGCTTGTCGGGCACGTTACGCCGTCAGCTGTCCCGTGCACTGTTAGGAACGGAGTTGTCACCTTGTGGAAGTTGCTCTGTATGTACTCGCACACCCTGGCTATTTCCCTCATCGTCCCAACCCTCGGCTTCCCAGTATATCGCCTAGGGTTTCCTGCTATGATCTTTAGTTTCTCTGGGTCCTTGATTGCCTTTCCCACCATCTTGTTGTCCGGCATTAAAGCCCATGAGTCTGCCAGCCCGAATAGTAGTCCATACATGAACAGATGAACCTGTGTATTAAAAATTAATCAATTCATTTTAAATGGTATTTAATTTAAACTATTTAAGCTCTTAGATGAACCAATGTAACGGTTTCACTTTTAACATGTAAGACAAATACATTCTCCCTGTCACATAATAATCTTGCTTTTTAAAAAATTCTAAGAGAACAAAAGTGATTAATACATTCAAATTAAAATTAAAAGGCATTATTATTTCTCAAGTTGTCCCGTAAATTACAAAATTAGTAATGCTACGGTTCAGATATAAGTATTGTTACAAATTCATATTAATGGTTCAGATTCATTTCATATATGGATCTCACACTTTATCAATTCAATCTCCACAACACATATATACCATAGCTTTTTTTGGTACAAAATATATTGAGTCACAAGTTTGATATAATTATACTAAAGCCTTCTTTGGAAACTTATTTTAGTTGACTTTTTGACTTTTTTCCTCCATGAAAAGAAGTTGTGATTGGAATGATTTGTAATTTTTTTTTTTTTTTTATAGTTGAATAGATAGTTGTAAAAGAAAAAGTGATTGATTGATTGATTGATGTGTAAAATGTGACATTTTATCTTATTGACTATTTTAATATATTTTTATTTTTATTGACTATTTTAATTATAAAAAAAAAATTGTTAAAAAAAACTCTTGCCAACCATCCCCTAAGCTTATTTAAGATTTTAATTTATTTAACACTTTGTCCATTTTTATCAGTAATTTGTTAATCATACAAATAAAAAAATAATGTTGACCTATCATTTACATGGTATATTTGACATTTATTTATTTCCAAACAGATTTTTTGACTTTTTAAATTTTTTTAAAAAAATGTGTACAAAAAACAAACAGATAATATAACTCAAAATATGTTAAAAAAGGTAGAAGATAATTTTTAACTAATTTCCCAAAAAGACGTAAATTGGCTTATAAATTTGTTGCCAAAAAGACCAAATTCTAATAGGCTTAGCAAGAAACCAATAAGATTATTTCAACCATATTAATTTTACCATAATGATATATAAATAAAAAATTATACTATATATAAAATTTTCATGCTCTTTTATACGCATTTTATTTATGATTTATAATTTCATCATTGTGACTACAACATCATTTTGGTTTGTTGACTTTTTATTTTTGTTTTTAAAGATAATCCTATTTATCAGTTTTTTTATTCTATTTTTGTAATTTGCCCCAAAAATGTTTTGATTACCATTTTGACCCATCCCAAATTAGAAAAACAAGAATAAAAAACATGGATGGTACCTTGGATGGTTTCATGTTCTCGGGAATGACGAACAGTGGAGCAGAAAAAATCAAGCCAGTCCACGTGTCAGGCTCCGATTGGAAGTACATCAACATGGTGGCGGCGCCGCCCATAGATTCGCCGAACAAGAACGCGGGCAGATCCTTATACTCTTCGCTGCGTCGAACACTCACAAAAAACGACAGCGACGTGGCGGCGATCTTTTCGAGATCGCCGAGGTAGCATCGGATTCCGTCGGATCGGCCGTGTCCGAGGAGGTCGGCGGCGAAGACAGCGTAGCCCCACGTGGCGTAATTGATGCAGATCTTCTGGAAGAGCCAACCCGTATCAGATCCGTACCCGTGGGTCATGAATACGGTGCCTTTTACGGGTCGATCCAAGGGTAGGAACGATTGGTTGAAGATTTTGCCGTTGGGGGTTTCGAAATAGGATTTGGTGTTGGTGACGCCTTGGGATGTGTAGTATTCTTCTTCCGGCATGTCTCCCCAGAAGTTGGGCGGTGGCGCCTCCGTCTGCGGCGGCAGTTCGGTCGACATGGTTAGGTGGTGATTTGGGGATCCGGGAGGGTAGAGCGGAGGAGAGGGGTGATGGGATGATGGGGTTTTAAAGTTTTTTTTTAAGGATTTGGTAGTGGGTGGGTGGTGGGTTTAGGAGTGGTTTTTTTAAGAGAGAGAGAGAGTGGTTTTCACCAACCACATAGTGGTTTTTGGGGCAGCTATGGGGTTGGTCGGATGGGCTTGGAGATGCTGACCTGTGATGAAGGTTTTATATCCGACTTGGTTTAATAATTTAAATCGTTTTGTAACATTTTATCTATATGTAAAATAGTCGAGTTAATTAAATATTCGTAAGTTTATGATTAAGGTCTATTCTGATATTTGGATCAAAAGTTGTTTTTTTAATTTTTGTAGGTTATATTATTTTTTTATTTTTTTAAATATTTTTTTATAAAAATTAAAAAAAATTAACTTTTAAGCTATTTTTCAAAACACATCAATTTAAAATTTGAGAGTTTTATTTATAAGTCCTATTTCGGATACTTATATTATGTTATGTCCTGTGTAATTTCTTATAGAGTCTCAAGTCTTATTTCGATATGAATGTATTTCACAAGATCCTATTTGCGAAACGTAACGTGACACGTTACGTTACGTTTATGAAGGTGTCACGTCACGTTACGTTTCGTTTATGTAATGTCTCATATGATATGGTCACGTTACGTTACATTTATGTAGGTGTCATGTTACGTTTCGCAAACTTAATCTATGGTAACATTCAATTTCCTATATAGAAAATTGAATGTTACCATAGATCATATCTATGTGAATGTGAATTTCAAAATACACGAACAAGTAACATTTTCACATTCAATTTAAAAAATCAAAACCCTAATAAGTTTGCAAAACGGAACGTGACACGTTACGTTACGTTTATGTAATGTCCCACCTGATATGGTCACGTTACGTTACGTTTATGTAGGTGTCACGTTACGTTTCGCAAACTTAATCTATGGTAACATTTAATTTCCTATATATATGATTTTATCATTATTTATGATATTAATAACTAATATTGAGGATAAATGTGTCAATAAACTTTACACAGAACTTGTACGAACATAAATTTTTTCGTAGGACCATATGTAACATAAGTTTTCCTATTAGGACTTACAAATAATTTTTCCTTAAAATTTATTAAAATTATGTATTTTTTTTTATAAAATAAATATACTTTTGTTATTAGAATATAAATATTCAATCAATTTAAGTTTTTATATGGATGATCTACTCAATAAACTTTATAATATGAATAGTTTGGATAATAAAAAAAGACTCGGGAAAAACACCCACTGGGACACCACATTACGCTGCTGTGATCCCTTGGTCCCTCTCGATATCTCTTTTTAGGGGTGGGCAAACTTCCATGAAAGCCGCACGAGAGCTAACCGCAGCAGAAAGAACAGTACACGGCAATGATCCTAATCTTAAATTTTTTTTTTTAAATTTCTTGTCTTAAACCTTTAAAAAAATTAAAATTATAATTATGAAAAAAATTTAAGAGTTTGACTCTTATGATAAAATAAATTATATAAGTTTTTAATTTTATTAATTTTAATTTTAATTTTAATCTTTTGATTTATTTTCAATACCATCTGTCTATTTTTGTTAAGTGAAATCGACGAAAAAATAATACCTTAGTTATTAAATTCAATGTAGGTATACATAAATGAGGGATTTGGTAATAGACCCCTCAGTGTTTTAAAACTTAATTCTTTGGAAAAATTATTTATAAGTCCTATTAGGGAAACTTATGCTACATATGGACTTATTAAAAATTTTATGTTCCCATAAGTCTTGTGTGAAGTTTGTTGACACATTTATCCTCAATATTAGTTGTTAATATCATAAATAATGGTAAAACCATATATAAGAAATTGAATATTATCATAGATTAAGTTTGCGAAACGTAACGTGACCCCTACATAAACGTAACGTAACGTGACCATATCAGATGGGACATTACATATACCTAATGTGACACCATAACGTGACGCCTACATAAACGAAACATAACGTAACGTGTCATGTTACGTTTCGCAAACTTACTAGGTTTTGATTTTTTAAATTGAATGTGAAAATGTTACTTGTTCGTGTATTTTGAAATTCATATTCACATAGATATGATCTATGTATTACCATAGATTAAGTTTTCGAAACGTTTGAATGTGAAAATGTTACTTGTTCGTGTATTTTGAAATTCACATTTACATAGATGTGATTTATGATAACATTCAATTTCCTATATAGGAAATTGAATAACGTGACACCTACATAAATGTAACGTAATGTAACGTAACGTGACGTGACGTGACACTTACATAAACATAACGTAACGTGACACCTACATAAACGTAACGTAACGTGTCACGTTACGTTTCGCAAATAAGATCTTGTGGAATACATTCTTATCTAAATAGAACTTGAGATTCTATAAGAAATTATACATGACTTAACATAACACAAGTGCCCGAAATAGGACTTATAAATAAGTCTCCCTATTTCTTTTACTATAATACCTTCATATATGTATATATATATATGTATATATATCTGTGTGTGTATTAGATTGCAATCACTCACTCTCATCTCAATCTCTCTATCTCGCTCTTATCACTGTTGCTCTTCATCAACGTCATTGGTGCTCTCAACCGGGTGCCATTGCCGTTTACCATGGAACTCTTTCTCTATCGTCTTCATCGCCACTGTTACTTGTTACATCCACAACTTCAGATTTGAGATCATTCACAGTTATCATCGCCGAAAAATGACAATTTGCGACGATTCGCAAACCTCAGATCTGAGATCCTTCACGCTCTATCTCTTTCTCTCTCTCTGGTTCTGGTGGTTCGTGCTTTCTTTCTCTATGTGTGTGCCACTCACCATTTATGCTCTCTCTCTCTCTCTTTTCTTCTTCTTCTTCTGTTTCTTCTCTTGATCCTCTGTTTTCGAATTCTATCTCTCTATCTCTCTTTCTTCTTCTCATGATGCTCTGTTCTTCCAACAGTAAAAGTTCATAACATAACACTCTTTTATAAAGCCATCCTCGTAGCTTGTTTCAGTAAAATTTTACTATGAATCGTAATAAATTTTACTTTGATTCAAAGAAAAATTTTACTCTGTAATAATAAAAAAAAGAGTAAAATTTTACAGTATGTTGTTAACCAGAATAAAATTTTACTATTACAAAAACAAAGTACATACTAAATAAATAAATCAAAGTCAAATTTTACTTTTAAATCTATGAATAAAGAAACCAAAAAAAAAAAACTCTTGATTTTTCATTGTAATACCTCGATTTCTCATTTTTCTATCAAATCTAAGTTTTTTATTTTTATTTTTTATTTTTATCTCAGATCTGAAGTTATTGATCTCAAACATGAGTTCGTAGGTATCAAATCTGAGATAGTAGTGGTTTGACGGTAAAAATGATGGTTGTCGGTCAACGGTGAGGATGAGCGACAGTGATAAATGATGAAGATGGTAAAAACAATGAACAACGTCAAATTAGTGAAGAGAGAGAGAGAGAGAGTGTGTGTGTGTGTGTTGTTAAAGAAAAAGAAGAAAGAGATGGTATAATGGTCAAATAAAATATTCATATGAAAAATTTTGTCTTTTATATAGGACTTTTTAATTATGAGGGAATTTTGAAAGTATTAATTTTTTTTTTTTTTGTTTTTGGTCCTTTTAACAAGAAAAGGAAGCTCTGTTTGGTTTATGGCTAAATTTCCCTTTTTATCTACATAAAATGTCTAAAATATCTTTTTCGTTGAGTTTAATGATTAAAATATCATTTTTTACATCAATTTTATTTTTTAAAAAATAGAGAAATAGTTTAAATTAAAATATCAAAAGATTTAGATTTAAATTAATAAAATTAAAAATGTAGTATTTATTTTGTTACAAAGGGTTAAACCTTAGGATTTTTTTATTGTAATTTTTCAAAAAAAAAAATCTAGCATTCGACTCTGATAATAAATTAAATTTTAACTTTTTAATTATTTCCATTTAGGATTTTTTTGTTGTAATTTTTCAAAAAAAATCTAGTATTTGACTCTAATAATAAATTAAATTTTAACTTTTTAATTATTTTCATTTAAATTGTCAACGTTTAAAATGGTATCAATAATAACCATTCGTTAGTTATAATTAACGAAGATGGACAAGTTAAATAACTTAATCACTTTTTGTTGGTGTTGCTAGCTAAGCCTCCGTTCGGGAAGTGGGTTGGCTTTTTGACTTTTTGGTTTTTTAGCTATTTTAGCTTGAGCTACTTTAGCCTGGTTTGAGAAGGGTTTTTTGGCCTTTTGACTTTTTTGATTTTTTTTTGTGAGAGAGGATTGTAATGATTATAGGCTGAATTTGATATTTTGTTTTTTGTGACTATTTTAGCCCATAACCCACCCAAACCTTCTTGCCAAACCAAGCCTAACCGTAGTAGCTATGGACTAAGGAAAAAATAAAATGGGTAACAGTGAGTTGGGAAAGGAGAGGAGTACTGATGGGTAGAAAAAAGTAACGGAGCAATATGGGTTGCAGAAGATGAGGGTTGGTGATGGACGATGATTAAGGTGGGAGGTAGTTGTCAATAGTAATGAAATGGAAAAAATTTACTAAATTGTTCCTTATTCATTAGTTATAATTAAGTTCTTATTTATTTTTAGAGGTAGAATGGAAGGAATTAATAGTGAGGGGATTGATGGTAAGGGAATTAAATAAAATTGTGTTTATTTTGATGATAGTTGTTGGTGTAGGGATTGCTAAATTATTTTTATATAAAATGAATATAAAAAAATACAAAAACATTAAACATTAATGTTCAAAAAAAAAAAATACCCAACATGTAAAAAATAAAAAAATAAAAATTTCAAAAATAAATAAATAAATAAATAAAACAATAATTTTTACTTAATAAAAAATACAAAAAATTAAACATTAATGTTCAAAAAAAAAAAAATGCCAAGCATGTAAAAAAATAAAAAAACAAAAAAAGTCCGATAGACTATTTTTCTAATGTTAGAATGGTTGAAAGAAATATGAAAAATATGTATCTGTATTATATTGAATGAATTGAATACAATAGGAGAACCTATATTTATAGGCTGAACACAAACCTAAATAAATATAGAAGAAGATAGAGATAGAGAGATAGAGATAAGTTATATCTACAATACATTTAGATAAATATAAAAATAAATATAAATCTAATATATACATTAACAGTCCCCCTCAAACTCAAGGTGGATAAGCATCAACCAACTTGAGTTTAGACGCTAGATCAATGAAATGACTAGGAGGATGAGCCTTGGTGAAAATATTACCAGGTTGATCAGCAAAAGAAATATGAAAAAGATGAATAGTGCCGCGTGTAACATGCTGTCGAATGAAATGACAATCAATCTCAATATGTTTGGTGCGATCATAGAAGACATCATTGTGAGCAATCTGAATGGCACTTTGATTGTCACAATAAAGAGAGGTGGCACTAGGAGAAGAAACACTCATATCAGTAAGGAGCTAACGAAGCCATAAAAGTTTCTGAGTAGTGTCAGCAAGAGCATGGTATTCAGCTTCAGTACTAGAGCGAGCAGTGAGGGACTGTTTTTTGCTGCATCAAGTAAGAAAAGAATCTCCTAAGAAGAAACAGAAAACCGTGGTGGAGCATCGATCAATAGGATCTCCAGCCTAATCAGCATCAGAAAAGGCACGAAGCTCAAGAGAAGAGTGAGCAGAATAATGAAGTCCATGGAACATAGTGCCTTTAAGGTAGCGAAGTATGCGAAGTAGAGCAGTGTAATACAGGGTATGGGGAGCCGACATGTACTAACTAACAAGATGGACAACACAGGCAATGTCAGGATGAGTCACAGTGAGATAGACAAGACTACTGACCAGCTGGCGATAGAGAGTAGCATCAGAGAGAAGATCCCCGTCTAGAGGAGTAAGATGAGTCTGAGAATTAACGAGAGTAGAGGTAGTCTTGCAATCGGTAAGACCAGCACATGTTAGAAGATCAGATGCATATTTGGCTTGTGACAAATAATAACCATTGGAATCATGAAAGATTTCAAGCCCAAAGAAATAATTAAGAGTACCAAGGTCTTTTATCTCAAACTGACGATTGAGAAATTGTTTGAGGCTAAGAATGCCAGCCACATCATCACCGGTGATAATTATACCATCCACGTAAAGAAGAAGAAGAGTGGTGCTATGTGTAGACACCCCATTTTTGACTGCCCTTAAGACTTGGACTCTTCAGGTTGATCACTCGATGATGAAAGATACGCTGTACAAACGTTCAATTTCTTCAGCAAGAAGAGCTTTTAAATCCTAACCTTACATCCTATTTTGAACCAAAACTATTTTGACCAAAACTAATTTAGACCTTAAAATCCTTTTTTTCAAAATATTTTTGAAAAAACTTCTACGATGCTCCGAGGCTCACATTTCGTTAAATGTTGCGCTTTTTGGCAAACCGAGCAAGGACAAAGTGGAAATAAATGGAAGAGTGGTGAAATCTTTGAAAAATCTTTTAAACCTCTTATTTATAGGTTTAGAGTTGAAAAAAATAGGAAGAGAGGGAAGAAAACTAGTTGGGGAAATGGTTGAGCTTGAAACCGTTGAGAGAGAACTGAGCAGTTTTCACTAAATCAGGCCTATCTCCTTTTACACTTAGACTTTAGTTGTGAGGCCACCACCATTAGAAAGTGGACTTCTGGGGTTTCATTTTAGACTGAAGAATCTCCTGACGGAGGGAGATATGGCTGTTTGAAGTTAGACATCAATCCGATTAAGACTAAAACTGAGCAACCTTCATTAAAATAGGCATATCTCTTTGCACATGTAAAATTTAAATGTGAGGCTGCCACCATTGTAAACTAGACTTCTAGGGATTCAATTTAGACTAAAGAATGACCTGAAAAGAAGTCCGGATGAAGGAGATATGTCCGTTTGAAGTCGGGCCTAAAAGTAGATTTTTGGTGGACGGCAAGCCACCACTTATGGCCTGTCGGCCACTGGTGAAAAACCTAGATATTTTGTGCCAGTTGTCCCCAAAAGCTCCAGTTGTTCCAAGCTTGATATTTTTGACCTGAGGGCCTGTTTTTCTATATATACCAAGCCTTTCTTCATGGTTTAAGGTTACAAAAATTTTCAAAAGTTCCAAAACTTAGAATTCTCTCTCTATCTCTATCTTGCAACTTATACACCCTCTCTTTACACTTCCTAAACCAATATTGGAGCTTTTCTTGTTGAGATTCTTGAGTCCGAACTTCATCCTTTGAGAGTGAAAGACTTGTTGTTTTGTTCTGTTTTAATTTCTGATATACCAAAAAAAAATGGGGAAATATATTGGTGTGGGACTCAATTATTAGTTGAGTTTTTGGTTGCGAGATAATGAGGGGGTGATTGGTAGTGGGAAACGTATATTTTCTACTGGATAGTGTAATTTAATGTTTGTTTAATATGGTACTAAAGTTTAAATAATTTTAGTATTTAGAGCAGATTAAATAGAGAAAAATGATAGGATTAAATAATACCAAACGTATTGTGCGATTAGAAGGATTAGATTTTTTTCGTTTATCCAACAGTAAAAAAATAATTGTATTAGTTTATTTTATTTTAGGAAAATTTACTTATAAATCTCATTTTGAGGAATGATAATCCATTTAGTCCAAAAAAAAATTTATAGACCAATTAGTTCCATTGATTTTGAAAAGGTAGATTAATATATTATTTAGAAATTAGATTTATGGTTAAACCATTATTTCTATTATGTTTCCTTCTCTTTTTTTCTTTTGTACTAGAAAGGTAACGTGCACCATATATGAGAATCAAATTTGGAATAAATTTTTATATGATAATCTCTTTTATTTGGAAAATATTTCAAAAGGAGTACAAAAATGACTTGAATAATGAGATCCTTCAAACATTCTAAAAGAATGTGAGATTCTTCAAATATTTCAAAAGGAGTATAAAAATCCATTAGTAAACTTTGGGCAAATGCATAATTTCAAACTGTAACATTTCAATATAACATTCAAAAGTAACACTTCAATATAACACTAAAAACAAAAAATTAGTGTACTTTTTCTAAACGTAACACTCCAATATAATATTCCAAAAAAAATTCCTTAGTGTAGCATTACAATGTAACACACAAACAAACTCCTTTGTATACTTTTTTCAAACGTAACACTCTAATGTAACACTTTAAAAAAGGATATGAGATTCTTCAAACATTCCAAAAGAATATGGGATTCTTCAAATCATTCCAAAATGAGTACAAAAATTCCTTTGTAAGCTTTGAGCAAATGTGTAATTTCAAATTGTAAGTGTTACGTATAGAAAAATTATATTAAAGAATTTTTTAGTATTTTTGTGTGTGTTACATTGGAGTGTTACGTTTGGAATTACATTGATTGAAGTGTTATGTTCGGAAAAAATATACTAAGAAATTTTTTTGTGTGTGTTACATTGGAGTGTTACGTTTGAAAAAAATACACTAATAAGTTTTTTTAGAATATTGCGTTGTTATGTTTGAAAAACGTGCACCAATGAGTTTTTTAGTGTTTTATATTGGATGTTACGTTATCATTACATTATAGTATTACGTTATTGGAGTGTTACATTTTTTTTCCGTAATGTGAGATTTGTTCTAGGAGGGAAAATCCAAAGCCTCTATAATACAAATTGCCCAAACGTATAATTTTTCATTTAGATAGACTCACTTTTATCCTTAGAAAATTAAATCCAAACATATATGTGATTACATTTTTGTGTAATTTTCACTTTAATTGGACTTTTAGATTCATAAAAAAAAAAAAATAGAATATCAAATAATTCACAAAATCACATTTTAAAATTTATTGATACTTCACCTTTTATTTTATCCCAACCAAATATAATAACTATCTTCTTCTACCTAATCATTTATCTTATATTATCACATTGTATAATTTATTCGCTATAATCCTATCATACATCATATTCAATCCTTCATCCCACCTAATTCTGCCAATAATTTCGTGATATATAATTTCATAAAAATAATTCTGCAATTTAACTTGGCCTAAAGATAATATAGTTTAATAATTCCTAAAAAAAAAAAACTTTTCGAATTATATTTTTGTTTTGGAGTAAATGAAGAGAGCAATTTAGGCCTTAAGAATTGTCACTAAAAAAACATAAAATGTTAAAATATTTTTTTATATTAGTCAACATTAACAATAATTCTAAAATTCTAATTATTGTTTTTAACATTATTTAAGATGGGGCTGGGCCAGCGAATTGCGAGGGTCCACCATGGTTGTGAATGGTTATTAGGGTCCACCAATGAAGAAAAGTCAAATTCGTGGTTGGTGTGTGATGGGCCACCAATTTTGGAGTCTTTTGTTTTTTATTTATTTATTTAAACTTATATCTATATTTGGGAGAATTATAGAATAATCAAAATAAGAAAAAAATTATAAAAATGTATGAGGTACAAGTAATTCGATGACACTGTATAAATAAAATATTATAAACGTGCAAGTGTAACTTATATCTTTTCATATTTATGTTTAAAGGGGCAAAAAAAAAAAAAAAAAAAAAAAAAAGATGTTGGTTAATCCTGCCAACCTTCTTTAGCTGAGATATGTATTTGAGCTAAAGAGTGTAAAAATTTGTTTGTCAATCCTGTCAACCTTCGTTAGCCTAGATAATCATCTCGGCTAAGGAATCCAAAACTTTTGTTAGTCAAACTTGCCAGCCTTCTTTAGCAGAAAAATTGATGTGACTTGCCAGTAAATCTCAACCACACAATGTAGCACTTTAGGAAACTTTAGGAAAAAATCACTCTAGAGGATCCTTACTCTTTCTCACCTATACCTACCTCTTGGGATGGTATCGCGGCAGGACCGGATTGGTTGAAGTCAAGATTTTGAGTAATATATACATTTTGATTGAAGTAAAATAGTAGAGCCCACCATACTAAGGAGCCCATTTGGTAAGTTAGTTAAGAATTAATATTTAATTTTTAATTTATTTTGAAGGATAAAAAAATTAAAAAAATTAATTTTTAACTAACTTTTCAAACCCTAAATGGGCTCATTATACTTTTTTAGAGTCCATATATTTAGTCAATCATATTGTATATATTGTTCACACTCCTAAAAAAGAGAATTGCTAGACATTTAACTTTACATTCATAAATTTATTGATTGTGACATGGGTAGACCTATAAAGGCTATACCCCACTATGAACAATCCAAGCCCACCACTTAAGGCCCAATACGTAATCTAATTAATGAAGTCCAGCACCACTGAAGCCCCACATAGCAATAAGAACCAATGGCATCAAGACACATAGCAAGAGAAGGGCAAGCAACATCAACAGACAAAGATCTGCAAAGTTATTGCTACGCCACATCGCCATTAATGAGGCCCCTTACAGCATTTATTGCGATAACCCCTCTCCGTCGGGGCAGCACGCCCTCACTCTGAACAAGGTAAGCGACAGCATAGACTTTCGGCCAAAGTGACAGGTTGAAAGGGACAACGAAATGATTACGAGAGGATATAAGCAGACGTTGAAGACAAGAAGAAGGTTAAGCTTTCTATCTCTAATCTCGCTATATACTTCACTTCTCTTTCTAACTTACTCGTCGGAGGGTTCGCTGGGAGACTCCATGTTCCCCGTTGAACTCGTGTGCAGGTCTTCTGGTGGTCTTGGTCATTCGGACATAGGCATGAGGAGCGTGGATCAGTCCGACCCAGTTCATTGGAACGAACTGTATCATCAGATTGTGATATGTCAAGGAGTTAAACACTATTATATATATTATTGGACGTATAATAAATCAAAAATAAATATCATATCATATCATATTAACATACAAAAATAGTTAAAAAGTTTTGTTACAAAAATTTTTTGGATGTGTATTGCACATGATATGCAATTTTATATAAAATAAAATAAGTTTTTACGAACTTATGTAAATTTATATTTAACTTATGTGCTTTTGTATGATCACTTATGTATATTTGTGAAAACTTACAAAATTTTGTGTAGGATTGCATACAGTGTACATTGCACATCGGAACATTTCGCAAAAGTCACTATGAAAAAGTCAACTATTCTCTCTATTTTTTTTTTATGTTTATTCGTAAAAAATCAAAAAATCAATTAAAATATTTAATTTTCTAAACAATTGTCAGTGAGAGATAATGTGGTATACAAGAAACAACAATTGAGAATTTATAAGAGTTAAAGAAGATTAAAAATGAGAAATAGAGATTTGAAAATGAGGCTCTCACTTTAGCCTTGGAAGGTATGGGAAAAACCAAAGTTCCAGATTCAAATATAGGACAGCTTAATATTTCTTCGTCCATTCCCATCAAGCCCAAGCTTATGGAATAATTGATCTTGTAGCAGTTCAGTGAAAATGGTACGGATTCATTTCACGCTATATATAATATTTGGATATTTTAATTTTATCATATTTAATAAATTATTTATGTATTAGCGGTTGATACATATATTGTGAGTGTAAGTTAAATAAATAAAAATAAAATAATATAATATATATTTGTTGTAATTTTAAGTGGTAAGAGTCTTCCCCATCTTAATATTTCTTCGTCCATTCCCATCAAGCCCAAGCTTATGGAATAATTGATCTTGTGGCAGTTCAGTGAAAATGGTATGGATTCATTTCATGCTATATATAATATTTTGATATTTTAATTTTATCATATTTAATAAAATATTTATGTATTAGCGGTTGATACACATATTGTGGGTGTAAGTTAAATAAATAAAAATAAAATAAAATAATATATATTTGTTGTAATTTTAAGTGGCAAGAATCTTCCCTATTAAATACATGGTCTAGGGTTTAGTGTCCAAATCTTGTCACATCATCTTCTCAAACTTAACTTCTGCTTTTAGATTAATAATTGGACACTTGACATAAAAATAGATAAAATTTCAAGAGATCAGTCTAAGTGTTCACATATATAATAGTATAAATAGATATGGAAGATATAGGTATAGAAGATAGATGGGTAGATATTAATGAAATCAAATCAAGATGGAAAAAATAGGGAAGCAAATTCCATCTCTTCCCTTTTTCTTATCGGGATGGAAAAAATTTGCAAGAAATAAGATAGGAATGTGGATCTGGGGCGGAACAAATCAGAAATTTTACTTATCAATGCCAAATCAATTAGATTTTTACCTAGAAAATGATTATGTGGTGGAGTTTGAAATGACAATTCTAAATAAAATTATGAATTATAGTATTAAATAAACCCTAAAGGGTTGAGTACAATTTTAGATTTAAGGGTATACTCTCCATAAATCTCAAGTTCAACTCTTATTAGGAGTAATTTGTTATTTGGAGCTACGGTTGCGAACTCTATCTAAGATTTGCTTAATCCAAGTAAAAGGGAAGTGCTTTGTGTGAGTGTTAAAATTAATTAAAGTACACATAAATTGATTTAGACATTAGATTATCAAAAAAAAATAAAAATAAATACATAAATAAAAATTGTAATATTAAATAGAACAAATTGCCATTCCTACCTACCATCATATGGTAGTCATCGGATCCTTTTAGCTTTTTTGGCTTCATCCTTATCCACCCCTAGTTTCCGAGAGCTGGTTGGAAAAAAAAAAAATTTCTGTAATTTTTAATTGTTAGGATAAAATTAGTGTTAAAATGTTATTGCATTTGACAAATGGTAAAAGAAAAGAAAAAAAAAAAAAAGAAGAATTTAGGTGAAGTTTGAATTTGTTTTTTGTTTTTTATTTTTGGTTTTTGGCTTTTCGTTTTTAGTATTTTTTATTTTATTTAAATGATAAACACGTGAAAATAAATAAATAAAAGTTTCACTAAAAGAAAGTTTGGAAACAATTTAACAATTTTAACATTTACCAAACATAGTGAATTATCTAATAATTTTTTTTAAGTTTGGCAACAACATCGTGAAATTGATAAAAAAAAAAAAAATCAAATTAATCTGGTATAATAGTATTAAGATCTTAAGAATAAATAAACAATCTTCATAAAATTGACTTTATAGTTTACTTTCACCACTAAAAAAAAAATGGACGCCCAAGCTAAAGATTCAATTTTAAATTTTGTTTGGTGAGAGGTCCAGGCACCACTCCATAAGAACGAGCTCTTACCAATAGGGGTTGGTTCAGTGAATAAGACTTTCGAATCTCTTGCTCAAAGTTTGGGTTCGAGTTTCCATAACTCCTTATTGGGATTAAAGGGTGGTTTTGGATGATTTATATAAGCGCACTTTTTGACTTTTTATGAAATATGGGTTAGGTTTAAAGTGATGTGACTTAAATAAGATGATGTGACTTAAATAGGATAGTGACTTTTTGAATTTTTTAGAGTACCCCAAACAAGGCCTAAACATACTCTTTAGCACCTAGAGCACGCGAGAGCCTAAGTTTCGGCCCCGACGTAGATGCAATGGGGTTCTCTGCAAATATACTGTAGGTGCTAAGGGGCAATACTCTCTGACAGATATGTTGGAGTAGCCTATCTACATATCTATTTTATGAATAAAAAAAAAGAAAAGAACAAGCTCTTTCAGAATGACTAAACTACTTGTATTTCCTCTATTGCGTTTTACCTCTTGATTTTCTCTCTCTTCAGAACTCATATCTTTCTCTTCTCTCTTCAGATCTCTCTCTCATAGATCGAAGCCACAACCAGAAGTCCTCGTTGTCTTCTACTCCATCGTCGCCTCTTCACTGCTGGAGGGTGGCGATCTCACTATCATCTCACTCCCTCACCAATCGCATCATCGTCTTCGATCTCCATCAATCTTCTCAGATCTGTTCACTTAAACCTTCAATCTCATTGATCCAATGTCAGATCTCATCCCCACACACAATATTTCTCTATTTCATTTCACTAATTTTAACGCTTCTTTTTAGTTTTAATGACATGATCAGATCTACGATTCATGATTAGATTTGCCGTCATCGCACCACCACCACCTTCTTCCTACGTATCTTTCCACTCTCCGGTGGTGTCCTTGGCGTCGTCGTCGGTATCTTTTGCAATGGAAGGTCTTCCATGGCTACCTCCAATTATGCTGCACGCAGAGAGAGAGAGAGAGAAGTGAAAAATGTCTAGGCCAAGCATGTGTGTGTATATAAAGATATATAGAGAGAAAGAGAAGATCATAGGCTCCGTTTGTTTTGGGGTGTAATGGATGGGAGGGGATTAGGATAGAGGTGGGGTTATTTAGTGTTGTGTTTATTTTTAGAGTAGGAGAAGGGATTAGGATGGAGGAGGGGATTAAGATGGAGGTTGGAAGGGGGATTGGGGTGGAGGTGGAGGTGGTATTAGAAAAATAGTGAGGGGATTAGAAATTTTTTTATTTTTTACATATTGGGAATTTTTTTTTAAAACATTAATGTTTAATTTTTTATATTTTGTTATTTGTTTTATTATTTTCTATAAAAATAATTTAACAATCCTATACAAACAACTGTCATCAAAACAAACATAATTTTATTCAATTCCCTCACTAACAATCCTCTCACTATTAATTTTCTCACTATGAATTCCCTCCATTCTACTTCTGAAAACAAACGGGGCCATAGGGTTTTCTAGAGCGAAGGGAAGGGAAACCAGGAGAGATGGAGTGATGGGTTTGAGATCTAGCATTAATCATTGATTTTCAATTTTTTCTACTTTGTTTGTTTGCTAGAATAGTGTTGGAAAATAAGTGAGTGTTTGGGAAGTTGCTATTTTAGAGATTTTTTGATTTTTTGACTATTTTAGTAAGTTATTTTAGTTTTTGTGTTTGGGAAGATATGATGGATTTTTATTTGAATTGGTATATTGAAAAATGTGTTGAAATGATGTTTGAAGTTAAAATGACAAATTTATCCCTAACCTCACATTTTCTAAAATTAATCTAAAGGGGTAAAATTGTAATATACCTACCTGTCACTGTGACGGTAATAGACTGTGCTTACACTGTCACAGTGACAACCCACTGTCGGCCTATTTTTTTTATAAAAAAAAAAACCTTTTAGTTGTGAAACTTTTAGGCTAAAATTACTTTGGAGGCTATTTTAACCTTACGGTTAGGTTCCCAAACACCCCTATATTTGATTGACGTGAATCTTTGGTTTTTGTTTGTTCTGGACATGTTGCTCGATTCAAGGAAATTGAACTTTTTTGTTTTTTTGGAATTAATTCAAATTTGGATCCAAACAAAGATCCACAACATACATACATACATACATACATACAAATCAAAGGTTCCCAAACACCCCTATATTTGATTGACGTGAATCTTTGATTTTTGTTTGTTCTGAACATGTTGCTCGATTCAAGGAAATTGGACTTTTTTGTTTTTTTGGGAATTAATTCAAATTTGGATCCAAACAAAGATCCACAACATACATACATACATACATACATACATACAAATCAATTTGAATCCAATGCTGGTTTCAGACCAGTAGCTTTCTCTCATTTTTTTTTTTTTCTTTTCCCTCTTCTCCACAAAGATGTCATGCGACATCTCAAAATTTGAGGATATCATAATAAGGTTTAAAACTTAAAATTAATTTTCTTAATTAAGAATCATCATCAATGTTGTCACCAAATTTACCATCATCCATTAATTAACAACACAAAAACTAAAAGTTCTTAAATTACAACTCCAATCAAACTTAAAACTGTCTTAGCACATGAAAGAAAAACACAAATGAAAAAAAGAAGAAGAGAAAAATAAAGAAAAACTAAAAAACTTAGAAAAAGGGTTCACGAAACTTTTGGCACGCTTCAAGCTAACCAGGGCTGAATGTTGCCTTCCAATACCTCGGTGTTTCATTCGGTTTCTTTGGTACCTGGCATAAAACAACAGGGCAACGGGAATGCCAATGAGCGACGAGCTCAATAAGATACTACAACTCAAAAATATTCACCCCGATAATAATACTCACAATTAATGAATACTGTGTAGAATAACAAGCAGCGTTTAATAAACATAACAGGAATGTCATTAGTTGAAATAATAACAATAGATAATAAGAATAATGGCAAGCAAAAGCAGTATTTTAACTTAAGGAAGATGCCAACTTTGCTTTTAAATTCACATAGATTTAGTTTATCAGGTAAGTCTAAGTAACTTCCCGTGGAGCACCATTTCCACTCAACCTCTAAGCGATGGCTACGGGCAATTCTAACTCCCCCTTAGTCAAATATTCAAATGTTACTTGTTGTAACTACCAATGATGCCCACGCACCAGGGTTACGTACTCGAGTCGTGACATCACGGTCTGCCCCAAGGGAACGGTCTATACTGTGACACCCGCACCACTGACCTTATATCGTCTATACCCATAAGAGTCGAAATACCTTCCTGTGCCATGCTAGGGTGAAACTCACTTGGGTAAGACTTTAAACCGGGCTCACCTAATCACTTTTAAACTTTAATGCATCGGTTCAATTTCGTATTTCTTTACTTCGTCGAATTCACATTTTGATACATGTATGAGTTTTAGTTTGAAAACTACAATGACATAATATTTATATAACACAACACAATCATGTATGGCAACCAAAATAAATATGATAGAATGTCTTAAGAATCATCACAAAATTTCTTAGGAATTCACACACTTCTTTTTTCACCATTTTAATATCTTTTATTTATTTATTTATATGTTTTGTTCATGAATCTCTTTTTTGTCTTGTTTATGAATAGAGATTCATTGTTTTGGTGACCTTTTGTCTTGTTCATGAATAGAGATTAATTGGAAGTTCATGGACTTTGCGGTGTGTTAATAGTTGAAGACTCCATTTTCTCTAGTTTAATGGTCATTATTATTTTTGGTGTAAATTGTAAAGTCCTAATAGCCTATAAATAGTTTCCCTTATCTACTCTTTTCTAAACTAACTATTGTTTACACTTGAGAGATTACTCGCAAAGAATAATGTTTTTCTTAGTGGAGCTTTGGGTTCACCATCTTGTGAAGAGTTGGCTTGAACCATACGACAAGTGGTCGGGCTATTGTATCTTAGAGGGAACAAGTCATAGTTTTGTGACTACTGCATTGGTATTTGGGTTCTTCCTACCGCAGTGAGCTTGATCTCCTTAAAAAAAATGAGATATTCGTGCCTCAGCCTGATCTATTTGTATCTCATTTTCCTTGCATTATTTATCAATAAAATATAATTCTTCTGGTATTTTCACTAACAACACGTGTATAAAACACCTATATATACTTCCAGTACCAATAGATTTTTGACACAAGTTATTTTTAATTTATTAAAGCATTTTACCTCCGATAAAACCTAAAATAGTAAAGGAAATATAAGTTTTAAGTAAAGGCCTAAAACAATATGCAAGGATGGCCAATATAGGATACAAACAAGGGCTTAAAAGGGGAATAGACTCACCCTTGAAGCAAAACTTCGAAACCAGCAACTTTTGAGGCAAAAACCAACTTTTGGAGCTCAAATAAAACTCCCAAGACCCTCATCTTAAAGATGGTGGTGTGTTACTAGGTGTTGTAGTGCAAAAATGAAGATAAATTACACTTTAAGGCACAAACTAACACAATATAGAGAGAGAGTGTGAGAAATATAGAGATATATATATATATATATATATATATTGCCTCCAACAGCTTTCTTGGGAAGAAAAGGCAACCGAAATGCTCTATCCAAAAATATGAATTTCTTTTTTTTATTTTTTTAAATAAAATCAATGTTTATATATAACATGTTCACTAGATGTTTTGTTCTCTACTATCTTCTAACTAACTTAGTTATTATTTGTTTAACTTATTTAGTTTCCACAACTGTATTTAGATACAAAAATTTAATCACATAAAGATAAATAAATTTATTTAAAGGAGTTTAATATTGGTATTAATCATGATGCTATTAACATTATAATTTAATAATTTAACAATCACTATTAATTGAGTTAATAT
This sequence comes from Camellia sinensis, assembly GCF_004153795.1. Taxonomy (NCBI): domain Eukaryota; kingdom Viridiplantae; phylum Streptophyta; class Magnoliopsida; order Ericales; family Theaceae; genus Camellia; species Camellia sinensis. Next base: position 2,637,416 of record NW_021025898.1, read on the forward strand.
TGTTATTAACAAACTAATTAGTTGTCAACAAATTTAGATTCTTGCATGCCAAGTCTTCAATAGAGGTTTCTGATGAGTAGTTAACCAAATCTGAATCCGAAAGTGAAAGGTTTCTTCGGTGATGATATGTTGTTTGAAAGGATAGAAAATTTCAACACGTAAAAAAATTTCAACATATAGGAATTTCAACAAATAAAAAAATTTGAACAGATCTAAATTTCAACAAATAAAAAAATTTGAACAAATAGAAATTTTAACAGAAAAAATTTCAATAAATAGAAATAATTTCAATAGATAGTCAACGAAAAATCAAACAAATAAAAAAAGTTACGAGGTAAAATTGAAAGTAAAATATTTTTCAGGACTTCTCACAGAACTATTACACAAAACATGGATATTTTATCAACAAAAAATGGTCGAGGAGGCCGTAAAACAGGGCTTCTCTGTGGAGGAGCTTTTCAGGGATGTTGGAGGGGATACAGAGCTCCCCTGTTCTGAGTAGGTCTAGGAGGACTGCAAAGCAATCCGGGTTTCGATCGATGAAGTATTCATCGAAATTGTGGGTTTGGAGGTTCCAATTCTCGTCGAACATTGCGCCGAAGAGGGAATTTCAGCCGACATTGGCAAGTGTTGTTGCTGTGGTTTCAAAGATCTTGCCTCCAACATTGAATTTGACTATCTTTTTGAATTCTCATCGCTTAATTGCCAACTAGTTAGGCAGATCAAGATGGGAATTTGAAGTTGGGAGGCTAAGAGAAATAGGAAGAGTCCACTTGTGGAGAAAATTATTTGTGTTTTCTTGGAAAGTGTGGGAAAGTAGTTAGGTTATTAAAGGAGTTGAATTTAACGAAATGGGTTTGAAAATTTGAAATTGACACTACAAGAAAAGTGAGATTTAATGGCGTTTATTTAACGACGTTTTTTTAAATGTCATCTTTTGTAATATTTAATGACATTTTATGAACGTCACATTTTTTTTAACATAAAACGACACCGTTTTTATACAAGAGGGCGTTTTAAAACACCTCCAAATGTCCAACTATCCCACGCTCTCTCTCTCTTTTTTCAAATGTTGTATATTTTGAGTCCTAGGACTAGGGGTGTTCGCGGTTCAGATTTGGACGGTTTGCTGATCGGTTTGGACCCGCCCGCATTTATGCGGGTTGGGGAAAAGACAACCCGCAACCGCCCGTAGTGCGGTTTGCGGTTTGTGCGGATAGGGTTCGCGGATGTGCGAGCGGTTGCGGGCGGTTTGCGGATTGGACTTTTTTCTTTGAAAAATTATTTTTGAGCCTTATTTTTTTCCCATTTGGTAAATATTTATTTTGGGCCCTTTTCTCCCCATTTTCTAAAATGCTCCAACATTAATAATTAATGAATTAAAACTTATAAAATTAAAAATACAACAAAGTCAATTCGTAACACAAACAAATAATACAAACAAATCATTCAAAATCTTAAATCAATTCATAAACTAACGCAAGCATATATTTCAAAATCCCAAACTATAACTCCATATTCATTAAGGAATTTAAAATTTCAAATCACACTTCATCCGGGATAAGTTCAGTTATATAACAATAATAATATGATTAATATTTATTCAGTTTCAGTTGATATAGTATTATTAGCAAATGTAATGCTAGAGCAAGTTTAAAAAATAAAGGGTGTTTTGTTTTGGACAAAAATATTTAGGTGAGATATAAAAATGAAAACAATAGTTAAGATAAAAAAATAAATAAATAAATAAAGTGCGGGCGGTTTCTTGCGGGTGCGGGTTAAATCCGCAACCCGCAAAGATGCTATATTTCAAACCGCATCCGCCCGCATTGTATTTGCGAAACCGCCCATTTGTGTGTGGATTGGGCGGTTTTTGCGGATCGGATAAACCGTTGCCCACCCCTAATAAAAATGTATGTTTTGCTGAATCCAAATACAACCTAAGCCTAAACCTAAACCTCTAAACAAAAACTTTTTAAACGTGAAGGCCACCACGAGCATGAGATCTTAGGCAGATTTGCCAGAGTTTGGCTTGTATTCAAATATTATTAGACAAGCTTGGACTTGGTCAAATTAGACCGATCTTAACTAGTTTATTGATTCCAATCCAACTCTTACAGCTCTTTTTAAAAAAAAAAAAAAAAAAATTGAATTTAGTTTCAAATTTAGTTTTTTAAAAATTGAATTTTTTATTTTTCGTATTTTTTCATTTTATTTTTAGTGAATATTTTTTATAAAAAATTAAAAAAAATTTTAGATGTATCTTACTTACATGTATCTAAATAATAAAATATTTGTGAAAAAATATTTTAAAAAATTAATAAATACACAAAAATATGAAAAATATACAGAATTTTTGTATTTTTTCATATTTTTGATATTTAGTGAATTTTTTAAAGATTTTTTCATAAATATTATATTTTTTAAGTGTATTTATGTTAAGTGTGTCTAAAAATTAAAAAAAATACTTAAAATATTAAAAAAATTCAGTGAAAATTAAAAAAAATACGAAAAACAAAGAAGTAGAATTTTCTGAAACCAAAATCAAACAAAGTGTAGTTCTATTTTTTTTTTCCCCTTTATTGTAGTGTGATTGTTATGTGCTATCCAATTTGTGTAATTAATTTATACCGCCGAAATAATAATGTAATGATAGAAAATAATTATAAATTGGTGGAAATTTTTTTTAGTGTGTGACTGCCTTGTGCTGAGTGCAAAATCTGAACTTACACCCAATTTTAGTGAAAGTCCATACAATTTTAATGAAGCGACAATCAAGGCAAAAGTTAGGACGACAGATAATCCCTAGTAAAATTAATCTCCGACATTACAGAATGTTAGGTAAAACTTAAATGTCCTCAAACAAACTAAACTCTCACAATACGTGTTAACGCAACCATACATTCAAAGAATTATGTTAAATATCTTAAATAAATTATTAAATATTTTATTAAACTTTTTATATGAGTATAAAATTTACACACATGTAATTTGTGTAAATTTTACATCCATATAAAAGGTTTGATTTCATTTAAAATTCATAATATTTTTCTTCTCCAAAATCCTCGCACAACTTGAATTGACGCTTCTCTCCGCAAGGTAACAAGTCGTACCCAAAACGGCGGGAAGTCATTGGCAATAAGAACCTCCTCAAGGAGATCGTGCCAAAACTAACCGCATTCAGCCATACATATTAGAAAGAAATCAATCAACCCCGAAGCATTGGCATCAACGCCAAAACTGACCAGAGTCATAGACCCCAAAGTATTATATGCAGTACACCAATTGCGATTGTTCTAAGGTTGTACTTTCATTATAAATTTTGGTAAATATTTGAAAATTTTAAGAATGTAACTGGTTCGGGATGATCGGTATTTGGAAAAAATCTTACACCGAATTGATAATGTCAATTTTATTATATTGAGAAGTGATACAAGCCAAATTTTTTACTAAACCGTACCAAACCGCACCAATTCAAACGGTTCGGCTTGGTAAGGTTTAATTGATTTAGGATTTTTCAAATTTGAGTTACTTTACTTCTTAAATTTGCAATATAGTAAATAATTTATATAAAAAATATTGAAGTAGAATTAGAGACAAAATATAATTTGAAAATCAAAGTCTTGACACCAAAGCAAAATCAAAAATCATCATCCCATAAAGCTAAATCATAAGTCTATCAACTAGAGTCAAAACAAAAAATTGAAAACCACATAAATATCTGCTATAGCTATATAACCATAGTAATAACAAAACTTGACTCAAGCACATATCAGTGGCAAACTAACAATTTATCACATTACCAATGTCTATTGGCAAACCTGTAATATTTAAGAAAAAAATAAACAATTATGTGAATCAATTGAATTTTGTACTCAACCAATTTCATTATATATTTAATATGTGAAAATTTTGACTAATTTTGGTTTAATTTGATATACGAAGTACTTAAACTGCTACATAACCGGGAAAAAAAATTAACTTTAAAAATTACATAGATTGATTTATATTAAAAAATAACCAAATATACCCTATTTGATAAACTTTTCTTACGTTCCTACTCATTACCTACTTTAACCTCCGTTTGGGAAGTGGGTTGATTTTTTGGTTTTTTTAGCCTGAGACTAAAAAGCCTGATTTGGGAAGGATTTTTTAGTTTTTTGACTTTTTTTATGAGAGATGAGTGTAACGATTATGTGTTGAATTTGATGTTTTATTTTTTGTGACTATTTTAGCCCTTCACCCACCAAAACCAACTTCCCAAACTATGCTAGGAATTCCCTATCTTGAAAAACAAAAACAGAAAAGTAGGAATTGTTTTTTCTAAATATTACTCCTTACGAGAAAGCATCTCCACAATTTTTGGTATGAGTTTTCTAAAAGCACTTTCAAAAAATTCTATCCTCTTATTTTTTATATTTTTTTTTGTTTTTGTTAAATTTTTTTAATATTTTCAGTAATTTTTTAAAATTTTAGACACCTAACATAAATACACTTAAAAAGTATAATTTTCGTGAACAAAATATTTAAAAAATTCACTAAATTCAAAAAATACAAAAAAAAAATTTAATATATTTTTCGTATTTTTGTGTATTTATTAATTTTTTGAAATATTTTTTCACAAATATTTTACTTTTTAGATACATCTAAATAAAGTACATCTAAAAAAGTAAAAAAAAAGCTTAAAATTTAAAAAATATTTACTAAAAATAAAAAAAAAACACGAAAAACAAAAAAATTCAAAAAACTAAATTCAAAAAACTCAAACCAAACATACCAACTAACCAAACCAAGTCTTAAGTCCCATCAAATGGGGTCGGCTAACAGATAATTTAGGGGCATTATACTGATTATTATTTATTTTTTGTGTTTTTATATTTATTTTTTTTTCAAAAAATAGGATTCATAATTTTTTCAAAAAAACCATATGAAAATTATTATTATTGCTTTTTCAATCTTTGGTGATTTTTTTTTTTTGATTTTTTAGATTTTTTTTAAAAAAAATTGGATCATTTTAGATTAGAAAAGACCTGAAAAGTATATATATAAAAAAAAACTGTTACAAATTTTAAAAAATCGCTAAAAAAAAAAAAGAAGACTTTTTTATAATGTTAAAAATTTGGATTCATTGGATTGAAATCCATCCTCAAAACCAAAGTTCAAATCTATGCATGCGTCTACGCAAATGTGGGGTTTGGCTGATATTAATAAAGGAAACAATGGCAACCATTTTATCTATAATGCAATTGAGTGCCTCCAAAATATTTGACATTTAGAACTCGTTTGGCAAGTGACTTTTTTAGTCAAAAAGTCAAAAAGTTATTAAAAAAATCAAAAAGCCTGTTATCCATACAAAAAAGTCAAAGATTTCATTTTCTCTTTATTTTTTGCACATCTTTTCGTAAAAAGTCAAAAAGTCATCCCAAACATACTAGTTTTTTTACATTACTTCATATCAGTTGCGAGTTGGTATCTGTTTTGGGGCAGAATTCAATAAAGAGTACAGTCATTCAGCTATACTCATGTCTGTTTTAGTGAAATTACGCTGAGATGCTGCCTGTTTTTTTTCTTTTTTAAAAAAACTTTTTAGTTGTGGAACTTTTAGGCTAAAATTATTTTGGAGACTATTTTAACCTTAAAGCTAGGTTCCCAAACACCCCTAAATTTGATTGACGTGAATCTTTGATTTTTGTTTGTTCTGGATATGTTGCTCAATTCAAGTAAATTGGACTTTTTTGTTTTTTTGGGAATTAATTCAAATTTGGATCCAAACAAAGATCCACAACATACATACATACATATATACATACATACATACAAATCAATTTGAATCCAATGCTGGTTTCAGACCAGTAGCTCTCTCTCATTTTTTTTTTTTTTTTTTCCCTCTTCTCCACAAAGATGTCATGTGACATCCTAAAATTTGAGGATATCATAATAAAGTTTAAAACTTAAAATTAATTTTCTTAATTAAGAATCATCATCAATGTTGTCACCAAATTTACCATCATCCATTAATTAACAATACAGAAACTAAAAGTTCTTAAATTACAACTCCAATCAAACTTAAAACTGTCTTAGCACATGAAAGAAAAACACAAATGAAAAAAAAAAAGAAGAGAAAAATAAAGAAAAACTAAAAAACTTAGAAAAAGAGTTCACGGAACTTTTGGCACGCTTCAAGATAACCAGGGCTGAATGTTGCCTTCCAATACCTCGGTGTTTCATTCGGTTTCTTTGGTACCTGGCATAAAACGACAGGGCAACGGGAATGCCAATGAGCAACGAGCTCAATAAGATACTACAACTCAAAAATACTCACCCCGATAATAATACTGCGTAGAATAACAAGCAACGTTTAATAAACATAACAGGGATGCTATTAGTTGAAATAATAACAATAGATAATAAGAATAATGGCAACCGAAAGCAGTATTTTAACATAAGGAAGATGCCAACTTTGCTTTTAAATTCACATAGATTTAGTTTATCAGGTAAGTCTAAGTAACTTTCCGTGGAGCACCATTTCCACTTAACCTCTAAGCAATGGCTACGGGCAATTCTAACTCCTAGGGGTGAGCATGGTCCGGATTGGACCGGATTGGGGTAAAACCATGACCAATCCGTTATCTACGGTTCCCGAAAAATTGGAACCAATCCAATCCATTTAAATCATGGAACCAATCCAAACCAATCCATTTAAATACGGATTGGATCGGTTTAGGACCACGGATTCACATAATTAAATAACAAAAAAATATATATATATATATAAAACACTTTAATTTCATAAAAATATAAACATAGCGCTATATCAGTTCCATAATAGCAACATGTTTTTTTATAATAGTGACATATTGTTCTTCAATTTAAACAACCATAAGAAAATACAAACAAAAATAATAAAATAAGATATTATACGGTTTTAGGTTTGAGTTTAGATTTTATATAGAATAAGAGAAGATACTATGGGGGAGGATGTATAATAAAAATATAGACTATTTGTATACGGTCCGGATTGGTTCCAATCCGGAACCGTGGGGTTCAATCCGGAACCAATCCGTGGACTACGGATTTTTAATTCTTCAATCCGGAACCGAACCGCGGATTCAAAAAACCAATCCAAACCTATCGGATTGGACTGGACTGGATCGGATTACGGATTTCACGGATTCCTTGCTCAGCCCTACTAACTCCCCCTTAGTCAAATATTCAAATGTTACTTGTTGTAACTACCAATGATGCCCACGCACCAGGGTTACGTACCCGAGTCGTGACATCACGGTCTGCCCCAAGGGAACGGTCTATGCTGTGACACCCGCACTACTAACCTTATATCGTCTATACCGATAAGAGTCGAAATACCTTCCCGTGCCATGCTAGGGTTCACAACTCACTTGGGCAAGACTTTAAACCGGGCTCACCTAATCACTTTTAAACTTTAAGGCATCGGTTCAATTTCGTATTTCTTTACTTCGTCGAATTCACATTTTGATACATGTATGAGTTTTAGTTTGAAAACTACAATGACATAATATTTATATAACACAACACAATCATGTATGGCAACCAAAATAAATATGATAGAATGTCTTAAGAATCATCACAAAATTTCTTAGGAATTCACACACTTCTTTTTTCACCATTTTAATATCTTTTATTTATTTATTTATATGTTTTGTTCATGAATCTCTTTTTTGTCTTGTTTATGAATAGAGATTCATTGTTTTGGTGACCTTTTGTCTTGTTCATGAATAGAGATTAATTGGAAGTTCATGGACTTTGCGGTGTGTTAATAGTTGAAGACTCCATTTTCTCTAGTTTAATGGTCATTATTATTTTTGGTGTAAATTGTAAAGTCCTAATAGCCTATAAATAGTTTCCCTTATCTACTCTTTTCTAAACTAACTATTGTTTACACTTGAGAGATTACTCGCAAAGAATAATGTTTTTCTTAGTGGAGCTTTGGGTTCACCATCTTGTGAAGAGTTGGCTTGAACCATACGACAAGTGGTCGGGCTATTGTATCTTAGAGGGAACAAGTCATAGTTTTGTGACTACTGCATTGGTATTTGGGTTCTTCCTACCGCAGTGAGCTTGATCTCCTTAAAAAAAATGAGATATTCGTGCCTCAGCCTGATCTATTTGTATCTCATTTTCCTTGCATTATTTATCAATAAAATATAATTCTTCTGGTATTTTCACTAACAACACGTGTATAAAACACCTATATATACTTCCAGTACCAATAGATTTTTGACACAAGTTATTTTTAATTTATTAAAGCATTTTACCTCCGATAAAACCTAAAATAGTAAAGGAAATATAAGTTTTAAGTAAAAATGAGCCAACCCTATCTTATTTTACCCCCGTGCAAGATTATTTCAGATAATGGAGAATATTTGAGTACATAAGAAGATAAAATCAGTAGCTAAACCATCTAATTTATGCTTGCAAGAATGATAGAAATCATATAATCGTAAGCTTATCATTCTATCAAAATGTAAACATGCATTGAGCTATTCTTGCTATGTGTGTAATAACAATGCACCCTCTTGCATATTTTTAATATATAGATTCAGTTAAAAAAAAATATCTAAAGGAGAATAGAGGTTGAGTATTCTTACCTCAAGAGCTTTTTACAAACTATTCTCAAAATTTGTTTTCAAATGATGACCACCAAGCACCCTCTCCTCTTCCTCTCTTTTTCTTTTCTTTTTCTCCTCTCTTTTTCATTCTTTTGCTCAACTGCGTATATAGAATGAAAGGGTTGAACAGTGTTCTTATTTATAGGAGGTTGGTTACCTATTTTTATTTTATTATACATATATATATATATTGCCTCCAACAGCTTTCTTGGGAAGAAAAGGCAGCCGAAATGCTCTGCCCAAAAATATGAATTTCTTTTTTTTTATTTTTTTAAATAAAATCAATGTTTATATATAACCTATTCACTAGATGTTTTGTTCTCTACTATCCTCTAACTAACTTAGTTATTATTTGTTTAACTTATTTAGTTTCCACAACTGTATTTAGATACAGAAATTTAATCACATAAAGATAAATAAATTTATTTAAAAGAGTTTAATATTGGTATTAATCATGATGCTATTAACATTATAATTTAATAATCACTATTAATTGATTTAATATTGTTATTAACAAACTAATTAGTTGTCAACAAATTTAGATTCCTACATGTCAAGTCTTCAATAGAGGTTTCTGATGAGTAGTTAACCAAATCTGAATCTGAAAGTGAAAGGTTTCTTCGGTGATGATATGTTGTTTGAAAGGATAGAAAATTTCAACACGTAAAAAAATTTCAACATATAGGAATTTCAAAAGATAAAAAAATTTGAACAGATCTAAATTTCAGCAAATAAAAAAATTTGAACAAATAGAAATTTTAACAGAAAAAATTTCAATAGACAGTCAACAAAAAATCAAACAAATAAAAAAAGTTACGGGGTAAAATTGAAAGTAAAATATTTTTAAGGACTTCTCACAGAACTATTACACAAAGCATGGATATTTTATCAACAAAAAAATATCCCTTACACTAATACCTTATACCCTCTTTATATTAAATTTATCACCAATCAACCATAAAAATGTATGTTTTGCTGAATCCAAATACAACCTAAACCTAAACCTCTAAACAAAAACTTTTTAAACGTGAAGGCCACCACGAGCATGAGATCTTAGGCAGATTTGCCAGAGTTTGGCTTGTATTCAAATATTATTAGACAAGCTTGGACTTGGTCAAATTAGACCGATCTTAACTAGTTTATTGATTCCAATCCAACTCTTACAGCTCTTTTTAAAAAAAAAAAAAAAAAAATTGAATTTAGTTTCAAATTTAGTTTTTTAAATTTAGTTTTTTGAAAATTGAATTTTTTATTTTTCGTGTTTTTTTATTTTATTTTTAGTGAATATTTTTAAAAAAAATTAAAAATTTTTTTAGATGTATCTTACTTATATGTATCTAAATAGTAAAATATTTGTGAAAAAATATTTTAAAAAAATTAATAAATACACAAAAATATGAAAAATATACTGAATTTTTGTATTTTTTCATATTTTTGATATTTAGTGAATTTTTTAAAGTTTTTTTCATAAATATTATATTTTTTAAGTGTATTTATGTTAGGTGCGTCTAAAAATTAAAAAAAATACTTAAAATATTAAAAAAATTCAGTGAAAATTAAAAAAATACGAAAAACAAAGAAGTAGAATTTTCTGAAACCAAAATCAAACAAAGTGTAGTTCTATTTTTTTTTTCCCCTTTATTGTAGTGTGATTGTTATGTGCTATCCAATTTGTGTAATTAATTTATACCGCCGAAATAATAATGTAATGATAGAAAATAATTATAAATTGGTGGAAATTTTTTTTAGTGTGTGACTGCCTTGTGCTGAGTGCAAAATCTGAACTTACACCCAATTTTAGTGAAAGTCCATACAATTTTAATGAAGCGACAATCAAGGCAAAAGTTAGGACGAAAGATAATACCTAGCCTAGTAAAATTAATCTCCGACATTACAGAATGTTAGGTAAAACTTAAATGTCCTCAAACAAACTAAACTCTCACAATACGTGTTAACGCAACCATACATTCAAAGAATTATGTTAAATATCTTAAATAAATTATTAAATATTTTATTAAACTTTTTATATGAGTATAAAATTTACACACATGTAATTTGTGTAAATTTTACATCCATATAAAAGGTTTGATTTCATTTAAAATTCATAATATTTTTCTTCTCCAAAATCCTCGCACAACTTGAATTGACGCTTCTCTCCGCAAGGTAACAAGTCGTACCCAAAACGGCGGGAAGTCATTGGCAATAAGAACCTCCTCAAGGAGATCGTGCCAAAACTAACCGCATTCAGCCATACATATTAGAAAGAAATCAATCAACCCCGAAGCATTGGCATCAACGCCAAAACTGACCAGAGTCATAGACCCCAAAGTATTATATGCAGTACACCAATTGCGATTGTTCTAAGGTTGTACTTTCATTATAAATTTTGGTAAATATTTGAAAATTTTAAGAATGTAACTGGTTCGGGATGATCGGTATTTGGAAAAAATCTTACACCGAATTGATAATGTCAATTTTATTATATTGAGAAGTGATACAAGCCAAATTTTTTACTAAACCGTACCAAACCGCACCAATTCAAACGGTTCGGCTTGGTAAGGTTTAATTGATTTAGGATTTTTCAAATTTGAGTTACTTTACTTCTTAAATTTGCAATATAGTAAATAATTTATATAAAAAATATTGAAGTAGAATTAGAGACAAAATATAATTTGAAAATCAAAGTCTTGACACCAAAGCAAAATCAAAAATCATCATCCCATAAAGCTAAATCATAAGTCTATCAACTAGAGTCAAAACAAAAAATTGAAAACCACATAAATATCTGCTATAGCTATATAACCATAGTAATAACAAAACTTGACTCAAGCACATATCAGTGGCAAACTAACAATTTATCACATTACCAATGTCTATTGGCAAACCTGTAATATTTAAGAAAAAAATAAACAATTATGTGAATCAATTGAATTTTGTACTCAACCAATTTCATTATATATTTAATATGGGAAACTTTCGGTCAATTTCGGTTTAATTTGGTGTACAAAGTGCTTAAACTGGTACCGAACCAAAAATTAAAAAATTGCACAAACTGATTTATATTAAAAAAATCGACCAAATATAGTCAATGCGGTTCGATTCAACCGGTTTGATTAGTTTTTTTTATTTTTCTTACATCCCTAAAAGTTAGAGAAAAATGAAAAAAAAAAAAAAAAAAAAAACTTATATTTCATTCGAATTTCTCGTGCCTTTCCTTTTTACTTTCATAATTTATAACTAAATTTATAATTCAAACACAAGGGGAAGATATTTGGGATTTTTGGCCATAAAACCTTCCTAGAGCCCGTTTTTCTTGAAAAGGACAAGTTTTAATTTTTTGGCTCATAAACTCCTCCAAAATAAAGAAATCTTGTAAGAAGGACAAAAATTTTCAGATTTATATTTTATATGACAAATTTACCCCTTCACACACACTTTATCCTTCTTCTCTTTCTCTCCATCAGTTTGTCATATCTCTCTCAGCCTTTTCTTTGTCTATCTCTTTCTAACAGCTCTCTCTACTACCACCACCACTGTCTACACCACCATTACCATCTCCACTACCACGACTACCATCATTTCCATTACTTCCACCATCTCCACCAACATCATCTCAACCACCGGCATCGTTTGTCACCACCACCGTCATTACCGTTTCACCACCACCAGCGCCATTCAATGCTACTGTACTACGGGCAACCACCATTAGCCTCCAAGACCTCAAATTTGAGATTGACAACCTCATATTTGATATCTATCATCTCGGATCTATATTCTCTCACTCTTTTTCTTTGTCTCCTCATTATGCTCTGTTTTTTAGAAAGTAAAATTTTACTTTGGTTTGAACTAGATCTTAAACAATATATGAGCTGTCTCTATTTCTCTATTTTTTCCTCTCTCTGTCTCTCTCTGTATATGTATATATTTTTATTTTAGTGCATTTATTTTTATCAATATCAGTTTAAATATTGATTTTGAGATCTCAAACAAAAATGTTATTTTAGTATGTTCAATAATGAAATAGTAAAATTTTACTCAAGTATAGTGTAAAATTTTCCTCAGTATAAGAGTAAAATTTTACTATTAACTTTAGGGCCATTTACATACAAGTCCCATTTTGTAAACTTATAATCCATTAAGTCCTAGATAAAATTATTTGCTCTTTTAAATCTCATTAATTTTTAATAGACCAATTTACCATTCCAACAAGCTCCAGGTAAGTTGTCTCCATGTCGCCTTCCCTCTCTCTTTCGTCCTCAAGTCCTCCGTCAACACTGCCCACAAAAACTAAGATGTTTCTCCATAGTCACCCCATGGAAATTACTTCCATGATCATGAACAAGTCTCACAAAAATCACAGAACCCCCCAACAAATTTTACGCTTTCTTTAATTTAGATTAGAAGACCAATTCTATTTCAGATTCAAAAGCTCAAGAACTGCTTTTTGTTTCGTTCTGATCAGATACAGTCTTTGCAGATATCTCAGCAAAATCACAATAAAACAACCCAAATCCTAAAAATACTAATTGGGTAGAATCACTCAGACCCAAAATTGAAAATCACCTAACCTGTGGTCTTCACACACAAAAAAAAAAAAAAAAAAAAAAAAAAATATCAGTCGAACAAAATTTGCAAATATTTTCTCTAATACTTTCTTAAAATTTCATAATCAATTTGCCAAAAAAAAATAATAAAACATTAAAAAATAAATAAAAACTATATATGTGGCATATCTTCCAAAACAATTAGAGAACTCCATGGAAAATATTCTGTTTAGTTTAGTTTTAAAATCATGATTTGAGTGTTTAGTTATATTTTGAAAAAAAAAAATTTGAAGTAAGTTTTGAAAAGAGAAAACTTGTATCATTTTGAGTTTCGTTGTATTTTGAAATTGTTTTGGGTTAAATTTTTTTTGAAATATTTAATAATTTTCTTAATTTTATTTAAGATTTTTTGAAATTGAGAACATTCTCAATTTATAATATTCTCAATTTTAATCATGAAAAAATTGAAAAATTTGTCAAAATTGATAATTATAAATTTCTTAGTTTTGATAGTTTTGATAATATTCTCAGCTCATACTAGGGGGAAAAAAATTAAAAAATTTCTTAATTTTGATAATTATAAATTGAGAACATTCTCAGCTTTGGGATTAAAGGGCAAAACGTCTTTTTACCTGTAAATGGGACTTATTGGTTTAAAAAAATTTTGGCAGGACCTAAGCTACCACCAAATATGTAGATAGGACTTTTAGGTAATTAATCCTTAACTTTATTAATTCAATGTTTTGACTGATATTTTCATTTAATAGCTATATGAACAATGGTAATAATTATAGTAAGTGTGGTGGTTAATGATAACAATGGCAAAAATTCACTATTTATATGTTTAAAATAAATAGTAAAATTTTACTGCCCAAATTAACAGAGTAAATTTTACTGTCTAATAGAGTAAAATATTACTATCACCGGAGGATCTCGCCGGAACATTTTTGCCCACCAACAGTGATTGCAAATTATTGCCGACTGGGGTGATCACCAGCGGTGGTCAGTGATGGCAAACAATGGTTGGTGGTGATTATGCTAATTTAAGAAAATGATAGAAGTTGAGGGTATTATTTTCATATTTTTTTAAATATTTTAAACTTTATCCTTAATGAATTAAATGTTTTTATCTTGTCTTGTTGGCAATAAGGTTTGAAATTGAGGGACTTATTACCAAAAATCCCAAGATATTTTGGTTTCAAGGTGACTTTTGTGTTAAATTGTTAGCATGTTTGTTGCATAATGATTTAGAATTTTTTTTTTTTGGGTCTGGACCTGGGCCTTCCATCCTAAGTAGTGGATGCTAACGCTGTGTTTGATTGGAAAATTTTAAAAAAAAAATTAGAAAGTGAAAGGAAAAAAAGAAAATATGTGTAAAATTAGGAAAAATATAAATTTCACCTATTTTTTTTCTAAATTTCTTTTCAAATCTCTCAACCAAACATAACGTAATTAGTGACCCACATTGGGCTCAAATATAAAGCGCCCCGCCCTTTATCACACATGATATTAACTTATGACGCCATATAACACTAAAATTTAAAAATTAACCTAGCACAATTACAATAAAGGAAATCTCTTTATTATATGGATTTTATTATGTATTTTATATATATATATATATATTACGTATTTTTGTGACAAATATTATTTAATTTGTTAATAGAATTATAATAATTTGTGATTAAAAAATATTAGACGAATAAGATCATATAAGTTGAATGAATCGAATCCTTAGAGTATAATCTGCAGTGGGCTCATGGGACTGGATCGATTCAATTCACACTTGAATGGAGACAAACGGAGGCCCAAACAAAACATGTATTGCCCCCATTCAAGGATTACCGATTATGCCTTAAGACTTTTAACAGTTTGAGTGGCTTATAAATGTGCAAAATGAGAAAGAAAAGGGTGATTCTATTTGCACTTAAATAATAATTTAATACGTCTAATTAAAATTTTAAAATTTTAATTTATATTATATTTTAATATAAATTTATTAATAAGGATAATACATATTAAATTTTAAAACAAAATATTATTTTTTGTTTATGGTACATTCTGTGAGGACATATTTTTCGAATAAACATCATGTGGCCAAAGTGGCACCGAAGTGCCAGCCGAGGTGCCACGTGTCCTTAACTTGACGTCGAGGTAATCTCGGTTAGACCGAGGTTATCTGCGAGAATGCCGGAATCTGAGATAAGCGGATAAAAGACAAGAGTCCTAGAATTTGGGAAGACTTCAGTTTGGATAAAGATAAGACTCTTAGAGAGTTTATCCCAATCTAACTGGGAGTCCAGTATTAGCATTGAGACAAAATCCATTGGAGCTAGGCTTCTACTGGGATTAGGTCAGTGTTGGCTATAAAAGAGAGGCACCATCATAGGTCTAAGGTAGGCTTTTTGTATTCTGAATAGTGAGTTAAGCACTTTTGCTATCTTTGAGAGATAACTGACTTGATCGTCAGAGTGTCCCCGGCTGGACGAACCACCGCCGGAATCTCTTCTTTCTGTGACAGGTCGTTTGGCCTTAATCTATTCTGTCGATGTTCTCCAGTTGAGTACCAGTTTGGTAGTGTGGTCAGAAATCGACTCACACAATTTGGCGCCGTCTGTGGGAAAGAAAGGAGAATAGGTGGCCAATAACGGACAGAAAGAGAAGGTTGGGGACGACACTCTTACTAGAAGTGGGAAACATATTGACCTTGACGTCGAAGAAGACAACTACAACAAAGAGACTCGTGATAAGAATCATGGAGAAAATGACGTCGGCCAGGAGGGCGATGCACCAAAGAAATCACACCGATGCAAGTATTATAACGATGACTACCTCCAAGTGTGGAAAGAAAGATGCCTGCGGAGGGACGACGAGATGAAGGGAATGGCAAACAAATTGGTGGACCTGCAAACGGTCGATAACTTCATGATGCAGAACAATGTCATGCAGCCACCATTCCCGTTACAAGATACGTCGATTCCAGCGGCCAAGAAAGATACTCGAAAAGATGGGCAGAAAACAGTCCCTGTAGTCCCCTAGCACACCAAGACCGAGAAACACTCTCACCGGCCTTCAAGGGAGGTCAGACGAGAAGAGTCAAGAAGGGGAGATTCTCGGAGGACGCATCGTACCAAGGAAGCTGACCCTAAAAAACATCGGCATGTTCAAGGGTAGGAGCCGTGTTTCGACACAACTAATGGAGAAAGGTCCAAGAGGACTCATAATGATACTGGGAGTAGCGCACCAAAAAGGTTGAAATCCATCGATAGCCGAGCTCTTGGATGGACCAAGGAGGATCTGAGGGATTACCTCCAGAGAAAGCAACAAGATGCCGAGGTAACTTTCTCGGTCAAGTCGAGAACGCCGTTCTCGGTAGAATTGGACAAATTCGAAGCCCCGAAGAGGTTTAGCATGCCGAGATTCCAACTATACAACGGTAAGTCGGACCCTAACTTCCACGTCCATTTGTACCTGAACTCGATGGCATTGTACACTGGGAACGAGCTGTTGTTTTGCAAGGTGTTCCCCTCTTCCTTCGGGGAAATTACATCGGATTGGTTTCACAAGTTGTCGAAAGGAATTGTGAAAACCTGGAAAGGCCTGGCCGAGATGTTTGTGGCCAGGTTCGTGACAAACAAACTACAGCCATTGAGGGTGGACGCCCTGATGGCCCTGAAAATCAGCGAGGACTAAAGCCTGAGAGCCTATGCCAAAAGGTATTATAAGGTATTCAACTGAATACCAGGATGTAACCAAGAGGTGGCGGTTGTGTCGTTTAAGAACAGCCTGAAAGATGACTGCCTGCTTCGAAAATCACTGGCAAAGACATTGCCAAAAAGCATGGAAAAGCTTATGGCCCTGATAGAAAAGTATGCCAGGGCCGAAGAGGACACGCCGGGGACAAAGGTGTCGAAACAAGAGAAGAAAAGTGGCTCACCGATGTGAGGCTGAGGTGATGATGGATACAATAAGCAAGAGACAGGATTAAGGGCTGCATAGACAGTCACAATCGTATTTTGAATCCCGATTTACAAAGTCTTGGAGAAAATCCGAAATCAGCCATATTACAGAGCACCAGCAAAGGTACCGGGCGAATTTATGAAAAGAACCCTTGGCAAGCACTGTGTTTACCACAATGAAGCTGGACATCTGACTCAGGAGTGCAAACCCCTGAAGGCACATCTGGAAGACCAGGTAAGAAAGGGCCATTTAAGGGACCTAGTAGACGAAGCTAGGACAAGGGAAGAGCAGGCAAGACTGCCCCAGGCACCGACAGCACCGCCACCCCCAGCACCGCAACCGCAGGGAAGCGGACCTCGAGTGATCAATGTGATTCATTCAAAGGTCAATGAGAACGAAATACGTGGGGAGACTCAGAAGGTAAAGCACTTACAGCATGTGTACCAGGTCTGTCAGAAAAGACCTAGGGCAAACGAGTGTTAGAGACCAGTGGTGTCCTTTACTGAAGACGACTTAGAGATAGTGCAACGTCCACACAACGATACCTTGGTAATATCCCTCTAGATTAGAGAGTGCCAAGTGAAGCGCATCTTAGTTGACCAAGGCAGCTCTTGTGACATCATGTATGTCAGGTGTTACAAGGAGCTTGGCCTTCGCCAAGATGACCTGGAGCAGTCTAATGGCCTAATGGTTGGGTTCAATGGAACGTCGACGTGGCCCCTGGGAGCAGCGAGTTTGGAGGTGCAGGTTGGCACCAAGAAGATAAAAACAGAGTTCACCATCATCGACACCCCCTCCCCTTACAATGCTATCCTAGGAAGGCCGTGGCTGCATGCAATGGGAGCTGTTCCCTCAACATTGCATTAGCTGTTGTGGTTCCCAATATAACATGGAATAGAGGAGGCCAGAGGGGATCAAATGCAGGCAAAGAATTGCTCCATGGCAGCGATGAAATCTATCTACAACATACGAGAAGTAGAAAAAACTAGAGATAGAGGACGAGAGCGTGGAAGTCCTAGAGGACGTCGGCAAAGACCCAGCCGAGAAGAGTGAGGAAGCCTTGAAGAAAATCCTTGTCCAGCAAGAGGATGAAGAACGCTTATTCCTCCTCAGCTCGGGCTTGGCCAAGGAAGAGGAAAAAGAGCTAGGGGTATTCCTGAGAGCAAACATTAAGGTGTTTGCCTGGACACCATACGAGATACTTGGCATTGACCCCGAGATCACTTGCCATAGACTAAATGTGAACAGGTCGGCCAAACCTGTAATCCAGCAAGCAAGGAAGCCGACATTAATGCATGTTGAGGCAGTAGAAAAGGAAGTGGGCAAACTTCTGGAGGCCACAGCCATTCGAGAGGTAAACTACCCAATATGGCTATCAAACACGGTCGTCGTGAAGAAAAAGAATGGGAAGTGGAGAGTCTGTGTGGACTTCACCAGCCAGAACAAGGCTTATCCCAAAGACAGTTTCCCATTACCCAAGATTGACCAATTGGTGGATGCCACTTCAGGGCATGGAATGATAAGCTTCCTGGATGCCTACAGGGGGTTCCATCAGATAGCCATGTACCCCCTAGATGAAGAAAAGACTACATTTATCACCCCAAAAGAGCTGTATTGCGACAGAGTAATGCCTTTTGGGTTAAAAAATGCAGGAGCAACTTACCAGAGATTGGTGACTAAGATGTTTAGACATCTAATTGGCAGAACAGTGGAGGTACACATAGATGACATGGTCATAAAGACCAAGGAACCTAATGATCATCTGGAAGACTTAAAAGCAGTTTTTGATATCCTTAAAACATATCGGCTCCGACTCAATGCATCGAAGTGCGCATTTGGAGTTGGGTCTGGTAAATTCTTGGGATACTTGGTAACCAGAAAGCGCATTGAGGTAAGCCCAGATCAGATCAAATCCATCTTAGAACTGAAAAGCCCAACATCAGCAAAACAAGTGCAAATGTTGACTGGAAGGGCTGCAGTCCTGAATAGATTCATAAGTAGGAGCTCTGATAAATGTAAGCCTTTCTTCAACTTAGTGAAGAAAGCCACAGACTTCTTATGGATCGAAGAATGTGAAGTCGCCTCGGCCGACTTGAAGAACTATTTGACTACAGCTCCAGTTCTCTCAAATTCAGTACCTGGGGAGGAGACGTTCTTCTACTTGGCAGTTTCAGAGCATGCAGTGAGTGCAGTAGTAGTCAGAGAAGAAAATAGAGAGCAAAGAGCAGTTTACTACGTGAGTAAAACCCTGGCAGATGCAGAGACCAGATACTTACCCTTGGAGAAATTAACACTGGCTTTAGTAATGGTTTCCAAGAAGCTGAATCATTATTTTCAAGCCCCTAAAATTGTGGTGTTAACTGAACATCCTTTAAGGTCCCTCTTGCAGCAAGGAGATCTAACAGGCAGAATAGCCAGATGGGTAGTGGCCTTGGGCCAATATGACCTAGAATTCAGACCTAGAACAACAATCAAAGGCCAAGTCTTAGTCGACTTCGTGGCCGAATTCACACCAGACGCTGTCATATATCGGGCTCCGTTGAGCCGAGGTATACGACGTCCAAGTGAGCAAGGAAAAACCCAACGGGGGACAGCAGAACAAAGGAAGGAAGAGAAACTCAGGCCTTGCAGTATTTACATCGGCGACTCATTCCGGCTACTTGTTGATGAGAGTTCAAACTGACAAGGAGCGGAGGCAGGAGTAGTGCTAGTATCTCCAGATGGGCAGATACTGGAACAATCCATTCGTTTGGGGTTTAAAGCCTTAAACAATGAAGCAGAGTATGAAACACTAATCGCAGGATTAAAACTGGCAACAGCAATGGAAGCTGACGAGGTAATAGTCTTCTGTGACTCACAGCTTATAGTCTACCAAGCAATAGGTGAATATGCAGCCCGAGATGAAATGATATCAGCCTATGTAAAGGAGATGGGCAGACTGGTAGCCTTATTTCAAAATTTTTGACTACAGCAGGTTAGCCGAGATGACAACAGCCATACAGATGCTCTGGCCAACCTAGCTAGTGCAATGAAGCCTGGAGAGGCAAGGACGATAATGGTTGACTACTTGTCAAGTCCAAGCATAAAACCACTGAACACAGAGCGTGAAGCAATGTGTGTGGAGATGGAACCAAGTTGGATGGATGCAATAATAGTATTCCTCAGAGATGGGAAACTGCCAGATGATCATAAAGAGGTGCACAAGATCAGACTGAAGTCGGCAAAGTTCAGTTTGACAGCAGAAGGACATCTCTATAGAAGATCTTTTACTGGACCCCTTCTGAGGTGTGTGCATCCTGCACAGATTGACAACTTTCTGTATGAGATACATGAAGGAGTATATGGAAGCCACGCTGGGGGCAGGACACTTGCTCATAGGGCCATTACTCAGGGGTACTGGTGGCCCTACATGCAGAAAGACGCTAAAACCTATTTTAAGAAGTGTAAAAAGTGCCAAAGATTTGCGCCTTTGATACATCAACCAGCAACAGACTTGAACCCACTGTCCAGTCGTTAGCCATTTGCCCATTGGGGCATGGATCATGTTGGACAATTGTCTCAAGCAACTGAACAAAGGAAGTACCTGCTAATGGTAACAGATTACTTCACCAAGTGGGTAGAAGTTGAACCCCTTGCAAAAATTCGGGACGTGGATGTAAAGAACTTCATATGGAAGAACATCATCACCAGGTTTAGGATCCCAAGAGAAATAATAGTTGACAATGGTACACAGTTTGACAGTACGCTAATCACGAGCTTCTGTGTAAAGTACAAAATCAAGAATTATTACTCTACCCAAGCTTTCCTCAGAGTAATGGTCAAGCGGAAGCCTCCAATAAGGTTATATTGGATGGGATCAAGAAAAGGCTGGAAACAGCAAAGGGAAAGTGGGTGGAAGAGCTGCTCAATGTACTTTGGGCATATCGGACTACGCCGAGAAGATCAACTAGGGAGTCCCTATTTGCCATGGCTTATGGCACTGAAGCAGTTATCCCACTGGAGGTCGGTATCCCAGGGATCAGAACCCAGGGAGTAGAAAATAGAACCAATG
Source organism: Camellia sinensis (assembly GCF_004153795.1). NCBI lineage: Eukaryota > Viridiplantae > Streptophyta > Magnoliopsida > Ericales > Theaceae > Camellia > Camellia sinensis. The sequence goes on from NW_021025898.1 coordinate 2,658,619, forward strand.
AGGCATTCCTGGCCCGAGATCTGGATTTGCTAGAAGAAAGAAGGGAGAAAGCAGCAATTTAGCTGGGGGCATACCAGCAGTAGCTTGCCAGGGTTTATAATAAGAAGGTCAACCCACGAGAGTTCCAAGTTGGTGACCTCGTCCTGAGAAAGGTTGTTAGTAACAAAAAAGATCCCAAAGAAGGCAAGCTTGGCCTGAATTGGGAGGGACCCTATAGAATCATCTCAGTCTTGGGCAATGGGCATATCGGCTTGAAGACAGTAAAGGCAAAGAGTTGCCAAGACCCTGGAATACTTGCAATCTAAAGTTTTTCTATCATTAAATTTTATTGTTTTTAAGTTTTTGGTTTTTAACCGAAGTAATAATAAAGTTTTAGTTTGATTTTCAAACTTGTGTAGTATGATTGACCAGATACTTGATGATGTTTCTGATTGAAACATGACGAATAACTTAGACTTATTATATAGCAGAGTTGAATTATACTTGCATATAATAGAGTTGAACTAAGTTGGCGCTGTTTCTAAGCGAAACATGACGAATAACTTAGACCTATTATATGGCAGAGTTGAATTATATTTGCATATAATAGAGTTGAACTAAGTCGGCGACGTTTCTAAGCGAAACATGAGAAATAACTTAGACTTATTATATGGCAGAGTTGAATTATACTTGCATATAATAGAGTTGAACTAAGTTGGCGATGTTTCTAAGCGAAACATGACGAATGACTTAGACTTATTATATGACAGAGTAAAATTATACTTGCATATAATAGAGTTGAACTAAGTTGGATTAACCTGAACTTGTCATATCGGCAAAATCAGACACAGATTGGAGCTAAGTGCATGTCAATCAGATTAACAAAGAGACCAAGGTTGGTAACCTCGGTCAGTCTTTGTTTGAATCTGACGTCGGGGACAAGGTCAAAGCTACATGCTTAATGAGAACCTAAGTGGAACTTAAGTTCACATTAGGTGCAGAGGGCGGAAGAATGATGCTTGGGAGTTGGAATTTACAAGCTAAAGTTGGTTTAACACTTGTTGAAATTTTAAGAAAAATTTACAAGTTGAAGTTAAGCCGAGGTTTGTTAAAGTAAGTTGGTTTAACACTTGTTGAAATTTTAAGAAAAGTTTACAAGTTGAAGTTAACCCAAGGTTATGTTGAAATAATAGAAGACAGAGGTCCTGATAAGTAAAGAGTGAAGTGGCAAGTTGTAAATAACACTTGTGAAAATATTATGATAAATATTTTCAAGTGTTAGGTCAAAGCCGAGATAAACTGTTAGTGGGTATAGCCGAAGTATTTGTAACAACCCTCGTCACTGTTTATCGATTAACCACTGATTACTACTAAACTGAGACTGATTATGATTGGTAACTGAATTGATTGAAGTATTGAACTGACTGACTGAAATCTGAAACTAAATTGATTAAGTATATCTGTTTAATTGTATGTCTATCTGTTGACTGTTTGATTATCTGTTCATGCCTTTGTATTTAAATTGCGAATTGAAGGCCTTATCGGCGGCCGAATCTGAAATTGATTGATGATTTGTGTTCATTGGAATTTATATGATTTTATGGTGTATTTATCTAAAATGTGATTTGGTATGATTAAATTGAATTAAAATGAGTTAAATTACAAGAGTTGGACTTAATTACCATTTTGCCACCTAGTGGACTTTCATAAGCCTCTTAGTTGATCTCTAATGCTAACATTACAACACTTCATCAGCCCATTTTTCTTAGACTTGCCGACCAAGAGGGAGAGAGGGAGAGAAGTGAGTGTTCTTGAGAGTTGGCTTAGAGAACTTGAAGAATTGAAGGACAATTGTCTAATTAAGCTTCTAGTCTTGTGATTCAAGACTTAGGTAAGGATTTCACCTTTTCATTGATGTATTTAAGGTTGTTCTTGCATGGTTCTTGAGCCTCTAGAGAGCTAAGCCATGTCTTAGTCTAATAATGTTGAATTAGAGCTCATTCCATGCATGCAAGTTTGAATTGTTGAGTTGTGAGTTGATTTCATGGTAAAATGTTACATACATGTTCGTATTGTATTTAAGTCCATGATTTCATCTTGTCTTTGAAAGAATTGGCTCATTAGAGCATGAAATTGAAGCTTTGAAATGGTTTAAATTCATGCATGTTATGTTTGAATTATGTTCATGAAAATTGGTTTCAAATTGAGTTAAATTGATCTTCCTTTTGGGCCTTGATTTTACAAATTGAGCTTTGAATCATGTTATTCTATGTGTTTACAAATGTTTTCCAGGGAAAAGGGCTTAAAGGAATTGGTTTTAATGCATTTGAACTTGGTTTGAGCTTGGAAGTTCAAATTTGAAAATTCCAGATTTTGAACTCACGCTTGAGCGGGGTGACTGGCGCTCGAGCGTGAAATTCGTGCTCCCAGTACTTTGCACTGTTTTAAAGTTCGCTCGAGCGGAATAATTGACGCTTGAGCGGGACATTGTGTCTCATGCTCGAGCGGGTGTCGAGCGCCCAATCGAGCGTGATTTTCACCTATCCAGCACTTTTGACTGTTTTGCAGAACGCTCGAGCGGGTAAGTCTATGCTCGAGCGGAAACCTTTGTCTGCATGTCCGCTCGAGCGGAGTAACCTACGCTCGAGCGTGACCCCTGTTTTCTGAATGCATCTTTGCATCCTCATCCCATCCTAGGCATTCTTAGGCCTAGTTTAAGACATCTTAATGAGGATATAGATGTAGAACACACCGAGGCAAATTAGGGATTAAGTTATTATCTTTCCCAACTGTGTAGCTTAGCGTGTGTTCAATCTGTAAACTGTGTAGGGTTGGCGACTGGGGACGCGCTCTAGCCTAACTGTAGCCCAGAACTCTGTGAGTAACAACTGTGTAAAGATATGTTCAAAATGATTATCTTCTGAACAATTGAACTGTACCGCTTTCTGAACTGATACTGTTAATTGAATGAATGTATGTCCTATATTTTGAACTGTACTGTGGCATCCTTAGCAACTACTGTTTACTATTACTGTTACAGAGATCTCTGTCGGTTCCTTTGTTGGAACCACTACTGTTACTGATTGATGGCCATCATTTACTGTTCGGTCTTTTAAGGCCTACTGTTTACTGTACTGTTATGCTAATGGATGTACCACATATGACTGATATACTGAATTAACGAACTGTTTTCATTACTGTAAGGACATTCATTCTTAACCTCTTTACGCATTATGTTATTCACTGGGCTTTAGCTCACTGCTCATATATATATGTAGGTGTACAGGCACCAGACCGTGGCTAGAAGTATCGGGGTTAAGCTCCAGTTTTGTCAAGCCAACCACTGTGCCTCACTGCGAGGTTCCGAGCTTGTCAAGTTATGGCTGAGGGTGTTTTTAACTTCCCCGTCTGTCTCTGTATCTATTTTGTATAACTGTATAGACTGTTACTATACTGTTTAATAGGGATTAGGTCCCTGAATTGAATGATTGTATATATGTACATACTGTTCTGTACTGTTCATGTATATGTGTATGAAAGTCTTTTTGGCATACAGACTGTCACAGCTCATTGGACATTGTTTATTTACTGTATTGGCTTCCGCCAGCCCCTGTACTCTGTATTCCTGTTTTACTGTTAAGCAGACCTTTGGTAATCTCGGATTACTGGCCGGTTATGGTGCTAAACCCATAGGGGCGGGTTTGGGTCGTGACAGAATGGTATCAGAGCGATACTTACCACGAGTTATACCGTACACACGTGTCCCAATGAGCTATAGGATGTCCTAGAAAAGCGATTAGGGCATTACATGAGCATGATAAGTGTGTGGCTATGACATGACTGAATATATGCTAATATGTTAATCTGTTTAAACAAATGACTGCCTATGTTGATAACTGTTATAACTGCCTATAGTGAAATGGATAATGCAAGAACTGCAAATGAATCTGAATCCTCATCCTCTGAGGCAAGAATGGCAAGACTGGAAAGAATGATGGAACTAATAACTGAAAGACTAGATCAACAATAGAATCAATAGCCCCCACCTCCTTCTCCGGTACAGCCGGAGCAGAATGTGAATGTTAATGATGAGGACATAATTGCTCTCACCCATAAGTTCAGCAAAATGAAACCGCCATCCTTCTAGGGAGGCCCTGAACCGTTAAAAGCTGAAACATGGGTTCTCGAGACAGAAAAATTGTTTGAGGTTTTTCCGTGCTATGAAGCACATAAAGTTCTATTGGCCATCTTTACTCTGCAAGAAGAAGCTAGAAGGTGGTGGATGCTTATCCGTGATGACAATACTGTTATGACTTGGGCTCAATTCAAAGGAGCCTTCTTTGAAAAGTACTTCCCTCAGTGTGTTAGGGACAGAAAAGTAACTTAATTTGAACAGCTGAGACAGGGCACAATGTCCGTTACTGAATATGAAACGAAGTTCACCGAGCTTGCTAGATATGCACCATATATGGTTGACACTGACTACAAGAAGGCCAGAAAGTTTGAAAGCGGCCTTAATGTTGCAATACTCGACAGAATAAATGTTCTAAAATTACCGAATTATGTAAATGTTCTTGACCGAGCCTTGATGGCTGAATCGAACATTGAAGCACTGAAAACTGAAACACCAACGTCTGAATGGCGTGGTAAAAGGCAGGGTTTTAAATTCAAGAAAGGCAAGCATAACCCATTGAACAAGAAACAGAATACGGGGTTAACAACTAGCCCCAACCAAGGGAGTGGTTTCATACCACCCTGTTCTGAGTGTGGCAAGAAGCACAAAAGGGTCTGTTACAAAATATCTGGAGCCTGTTACAGGTGTGGCAAGGTGGGCCACATGGTTAAAGACTGCCCCTCTGCTCCACAAGCCAATAGTAAAGCTGCACCAAGCGTGGCAGCATCAGCTATTGCACCAAAATCGAACCCCAAAGCTACCGAGAGAGAGCCTATGAGGCAGGGCCGAGTGTTCGCCCTAGTACCAGGAGACGTGCAGAATACCGAGACCGTTGTGTCAGGTATTCTCTCTATTTGTACTCAAAATGCTTATGTACTGATTGATTCGGGGTTTACGCATTCATATGTGTCGCATGCTTTTTCGCGAAAATTAAATAGACCATTAGAACCCATGAATTATCTGTTAGCTGTATCATCACTCATTGGGGGATCTATGACCTGTGCATATATGTACCTTGCTTGTGAAATTATTGTTGGAGATGCACATTTGTTTATTGACTTACTGCCCCTGAACATTGATCATTTTGATGTAATATTGGGAATAGACTGGTTAACGAAATACCATGCTACCATAGACTGTGTAACGAAACAAGTAGTTTTCCGTCCACCAGGTTTACCCGAATTTGTGTTTAATGGGGTTGGAGTTGTACCTCCTCCGTATTTGGTTTCATCTGTGAAAGCTGTTAAATTGATTAGAAATGGGTGTAAGGGATATCTGTGTTCTGTATTGACTGTATCTACTGATGATAATGCTAACGTGAACAGTATTTCTATAGTCAAAGAATTCCCAGGTGTTTTTTTAGATAATCTGCCAGGGGATTTGATTGACAGGAAGATTGAATTTACCGTTGATGTGATTCTGAGAACGCAGCCAGTATCTAAAGCTCCTTACCGAATGGCTCCAACTAAACTGAAAGAATTGAAAGTACAACTGTAAGAACTGCTAGATAAGAAGTTCATCAAGCCTAGCACTTCACCATGGGGCGCTCCTGTTTTATTTGTGAAGAAGAAAGACGGCTCATTGAGACTGTGTATTGACTACCGTGAACTGAACAAGGTAACTGTGAAAAATAAATACCCATTGCCACGTATTGATGACTTATTTGATCAGTTACAAGGTGCTCAAGTGTTCTCTAAGATCGACCTCAAATCAGGATACCATTAATTGAAAGTTAAACTAGAAGACATTGACAAAACTGCTTTCCGAACGAGGTATGGACATTACGAATTTTTAGTTATGCCTTTCAGAGTTACCAATGCACCTGCTGCATTTATGGACCTCATGAACAGAATCTTTAAACCATACCTTGATGACTTTATTGTAGTATTCATTGATGACATACTGATTTACTCCAAAAGTATAGAAAAACATGAACATTATCTGAGACTTGCCCTACAGATCCTAAGAGAACAGAAACTTTATGCTAAACTGTCTAAATGCAAATTTTGGCTCGATCATGTTGTGTTTTTGGGGCATGTTGTTAGCAAAGATGGAATTTCTGTCGATCCACAAAAAATTGAAGCTGTAGTAAACTGGCCTAGACCAATAAATGTGACAGAAGTCCGAAGCTTTTTGGGATTAGCCGGGTATTACAGGAGATTTGTCAAAGATTTCTCCAAAATTGCCTTACCGTTGACTCAGTTAACTCAGAAGGGGATATCATTTGACTGGACTGACCAAAGGGAATCAGCATTCCAAGAATTGAATACTCGACTTATGACTGCACCAGTTCTTATCCTACCTTCAGGTACGGATGGTTATACTGTATTTAGTGATGCTTCTCATAAGGGTTTGGGATGTGTTTTAATGTAGAATATGAGAGTTATTGCTTATGCTTCCCGACAACTGAGACCGCATGAAATGAACTACCCGACCCATGATCTGGAACTTCCTGCAGTAGTATTTGCACTAAAAATTTGGCGTCACTATCTGTATGGGGCGACATGTGAAATATATACCGACCACAAGAGTTTGAAATATTTCTTCACACAGAAAGAACTGAACATGAGACAGCGGAGATGGCTAGAACTGATTAAAGACTATGACCGATTAAAGACTATGACCTACAGATTTTGTACCATCCGGAAAAAGCCAACACCGTTGCCGATGCGCTGAGTCAGAAATCGATTGGAAATTTAGCCTGTTTGCTCACCGGGCAGAAAGAATTGCTTTGTGACCTTGAAAAATCTGAAATTGAAATTGTTTTACGAGAACAAGGTGGAACAATAGCTGCTATTTCTGCTCAACCGGCACTGATCGAAGAGATTAAAGAGAAATAACAATCGGATGACTTCTTGAAGAAGATCATCAAAGAAAGGGAAACTAAACCAAGACCGGGTTTCAAATTTGAAAGTAATGTATTGAAATTTCAAGAAAGACTGTGTGTACCAAATGATTCTGAATTGAAAAGAAGAGTTCTGCAAGAGGGCCACAATTCAAAATTTTCTATCCATCCAGGGAATACGAAAATGTATCAAGATCTGAAACTGAATTTCTGGTAGTCGGGAATGAAGAAAGAAATTGCCGATTTTGTATCAAAATGCCTTCATTGCCAACAAGTTAAAGCCGAACATCAACGACCCGCAGGCCTATTGTAGCCCTTACCCATACCGGAGTGAAAATGGGAACATATCACCATGGATTTTATTGTGGGATTGCCTCGCTCCAGTAAAGGTATGGACTCAATTTGGGTTATTGTTGATAGACTGACTAAATCTGCTCACTTCTTATCTGTTAAGACAATTTATAATGCGGACAAATTGGCTATACTCTATATTGATGAAATTGTTAGACTGCATGGAGTGCCTGTGTCCATTGTTTCTGACAGGGATTCGAAGTTTACATCGAGATTTTGGCAAAGCCTACAGACTGCATTAGGTACTGAATTGAGACTGAGTAGTGCTTATCATCCTCAGACAGATGGTCAGTTAGAAAGGACTATCCAGACTTCGGAGGATTTATTGAGAATGTGTGTCCTTGATTTTCAGGGAAATTGGGAAAGTCATTTGCCCTTAGCTGAATTCGCCTACAACAACAGCTATCATTCAAGTATTGGTATGGCGCTTTTCGAGGCATTGTATGGCAAAAAATGTAGATCTCTGATTTGTTGGGCAGAAATTAGAGATGGGCCTTTGCTTAGGCCCGAGATTGTATACGAAACGACTGAGAAAGTGAAACTGATACAACAGAGACTGAAAACCGCACAGAGCAGACAGAAAAGTTATGCTGATGTCAGAAGACGGGACAGAGAATATGAAGTGAGTGATCACGTGTTTGTGAAAGTGACACCGATAAAAGGCCAGACTCGTTTTGGAGTCAAAGGCAAGTTAGCGCCGAGATACATCGGATCATATGAGATTATTGAGAAAATCAATCCGGTGGCGTATCAAGTTGCGCTTCCTCCTGAAATGGAGCATATGCACAACGTCTTCCACATTTCTATGTTGAGGGACTACCTCCGGGATCCTTTCCACGTAATAGAGCCTACTCGTGTAGTGTTGAGTGATAACTACACTTACGAGGAACGGCCTATTCAGATTGTAAATAGACAGATCAAGAAGTTGAGAAACAAAGAGATCCTGTTAGTGAAAGTTGACTAGCAAAACCATGGTGGCGTGTATGCCACTTGGGAGAGGGAAGATGACATGGCTAAAGATATCCTGAACTGTTTCCACTGAATCCTGTTTTCTTCCAAAACGAAGGTAACTCGAGTTTAGAGGACTAAACTCTTTTTAAGGAGGGGAGACTGTAACAACCCTCGTCACTGTTTACCGATTAACCACTGATTACTACTAAACTGAGACTGATTATGATTGGTAATTGAATTGATTGAAGTATTGAACTGGCTGACTAAAATCTGGAACTGAATTGATTAAGTATATCTGTTTAATTGTATGTCTATCTGTTGACTGTTTGATTATCTGTTCATGCCTTTGTGTTTAAATTGCGAATTGAAGGCCTTATCGGTGGCCGAATCTGAAATTGATTGATGATTTGTGTTCATTGGAATTTATATGATTTTATGGTGTATTTATCTAAAATGTGATTTGGTATGATTAAATTGGATTAAAATGAGTTAAATTATAAGAGTTGGACTTAATTGCCATTTTGTCACCTAGTGGACTTTCATGAGCCTTTTAGTTGATCTCTAATGCTAACATTACAACACTTCATCAGCCCATTTTTCTTAGACTTGCCGACCAAGAGGGAGAGAGGGAGAGAAGTGAGTGTTCTTGAGAGTTGGCTTAGAGAACTTGAAGAATTGAAGGACAATTGTCTAATTAAGCTTCTAGTCTTGTGATTCAAGACTTAGGTAAGGATTTCACCTTTTCATTGATGTATTTAAGATTGTTCTTGCATTGTTCTTGAGCCTCTAGAGAGCTAAGTCATGTTTTAGTCCTAGCATGTTGAATTGGAGCTCATTCCGCTCATTCCATGCATGCATGTTTGAATTGTTGAGTTGTGAGTTGATTTCATGGTAAAATGTTACATGCATGTTCATATTGTATTTAAGTCCATGATTTCATCTTGTCTTTAAAAGAATTGGCTCATTAGAGCATGAAATTGAAGCTTTGAAATGGTTTAAATTCATGCATGTTATGTTTGAATTATGTTCATGAAAATTGGTTTCAAATTGAGTTGAATTGATCTTCCTTTTCGGCCTTGATTTTACAAATTAAGCTTTGAATCATGTTATTCTATGTGTTTACAAATGTTTTCCAGGGAAAAGGGCTTAAAGGAATTGGTTTTAATGCATTTGAACTTGGTTTGAGCTTGGAAGTTCAAATCTGAAAATTCCAGATTTTGAACTCACGCTCGAGCGGGGTGACTGGCGCTCGAGCGTGAAATTCGTGCTCCCAGTACTTTGCACTGTTTTGAAGTTCGCTCGAGTGGAATAATTGACGCTCGAGCGGGACATTGTGTCTCATGCTCGAGCGGGTGTCGAGCGCCCAATCGAGCGTGATTTTCACCTATCCAGCACTTTTGACTGTTTTGCAGAACGCTCGAGCGGGTAAGTCTACGCTCGAGCGGAAACCTTTGTCTGCATGTCTGCTCAAGCGGAGTAACCTACGCTCGAGCGTGACCCCTGTTTTCTGAAAATGTTTTCTGAATGCATCTTTGCATCCTCATCCCATCCTAGGTATTCTTAGGCTTAGTTTAAGACATCTTAATGAGGATATAGATGTAGAACACACCGAGGCAAATTAAGGATTAAGTTATTATCTTTCCCAACTTTGCAGCTTAGCGTGTGTTCAATCTGTAAACTGTGTAGGGTTGGCGACTGGGGACGCGCTCTAGCATAACTGTAGCCTAGAACTCTGTGAGTAACAACTGTGTAAAGATATGTTCAAAATGATTATCTTCTGAACAATTGAACTGTACCGCTTTCTGAACTGATACTGTTAATTGAATGAATGTATGTCCTATATTATGAACTGTACTGTGGCATCCTTAGCAACTACTGTTTACTGTTACTGTTATAGAGATCTCTGTCGGTTCCCTTGTTGGAACCACTACTGTTACTGATTGATGGCCATCATTTATTGTTCGGTCTTTTAAGACCTACTGTTTACTGTACTGTTATGCTAATGGATGTACCACATATGACTGATATACTGAATTAACGAACTGTTTTCATTACTGTAAGGACATTCATTCTTAACCTCTTTACGCATTATGTTATTCACTGGGCTTTAGCTCACTGCTCATATATATATGTAGGTGTACAGGCACCAGACCGTGGCTAGAAGTGCCGGGGTTAAGCTCCAGTTTTGTCAAGCCAACCACTGCGCCTCACTGCGAGGTTCCGAGCCTGTCAAGTTATGGCTTAGGAGTGTTTTTAACTTCCCCGTCTGTCTCTGTATTTGTTTTGTATGACTGTATAGACTGTTACTGTACTGTTTAATAAGGATTAGGTCCCTGAACTAAATGATTGTATATATGTACATACTGTTCTGTACTGTTCATGTATATGTGTATGAAAGTCTTTTTGGCATACAGACTGTCACAGCTCATTGGACATTATTTATTTACTGTATTGGCTTCCGCCAGTCCCTGTACTCTGTATTCCTGTTTTACTGTTAAGCAGGCCTTTGGTAATCTCGGATTACTGGCCGGTTACGGTGCTAAACCCATAGGGGCGGGTTTGGGTCGTGACAGTATTCCACACTGAGAAGATTATACAGTTAAGGTGTACATTGAAGACACGTAAATTATTCTAAGTATAGAATCATACAAGACAGTAAAAAGAAGACAAACATTCAATCACACTGAAAGAAGAAATTAGAGAAAGCATTCAGATAAGGAAAGAAGACACTTTGGCCTGACATTGAAGATTAATTGTGCAGATTACAAAAGTGGCACGTCGGCCAAGTTAAAACTTACATTGTTTCAAAAGTAAGAGAAAGTACAAGGTACAAGAAACAAAGAAAAATATCAAAATAAACTACTCGGCGTCAACGGCGGGTTGTGTCTCGCCTCCAGAAGACAGTTGGGAAGACTTCTCGACAGCCTTCTCAGCCGCGAGCTCAGCATCGATATCTTGAAGAGTCTAGTCGATGCTCTTCTCGGTGATAGGTGCGTCAGATGTTGTCTTCTTCTCAGGGGTAGCATCTTTGGAGACCTCACCCTCCTCATCCTGAGACAAGTTTACAACTTGCTCATTCAGAGTAGGGGACTTGGCCCCAACAGCTTCTTTTTTCTTCTCGGCCTCAGCTTCCTCCTCGGACTCAGCCTCGTCCTCGGATTGGCTTGGAGTAGAGGGGAATGGCACGATGAGGTTGCCGGCATCTTTGATGGGAGAGTCCTCAGGGACAGCCAACTTCTTCAGAGTAGCCATCCAACCAAGGGTGAAACCCTTGTTGCATACTGCTTCACTTGTCTCTTGTAATCTTCCTTGATGTCGACTACCCCCTTGGCGTACACTTTCTCATCAGCCGCCTTGATCTCGGCTTCTTTTGTGGCCAGGGTAGCCCGGAGCTCGGCCTGGGCTTCCGTAGTTTTCATTTGGGCCTCCTTCTTTTCGGCCTCAAGGACCTTGGCGATGGCCTCTGTAACATCTACCTTTTCCTCGGCCTCCTCCTGAGCTTTTTGGCTGCCTCGGCCTGATCTATCAAGGCCTTCATTTTTCCCTCAGCCTTGTTAATGGCCCTCTGCAAGCCTACTGCCTCCTTAGTCTTATTTGCTAACTCCTTCTTAATGTTGAAGGCTTGCATTACGAAGGAGTGACCATGCTGGATTGCCTAGGAGAAATGGATAGAACAAAAGTTAGCAAAATTTTCCAAGTAAGAGAAATAGAGATGTAAAGTACCAAGTGTTAGGAGCTTACTTGTACGGAATGTTGCAACATTAGAGTGAAATTTTCGTACTCGCTCATCTCGGCGTTGCGATTGAGATCTTTGGGAAGGAGCAAGGCGGTAGAGAGGGCAACGCTGACTTCAATGTCGCCGGCGCTGTCGCCAGCCCTGACCGGCTTGTCCTTAACCGTAATTGGAGGAGCCCAAGGGGCATTAGACTTTAAGGAGCCCGAGGTTGTTGCTGACTCGGACCTCGATTTCTTTGACCTGGTTGATTCGGAGGGTGCGGCCTCGGCGGGCCTCTTCTCGGTAGCAGAAGAGCTCTTCTCGCCCTCGGCCAATTTTGAGATCGGCAAGGTGTCCTCAGAGTCGATCTGAGTCACTATTGCCTTTGGTTAGGCTTTCTTCAGCCTTTAGGCTTTGGCTTTGGCTGAGATGGTTGTGCGGTGACAGTGGTGGGGATGTCGGCTAGAAGGTCGTTTGCTACAACCTTCTTACGACCCATCTCAGCGGCTGCAACGGTTCGACATTGACGTTTGCGTAGGGAAGACGGGATTAGTTGCGGAGCCAAGGTAGATGGTTGTTCTACTGGATCGGATGTTGATCCTTGGTCAGGCCTTGAGAATTCAGCTTGTGGAGTTGTAGCTGATGAAGGGGATTTGTTTTTGCTCTTTTTGGGAACATCGGACAAAGTCGATCTGTAGGTCGGGATGAAATTCAGAAGTAGAGGAGCCTTACGCTGATTAACAGGCAGGTCCAGCAGCTTCTTGAAATCCTTCCTGGGGTAAAAGTTTTTGCGGAAGTCCTTTGGGGCAATGTTTTAAAAACCGGACCGATGAGCGAACCGGAAAAGGGATCGGTGGACGGGTCACCGATTCAACTGTCGGGTTAAACCGGAATTAAACCGTGACGTAATAAATATATTAAAATTATATTTAAATAAAAATATAAGTAATAAAATTATAAATTAAAAATATTAAATTATCTTAAATATTTGTCTTAATATTTTTTTTACTGAAAAATATAATAATATATTTTGAAATATTATTAATTTCAATTTTGGAAGATGAAATCAAATATTTAATATTCCCTCCATATGATTTTAATTCAAATAATTTGATTGAAAGGAGAGCAAAAATTTTGGAGGGATATCAAAATTTCAATATTCCTTCCAATACATTTGATTGAATCCCATATGGATTTCTTGAGTCTTTTTGAAAGAATTTTTTTCTTATAAATATGTGAAAACTTTCACAATAATTTCATCAAGCTCTTAATGGGATTCCTCACTAGAGGAAACTCTTGAAAAAGAGTTTCAAATTAAAATTTTCTTATATTCTTATATTATATATATACATATAAAATAAGAAAGAAAGAAAATAAAGAAAGAAAATAAAAAAAAAATAAAAAACAAAGAAAGAAAAACTAAAAAAAAAAAATCGAGCCGGACAACCCGGCGAACCGGCTCCGGGTCGACCGGTTTGCCGGTTCAACCGCCGATTTTCCCGGTTCTCACTAAATACGCCAGTTTTTACTTTTGGCCGGTTCAGAGGGTATGTCCGGACCGGAATCCCGACCGGTCGATGATTCAACCGGTTGAACCGGCCGGCCCGGTCCGGTTTTCAAAACCTTGCTTTGGGGGCTGAGGAAGAACTACAAAGTAAAAGCAAACAGAGGTTAGAGCATACAGAGATAATCAAAGTATGAAAAAATTAGAAAGCAAATAAAAGTGACACTTGGCTCTTACCATCTCCCTCTCTGAAAACTGTTCGGCTTAGGGGATAGAGATAAAGGTCATCATTTCGTTGAAACTCCCAGTTGCCCGAGACGATAAAGTAATCGTCCCCGGCACTCTTGTTAGAGTCAAGAAGGTCGACAACGAGTTTGTATTCCACAGACCTCGATTTAAGGTAATAGACATAACCTTTTTTCCTACTTCAGGCCGCACATGGTGTAACAATATTGGATGTTGGCAAGGGTAACCCTAGCTTTCTTTCTTTTGGCTAAGGCAATTATACCGTTGGTAACTCAATAAGAGTTAATGGCTAGCTGCATTGGGTTCAATTTATAATAGTGAAGGACCTCGCGAAAGAGGACATCAAGGGGAAGCCTAAGACCACACTCAGCAAAGGCTACCATTGGGAAGGGCATAGAGTCGTCCTTGGGCATAATGGAGTCTTCCTCTCCAGCCAACCTGAGATGAACGTCGGCCGGGATGGAAAACTCCTGCCTGAAATATTCTAACTTAGTTGGGGTGTCTACCCTATACCTCCACATACCCATGATGTTGGCTTGAAGGAAAGGTGTTGAATTTCAGAAGGAAATGTTTTGTGAAGGTTTGAGGAACCTCGGCTAAAAATTGCAAGTGTGTTGGGGCAAATTTTTTCTGAAAGAGCTAAAGGGTTAAGGTTCGGTTTTCCTAAAGATTATGGTTCTACAACAAATCCCAAAACCTAAGTCTATGAATTGAAGACAATAATCTGGAAAAGACACAAAAAACAGAAACAAGAACAATGATTTAGAATCAAGAAAAGTGATGAACTATCAAGAACACTGTTACAGAGTGTGTTCAAGGGTGCGAGGCCAAAAACAGTGGCAAAGTGAACAAAGTGTGTGAATACGTGTATATATCCATAAACAAATTGCAAGCAAGGAAAAATTTACAACATAAACGAAGATTCAAGAACATGAATGAAGTCACAGTAGCAGTATACAAACGTAACAGTTTGCGGAGAAACAAGAAACTGAAATGAAGGGAAGCGGTGACTTACCAGAGGAGTGAAGCCGGTGTCGAGTACGCCGAAGTCAAGTGATGATAGCAATCGGAAAAGGTCAGCAAAAGCTTTGCCGGAGGGGAAGAACGAAAGTGGTTGCAGAGCTTGAGAGCTTGAAACAATGGCGGATTTGGGAGAGTAAAGAGAGAGAGTTTGCACGAAAATGATGGTGAAAAAGTGAAAAGACGGAGAGAGAGAGGTGATTTTGATCAAACGCGGGGAATGGCAGAAAAATACAATCAATGTGCCTAGGACGACGTGCTTGTCAGATGGCACACGTAAGCACGATGCGACTTAATGGCGCGTGTCAGATATGGCACAGTAGGGGAAGGACGCGTGGCAGAAATGGTTGAAATATTGTGCGTGACATCTCATACGCGTGATGAAACTCTTGGAGTTCTTGATTTAATGAAGCAAAGACCTTGGCTATAGGGGCGATCTCGGCTCAATGAACTTGAACAGACTTAGTTATTGGTTCTAAAGCGTTAATGCAAACACACTTAAGTGTTTATCATATGGAAGCCGATGTGTGGCAACCTCGGTAATGAAAGATAGAGCAAGTTTAACCGACATGCTATGGGTTCAAATGATATAGGTTTCATCACCTCAGGATGCCGAGGTAATAGAACCTAGGGGGCAGTTGTGAGAACATATTTTTCAGATAAACAACACGTGGCCAAAGTGGCACCGAAGTGCCAGCCGAGGTGCCATGTGTCCTTGACTTAACGCCGAGGTAATCTCGGTTAGGCCGAGGTTATTTGCGAGAATGCAGGAATCCAGGATAAGCGGATAAGGGACAAGAGTCTTAGAATTGGGAAGGACTTCAGTTTGGATAAAGATAAGACTCTTAGAGAGTTTATCCCAATCTAACTGGGAGTCCAGGATTAGCATTGAGACAGAATCCATTGGAGCTAGGCTTCTACTGGGATTAGGTCAGCGTTGGCAGTAAAAGAGAGGCACCCTCATGGGTCTAAGGTACGCTTTTTGTATTCTGAATAGTGAGTTAAGCACTTTTGCTATCTTTGATAGATAACTGACTTGATCATCGGAGTGCCACCGGGTGGACGAACCACCGCTGGAGTTTTTTTCTTTTTGAACAATGTTTAGCTCTTATTTGGCCAATGTGCTTTTTTGTAATCTGAACAATTTTTCTTTAATGTCAGGCCGAAGTGCCTTCTTTCCTTATCTGAATGCATTCTCTAATTTCTTCTTTTAATGTAATTTGAATGCTTGTCTTTCTTTTACTATCTTGTGTGCCTCAATACTTAGAATATTTTGCATGTCTTCAGAGTACTCTGGCTGAGAAGATTCTTGATGAAGTGAGATTCTTTCAATCTTTCCCTCTAGGTAGACATAGTTATACATGTTACATTTATAGAGTATTTAATTATTATGAATGTATCTTTTCCATTGCTAATGCATTTCACTTGGTTAGATTAACTATTGGTAAAACTAAAATTTTATGCTGCGGTTGGCATTAATTAATGCAAAAATAATTTTATAGGTTAAATCTACAAAAAATGTAATGTTCATGATACTACCATTTTCGTTAGAAGATATTGTAATTGGCTTTCTCATTTGATTCGATGTTCATCTGAAAATTTAGTCACTGGCATTAGGTTTCTAGCTATTGCCTTCTTTGCCACTTTCCAAAATAGAAGTGAAGCAGTTGATTAATGATCACATTCAATGCCAAGTTTGATAATTGAAACAAATTTTTGGGAAAAAAAAAGATTTAAAAATAAATTTTTGAAAAAAAAGTTCAATTTGCAAACCGCCAGCAACCGCCGCACATCCGCGAACCCTATCTACACAAACCGCAAACCGCATTGCGGGCGATTGTGGGTTGACTTTTTCCCAAACCGCATAGATGCGTGCGGGTCTAAACCGAACCGCAAACCGTCCCAAACCGAACCGCGGACACCCCTAAGAACCATTTCTCTACCCTATTGGGAACCTTTGAAAACCTCTTGACCTTCTCAACATCTTCCCATACTTGTCAAATTACCTGAAACTTAGCCTCCTTGAATTCACAATCCTCACCCAATACTATTGCTCTCTGCATTTTGATGCATTAATTTTTCCTATGGAAAAGTGTGTAAACACAAAGTGTGTTCGCTGTGTAAATAGTTTATAGTGCTGCTACTATTCACTATTGATCATTTTATTCTGTGAGATAGACGTCCGCAATCTGAAAGTACCATGGAGAGGACGAATCTGTCTTAAGGACACAGTGTTAAACGCTAGACTTGATCAAATTTTGTTCGACTAATTAATAAGGTTAGTAATTAATTTACTTTCTGTTTTATTATTTATTTTTATTAGATTCTAATTTTATTTTTTGTAACAAAATAAAAATCTATTCACCTTGCTTGTTTCCACTTTTCAAAAAACAGTTTTCAGAAAATTCTACTTTCTTATTTTTCGTGTTTTTTTGTTTTTACTGAATTTATTTAATATTTTAAGCAAATTTTTTTTTTACTTTTTAGACACACCTAACATAAATACACCTAAAAAGTAAAAAAAAATTTAAAAAAATATTTTAAAATTCACTAAATACCAAAAATACAAAAAAAAAAAAATTAAAAAAAATACAAGAATTCAGTATATTTTTTTTTTGTATTTTTATGTATTTATTAATTTTTTAAAATATTTTTTCACAATTTTTTTACTTTTTAGATACATCTAAGTAAGGTGCATGTAAAAAAATAATAAAAAAAATGTTTAAAATTTAAAAAATATTCACTAAAAACAAAAAAATACGAAAACCAAAAAAATCAATTTTCAAAAAACTTAATCCAGAAAACTCAAACCAAACACACTGATTAATTTTATGTCAGAAATTGTATTTTTAGAAGTGATTTACATATACGTGTAACTTTCAATTTGATATTAATTGATTAAAATAATAAAACTCAATACTTTTTTTTGTTAAGTTTTTAGAAGATAAATTGATAAATGTCAATTGATAAATAGTGTGTGGTATTATTTTAAAGAACAATGATTCACGAAATGATTGTATATATTTAAGGCGCCTATTGATGTTTCTTGAATAATTTTTAAATTTATAGTATTACTGATAATATACATTCATGGGCTCTGCTAGAAAATACATGCAACAATAATTTGGTTGGAATAAAAAATTTGTGATTATTATGATGTATCACATAATTAATCAGAATCCCTTTGAGAATTGAAATTATTAAAGTTATAGAGATTTTGTGTTTGATTCCCTTTGAGGATGTCGTTTATGATTTGAATTTGTAATTTTTTATGTACCAATATGAATAATTTTTCCGATCTTACTGATATAAACATAAATCTTACATTTGAGTCAACATGCCTTAAGTACTTTTTCATGTAAAAAAATACTTAAATATTATTATATAAAAATATTATAATAGATCATAATCAAATACTACTTAAAGTATAATTAATGACTTGATGCACCACTTTAGACATAATTAAAAGCATAAGAAATTAGCAAAAACATTTTCAATTAATAAGCAAAATAATACAAAATGAGTTATAATCATAATTTGTATATTATATAATTTTTTGTTGTTTTTAATTTTTTCATAAAAAAAATATTTTGATACAAGTGAAATTCATGATTTTTGGTAAATTTGACAACACAAATGAGGATTTGATTCCAAGTTTAGAATATACATTTTTTTTTATAAAATATTTATATAATAAAGCAAGACGGTTTTTAAAAATATATAAAATGTATTAGAGATATATTTGATTTTAAAGGCCCAGATGAATGCTAAATTTATATTAATGGTTCAAATTAATGATAGTTCCCGTCCAAACATTTTTCTCCTAAGCTTCCCACCTATCCACGTCTCCCCACCTTCCATCTGTATCTCTATCTCCTTCTCTGTTCTCACCCACGTCTCCTCCCACATTCCTTCTTTATCTTTCTCTCCCTCTCTGTTCTTCTTCTTTCCTCTTCATACCGACGCTGCTAGCTCCTCCCCCCCTCTTCGCTCAGCTCGCAAGATAAGATGTCCTCAATTTCTGTTTCGATTTCTGATCTTTCTTTTTGTTTACATCTGTTCGATGTTTTGGTGCCTCATTTTTTGGGCATCACACATATGATCTGTATTCAATTGTTTCGGTGGTTTCAAGGTTCTGGAAATTGAACTCGCCCTTGTAACCCTCTCTCTCGCTGCTCTCGAACTCAGCTCGCATGGTAATATCGATTTATGTCTCTCTCCTTCTTTCTCTATTTTAATTTCTGATCTTTCTTTTTGTTTACATCCTTCGACGCTTTGGTGCCTCATTTTTTGGGCATCACACACATTTTTATCTCCCTAGATCGTTTGATTCATGGTGTAGTGATATGTAACCCTCGCATTCGCAACCCTCATTCTCGCTGCTCTTGAACTCTCTCTCTCTCTCTCTATCTGGCTGTGACTGTTTTGGTATGCTATGTCTATTTTGGTAATTATTTTAGGGTTTTGTTTATGGGTCATTTAGGTTATGTATCGTCTCCCAAACCCATAAATTTTAGGATTTTTAATCAATCTAATACATTCTGTGGGGACATAATTTTTACATGACAATATGTGGCCAATGTGTCACTAAAGTACCAGCCGAGGTGCCACGTGTCCTAGTCATGATGCCGAGATCATCTCGGCTTGGTTGAGGTTATTTGCGAAGAAATCAGAATTCGGGATAAGCGGATAAGGGACAAGAGTTCTAGAATGAGAGAGGACTTCAGTTTGGATAAAGATAAGACTCTTAGAAAGTTTATCCCAATCCTATTGAGAGTCCAAGATTAGTAGTAATCCTAAGTCCATTGAAGCTAGGCTTCTATTGGGACTAGGTTAGTGTTGGCTATAAAAGAGAGGCACCCCCATAGGTCTAAGATATGTTTTTTTTGCTCTGAATAGTGAGTTATGCACTTTTGTTATCTTTGAGAGATAATTGAATTGATCGTCGGAGTGCTCCCGAGTGGACGAACCACCGCCAGAATCTCTTCTTTTTGTGACAGGTCGTTCGGGCTTAATCTATTTTGACAATGTTCTCCAGCTGAGTGCTTGATTGGCAGTGTAGTCGGAAATTGACACACACACATTCTATTCTCCCAAACCCACAATTTTTTTTAATGTTTTTGAGAATCCTGATGAGTCTTTGCTCAAGTATTGTAAGCCTAATTTATTATTTTTTTGGTTACGGACTTGCTAAGCATCTGAAATTTTTTAATTCAGGTCATGTTTGATCATGCGAAGGATAGACCAATAATTTTCTCAATCGTCCACCCCGTTGTGGCACTACTTGCCAAGAAGCTGTAGAGCACCTACGCTGTAAATTTACTCACCGTAATTGAGAAAACCCATTCGAAAGTTTTTCTTTCATAGCATGATAAATAACGATTAAAAGAGTGTTCTAATTATGTTCGTTGCTGATTGAAATAAGGTTTTCTTTCTCAAAAAAGGTGGAACTGAGATTTAATATGATATGAGAAGGAACTCCTTAGAGGAGGCCGTAAAGCTATGCTTAGAGGGTGGTTTGCAAGGGATTGTGTCAGAGGTCAAAGGATTTTTTTAGAAATCCTGGGGCACTAACCAAGATCAAGAAGGCTAAGCTCTCACTCCTAACATATGGCAAATCAAAGTAAGTTCTAATTTTCAATTTAAATTTCCTTATCAAAATGAATTGCATATTGGTCATGTGGTTGCTAATTATGAATCTCATTCAATGTTTCAGCAACGTGCCCAAAGCAGTTTACTTGCTACATTTAATGGGTGTCAAAGGAGTGATTGTTGATTTGGTTGAAGAAATCACAAAGGTTGTTTCAGTTATGATCAAGCCATCGAGTGAGGGTGAAAGAGAGGTGCTATTCAAAACAGAGGATCAGATTCAAGTCAAAGCAAATCCCTAGTTCTCTCAAAGGGAGTTGTCATTTTTGCTGAAGCTAATTCCAGAATTGATACAGACATAAAAGAAAAGGTCTACTTTTATACTCCAAATTATATAGTAGAAAGTTTTCCCACTTTTTATTGCTTTCACACAACCTCATCTCTATTTGGTTGTTGACAAAATGCTCCATTAGAAAATAAATTGGATTTCCCCTTGATCATGTGGTTATGAATGTCTAATTAATTTGAATTTTTGTTATATATAAATACTCTACTCGACAAGCCGTACAATATGAATGATTCGGATTATCAAAATAGTCCCAATATTGGCCCCGGAAGGGGGCACAGTAATATTCCATTCCCAGGTGTGTTAAGAGTAATTGAGCTCCCAAAAAATTATTCCCTCAACTGCTATTATTCTAATAATTTGTCATTGGGCACCAACTTAATTTGTCACTGGGCATCAACTTATTTTGTTTATTTTTATTTTTATTGGTTTGCATCTTCAAGTGATTAACAGTTTTAACAGTTTTAGGCAATAAATTTATTTGAAATTAGGGTTGTTTGTTCAGAACTAACCTCCATTGTTTTAACAGTAGGTATGGTTTAAATTGGGGTTATTTTCAATTGTATTTTTCATTATTTGTTCCATTGTTTGTTTGTTCAATTTTCCATTGTTTATTTTGGGTTTCCATTGTTTGCATGTTAATGTTCAATCGTCTATTAAGTTCGTTGACTTCCGCAATAGCTATATTTTATTTTCTTTGTTTAATAAATTTTCTAAATTTGGAGTTTATTTGGGTTACTAATAAATTGGTGTATTGTATTCATTTGAGTTTCATGTCTTCTTGTGAATTCACTCCCTACTCTTTGAAAAGAAAAGAAAAGAAGAAAAAAAAATTGATTGATTTTAATTCATTTTTAACCATAATTAGGGGTGCAACTTAGGCGAGTTCGGTCCGGTTGGAGGTTTGCCCAAGCCCAGCCGAATTGTGTTTGGTAGTGCCCAAGCCCGACCATCAACCCGAGCATGGCTGTCCAAGCCTGGACCAAGCTTCATAAATTGAACTCGAGTTAGCCCTAATTGCCTGAATTTCTCAAGGCAACAAATGGCTTCTGAATTTTTCCATACAACAAACAGTGCTTCATAATATACATAAGTCCATTAGTCCATACAACAAACTTAAACATTATCCCAACCACAAACACTGCTACATATAGAAGTAAATTTCACAAGGCAATAAACAATGCTTCATTATTCCATACAACAAACAGAGTAGTTCTTAGGCATTAAGCAAAGAGCATTTCTCTAATGCATTGCAAGACCAAGATTGATATTAGTATCAATATTTTCAATTTTCATCCCAGCAGGTAATTCCCAACCAAATGAGTAAAAAAGATTGGCAAGTGCAAGCTCTACTGTTGCAACTCCCAGATTGATTTCATAATGCTCTTCAACCAGATCCAAATGGAATTAGTCCAAAGTCTTCTAAAATCAATATCACCGGTTTTGAGTGGTAATCGAACGACGAGTGACCAAAAATAGACAAATTGAAGCACAAATACAAACACAGAGAGGGATCTACCAGTTTTGTGTGGCGTCAAAATTTATCGAAAAAATGAAATGAGAGTCTGAGAGAGAGGGAAGAAAAAATTGATAAGGTAGGGTTTTGTTTTTAGTTTTAATCTAATGGCCTAAATAAAAGATACTAATCCAAGGGCCAAAGACCACCAAAAAATAAATAAAAAAATTAAGGGCTAGCTATTTAATTTATACATATATTATATAATATATTAAATTTAATTCGGGTTCAAGTTGTTCGGGTTAGCCACTGACTCTGCCCAGGCCCGGCTCAAATTACAATTCGGGCATCAAAAATGTGACAACCCTCACCACTGATTAGTACTAATCCATGATTAAGCATGTTAATTGACTGACTGACTAAAATACTGAACTAATCGATTGAATGTGCTAGTTTAAATGCATATCTATCTGTTGACTATTAAATTATCTGTTCATGTTTTATGCTTTAAACTGCAGATTGGAGGCCTTATCGGCGGCCGAATCTGAAATGGATTAATGTTTTATGCTAATTAGGATTTATGTGATTTTATGGTATATTTAATTGAAATGTGATTATGTATGATTAAATTAGATTAAATAAGCTAAATTACATAAGTTAAGCCTTTTGACTAATTTGCCATCTAGTGGACTTAGCTAGGCTATTGTTTAGTCTTCAATTACATATGTTGTCATCACTTTTCCTCAGCCATTTTCTTGAGACAAACTGACCAAGAGAGAAGAGAGGGAGAGAGTGAGAGAAATTAAGTTCCATCTTGTGAATTGCTTGGTGAATTAAAGAAATTGAAGGTTGATTTCATAGTTGAGCTTCTTACACTTGATATTCAAGGTCTAAGGTAGAGAATCTACCTTCTTAAACTTGTTCTTAAGTTAGTTCTTGCTTGATTCTTGTTATATTGAAAATTGGAGTCAAAATTAGCTTAATATGTTGAATTGAGTAGGAATTCATGCATGCATGTTGCCATTCTTGAATTTTGAGGATTTTTGTCCATGGAATTCCACATGCATGTTCATATTATAGTTCTAGTTCATGAATTCCTCATGATTTTGAAAGGATTGGCTCATTTGTTCTTGTAATAAAAGTCTTGAGGTTGATTAAATCCAGGCATGTTATGTTTTACATCATGTTCTTGAGGTTGGTTTGAAATTGTGTTTAATTGAACTACCTTTGGGCTTTGATTTTACAAATTGAGCTTTGAATCATGTTATATTATGAATTTACAAGTGTTTTCCAGAAAATTGGCCCAAAAGGATCGAATTTGGTGTTTTAAAACTTGCTTTTGAGCTTGAGGTTCAAATTTGGAAATTTCAGAGTTTACACTCACGCTCGAGCGGAGTGACTAGCGCTCGAGCGTGAAATTCGTGCATCCAGCACTTTACACTGTTTTACAGTCCGCTCGAGCGAGGTATTGGACGCTTGAGCGAGGTCTTGTGTCACACGCTTGAGCGGGTATCAAGCGCCCAATCAAGCGTGATTTTCACACATCCAGTACTTTTGACATGTTTTACAGTCCCCTCGAGCGGGGTAACTCGTGCTTGAGCGGAGTATTTTGTTTGCCTGTACGCTCGAGCGGGTAAACCCACGCTCGAGCGGGACCCTTGTTTTCTGAAAAATTGTTAAGTGTTGTAAAATGGCATCTTTGCATTCTCATTTCATCCTAGGTATTCTTAGGCCTAGTTCAAGGCATCGTAATGAGGATATTGATGTAGAACCACACCGAGTCAAGATAGGGATTAAGTTATTATTTCCCAACCGTGTAGCTTAGTGTGTGTTCACTCTGTAACTGTGTCGGGTTGGCATCCGAGGACGTGTATTAGCTTATCTGTAGCCCAGAACTCTGTGAGTAACAATGTTGTAAAGATAGGTTCAATTGAGATTATTTTCTGAACAAATGACTGTACTGCTTTATGAAATGGCACTGTTTACTGAATGAATGTTTGTTCTATTTGTGAACTGTATTCGTGGCATCCATAGCAATATACGGTTACTGCTACTGTTACAGAGATCTCTGTCGGTTCCCATGTTTGGAACCATTACTGATGCCATCATTGACTGCTCGGTCTGTTAAGACCTACTGTACTGCTTTGCTATTGGATGTACCACATATGACTATTATAGTTTCTGAATGACTGTTATGGCATGAATTATGAGCCACAAACTGAATGACTGATATACTGTTTAAATGATTGTTTTCAATAATGAAAGGACATTCATTCTTAACCTCTTTACGCATATGTTATTCACTAGGCTTAGCTCACTGCTCATATATATATGTAGGTGTATAGGCACCGGACCGTTGCTAGGAGCGTCGGGATAAACTCCAGTTTTGTCAAGCCAACCTTTGTGCCTCACTTTGAGGGTCCAGAACTGTTCAAGCCGAGGCTGTTTGGGGTCTTTTAGTTTTTTCCTTTTTGTTTTTGATCTGTATAGACTGAATGTTTTTGTACTGTACTGTCTTAATAGGGATCAAGTCTCTGTCCTGAATAATTGTATATATTGTACATACTCTTTTGGTACTGATTGTATATATATATATATATATATGAAAAGTCTTTTTGCATACAAACTGTCACAACTCATTGGATATCTTTTAATTACTGTTTTGGCTTTCCCCAGCCCCTGTACTCTGTATTACTGTATTACTGTTAAGCAGGCCTTCAGTAATCTCGGATTACTGGTCGGTTACGGTGCTAAACCCATAGGGCGGGTTTGGGTCGTGACAAAAAATCTGCCCAAGCCCGTCCAAATTACAAGATATTGTTGCTTAAGCCCTAAAAAAACTCGGTCTAGGCATGGGTTGCTCGGGTTGAGCCTGCTTGAGTTGCACTTCTAACCATAATGCATCTTAAGGTAGTTTGTAGTTTATGGAAAATTTTACTTTCCTGTATGATCCAAAGGTTTATTCATTGATGTTGAGAGTGGAATGAATAAGAAACTAATGAAATTGTTATCATTGTCCTTTGAATGTTGCAAAGACATTAATGAAATTGTTAGTATTAATGCGGCAAACATATTAATAAGGCTGTCATGAGCTGGAGTTTATTGTAGAAAATAAATTATTAGATGTTTTTGCTGTTTTATTTTATTTAAATTTTGTCCTTCAAAAACTTCATAGATTACAATTACATTTTGATCCTAACATGTTGATTATGTTGTGTTGATTATGTTGTTTCTGTACCGACGCTACTCTTTTCGAACTCGCACTCGGTTAGTAATTTCAGTATTTTTTCCATGTCGCTGTTGATTATGTTGATGGTTGTTTTTGTTTTTTGCTGATGCCTGTGTCCTCTTTTTTTTTTTATGGCTATGTTGCGTATGGCTGTCTCTGTTTGTTTTGCCTCTACCCTTCTCTCTCTGTTTGATTGCTAACTATTAAACCTGTTTTGCTATCAGTTTTAACTTTGTTTTGCTATCAGTTGTAAACCTATTTTCCGTTTGGAGAATAGTGATAAAGGCATTGATGTTTACAGTGGAATGAACAAGAGCCTAATGAAATTGTTGTCATTGCCCTTTGATCCACTTTTTGTAAAGTTTTAACTCACTTTTTTAATGTACGACAATATAATGTTTGTTTTTCTTATGTAGTTAATTTGATTGGCAGCAGTAGCATCAACTGGTATGTATTTTAATTTTAATTTTAATTTTTTTAGATTGTAAAGCGCTGGTGTGCATTATTTTAATTTTAATTTTTTTTTAGATTGTAGAGTACAGGCTGGTATACACATTGGTTGATGTTTAATTTTCAATTTAATTTGTTGAGATCGCAGAGCACTTACTGATGTGCTTTCTATGGGGTTGTTTGGGGTGTCCTAAATAAGTGCACTTTTTATCTTTTTTGACTAAAAAAATGAGGAAAAAAAGATAAATGTTTGGGTTAACTTTTTGTCTTTTAATAAAAAAATGTGTAATAAAAATTGTATAAATAAAGTGTGTAGTGGAAGATTAATTATTGATTGCACGGCTGCCTCGGCTGCCCAGCATGTGTATACAAAAAAAAATAATCACCTCCTTCGGGGCAAATAACTTTTGGATAGTGATGGTCGGTCCGTGAGGGCCATCATGGGTCCCATTTTAATAATCCAAACCGTCAATGTGTAGAATTCGTCAAGTATTATATGCCTGTAAAAAATCACGTTGATCAGATATCGATAGTTATATGATCAGATTAGTTTTTTTCAATAGTTAACTATCACACCATCCGTTTTCTTTATACAAAATTGATTTGATTATATAGTTAACGATATCCGATCAATGTGATTTTTTACAAGAATATATTAATCGACGAGTTTTACATGTTGTACGGTTCGGATTATCAAAAGGGAGTCCTTAGTGGGCCCCCATGGGCCCAACATTTTTGTGACTTTACATATAGTATTTTTTTTGGGCCCCAAACTTCAGGGCAAATGCCTGTCAGATGGCTCCGAACAGCTGCTGTGCATTTGAAGTGTAAATATATATATAATATTTTTTTATATTTTTTATTTGTGAATAGTAATGTCTTTTTTGTTTTTTGTGTAACTTATTGGCTTTTTGAATTTTTTTGAGGATGCCAAACTTGGCCTTAAGTAATTTTTTCTTTTTATTATACAACGGTAGCAAGTATACAATATTTTTTCTTTCTGTATTTTGTTCAGTGTTTACAATTTTTTTTTACTTGCTCTTATATTTTGATTTGCTTTCTTCTTTTTGTTCACTTATTTTTATTTACACCGTACCTTCAGGCATGGACATACACTAGTATATATATATTGAAAAAAATTATTTTTATGACCTTATTTCACATAGGATCACACACAGTGATAAAAAAATTTCAAGAGCTATTAATAAATATATTTGTATTTAGCTTTCAATTGTTAAAAGTATTAAGACTCACAATTAATTTTTTATTTTAAAAATAAATTATCGTGCATCACATGGATCACCTACTAGTATATATTATTAAAAGTAATATTTTTCCATGCTTAAGTGGCATATTATAACGGCTTATTTTTTTCTAAAAGAGCCACATCATCATGTATTTTTTTAATTACATATAGAGTTCTACACAAATCCAACCTAATTTAAATTATACTAACTTTACCTATTTTATATGGATTCTATTTCACAAATATTTTTTTTCATATATTTTTCATAGAAAATTGAGATAATCCACAAATCCAATACCAATTTTGTGTCTCAAGTTTTTCTTCTTAATTCTTTCAAGGGTATTAGAATTTTCTTTTTAATGCTTAATTGCTTTTTTTTTTTCTTTTTTTTTTTCTTCTTATTTTTTTTCCGTTCATTATTCTATAGCCAATACCAATTCTATATTATGGATTTGTCGTTTAAATTTATAGTGATTCTATATATGAAATTTTACTTCTTTTCCTATATTATTTTATATAATCACAACTCACAAGAGGAAAAACTTACACAATAATGATATTCTCGAGAAATCTCTAAAGTTTGAATTTACTACTTAAGTTACTTTTTCAATCGTTGAACAGTACGCTCTTTTATGTTATGACATCATATTACAAATGATTAATCACTTCATATACTGAGATGTATCTATCATTTGAATGTTTTCATTATTTTTTATTTTTTGATTTAGATGTTATGTAATTCTTTCTTGATTAGCTGTTGTTGATTTTTTTTTATATAATTGATATTTTAATTTAATTAAGAATGTTTATTTTACAATCCTACAATTTAATATATATATATATAAAATTATTATATAATAATCCAACTACAACATATTCATATTTAAATTTTTTAATAAATTTTATATAATATCTATTTCTACATATTTTTATTTTCCAAATGAATATTAAAGAAAATTAATAGTTATAATTTTATGTTACTAATTCTTTTCTAATTTAACTATTATTTTTAATATCAAAATGGGTATTTATTTTACTATTTTATAATTTAATATATATCATACAAAATTATTATATGATAATTATACTTTTATGATACGATAGAATTAAAATTATCAAAATACGCAAATAATTTAATTAAAATTAATATATATAAGTATTCAAGTAATAATTTTATAAAATGATAGCACCAATATTATCAAAATAAATAATTAAAATCATACTTAATTTTAATTTTAAATTAAAATTAAAATTAGGGCCATTCACCAATAAATCTCAAATCTTTATCTTATGACCCATTTGGTCCTACATTTTATCTTGTGATCCAATTAGAAATCTGTCAAAACGACGTCGTTTTGACAGATTTGAGCCATTTGAGCCACAAAAATTTGAGCTACCTATCATTGTCGTTATTTTTTTATAATACATATTGTACCATCAAATATTTTTTTAACCAAAAAAAAAATAGTATGTGTGCTACACGGGTCAACTAGTAGTTTACCTATAAACCCTGTACATTTTTTCATCTAGCAATATCTTGAAAAAGTATTGGGGACAAAAATAAACATTTTAGAATCTATTGATATATTAAAAACATATACAAAATCTATAAATATTTAAATCCATCACATAAGACGTTAATTTACCTTAATTTTTATCACTCAACCCACGCCTCTAAAATAAAATTAAAACAAAAAACCGCCCAAACCAAATCAACTCGATCACCTTGTTTAAAAACCTACAAGTTAGTTTGGGTCGATTTGGGGACAGCAACTCCAAATGGGCCTAGTTCGACTAGCAACCAACTCGAATTCAATTAAAACCCAATTTTGGCCCAACGTATTAATCCAGCAACTCCAAGTGGTATGTGTTTTCATATTTAATTTGCTGGGAGCAAAAGAAAATTAAATTACTCAAATCTACTCGTGTTTTTTTTTTTAAATGTATCTATTTTATTTTCAATTTCTTGGACTAAAACAAATTATTTTCCATTATTTTTGTTTTTCTCTGTCAATTCAAAATTTAAACGTGTCCCTTTTAAAGTTTCCAGTTATTTGGCTTAAGTTTCAATTAGGACTAATTGGACAATTTCCCTCTCCACCATGAAGCGATAAACTATGAGTTACATTCAAGAGGGTTAAGACTAGCATTATTATATAAAGTTTTTAGAACAGTTCAAGACGGTGGAAAGAAAAAATCAAAAAAATGCACAGAATTTTGCAATAAAAATAGGTACTTAGTTCATAAATTCAAATCTCAATTTTGTTAAGCCACAAGTCTAGGCGTTAAAATATTTTGTCCAAAAAGACAAGTTTAAATACAATGACCAAAATACCCTTATATATACCTATCATATACGATAAGGGTATACCTATCATGTGCGGGTCCCAATCCATAGCACTGTCACTCTCTCTCTCTCTTTATCTCTAAACCATAAGCCTCTCTCTCTTCAAGGTCTTCGTCGCTGCTCCTCTGCCTCTCCATCACTGCTCCTCCGTCTCTCTTTGCTACTCTAGTGCGACATCGAGAGATCTCCACCCTCTGGCAAGGGTGATGAGCTTTTCCCAGTAGAGAAAAGCTTATGTGACGGTGATGGGACTAAAAACGAAAATCGTGTCACCACCGCCTCTCTCTCCATCTTCTCTCTCCTCCCTCTCTCTCAAATCATGAAACCCTAGGCGACAAGATTCAAATCTGCATGGAATAAATTGCCTTCCTTCACCAAGCTCGTCTTCTGATCCTTCTCTACCACCACCATCATCATCAAAGCAGCGGTGCTCAGATAAAAAAATAAAAATTGAACAAATAGATAAAAAAAATTGAACAAATACGGAAAATGTCACGCCCCAAAAATTTACACAATAAAGATTCACCAACTTCTATTTTTTAATGTAAACGGGAACTAAATCTCAATATTGACGCCATTTTCAAATCCCCAATATATGTATTCATTAACTATGAAGAGATTTACAAAAGATAATCCACATGCGAATATACATTCAACATCCCTAGTATATGAATCTGTAGCATGTGGCATAATGAGTCAAGTGCAAATAAATGCCTCCAAGGGCTACAAGTTCAAAGGCTTAATCCCGGTTACACAAAAAAATAGTTTTCGAACCCATATTTATAAAGCCCTTGGCTTGTCAAAAATAATTACAACAACGAAAAGAGCCTTGTGCTCTCAAAACGTATTCTATGCCTCTAACTCAGTGGAATCACCATATCTTTTCCTGCACAAAATCCCATAGGGGTGAGCACAAAGCCCAGTAGGAAAATCTTCACAAAGTATATACATTTTATACAATTTCATGGGGTAAATGCATATGTCATGCCATGTTCAAAAACATATATCTTTATCCTTTAAAACTTTTATGCACAATGCAATATTAAAGAATTTAACAATTCAATAATTTCAATGTAGTTCAAAAAGGCAATAAATATGACTAAGGTAATCCCTAAGTTGGTGTCTGCAAGTAGACATAACAAACACTACCAATCCCTACTTTATCGGTAGCTAACCGGAAGGCACGTGGTACTTCCTTTACGCGTGTTTTCGGTCTTTCACCATGGACACTCAAACCAATTTAACCAATACCAACTACACCCTCTATTCGGATTAACTAACATATTTACTCCAAAATAAATCAATATGATCTTGTTTCACAAAACAATTCCCTTTCTCAAAGCAATACTTTTTTCAATGCAATATTCAAAATCAGTTGCATTAATGATAAAATGGAATGGTGATGCAATGTCCAATGCAATAATAAAGTTTCATTTGAATATCTCAACAACGACAATTCGAAAGGTGTGATAATTAAATCAAGTGTCAAAGCAATATATTTCTATATCAATGCCTTGAATTTTCTCAATTTCTCAATTCATCCGCACAATCCTGCATTGTGATTAAATTCCACATCTCTTATCAATACAACATCATAGAATATTTTTCCAAGAGACAATATAACAATATCAATATTCATGTATTCTCCACATATTAAACATCATTTTTAGCATTTGGTCTTTCCACAATAACAACAAACTATTATTCTAGCTTTCCAAGTCTACAATTTCTCATTTTCTCATGAACTCTCTTCATTTGACACAACTATAGAATTTCTTCCATCATTTACTCACATGGCAAATTATGAAGTATCAATTTCACAATATCACAACTTTTTTCCAAAATTTCCAAATTCTAGGATTTCTACCAAAATAAGGTTTTCATTCCATTTCTGAAAAGATTTTTTCAAAATAACACTCACACCCTAGAGCATACTCATTATCAAAAGTTTTTGGAAAAAATAGATGAAATTCACCTCTAACATCATCTAGGCTTCAACAACCCAAAATCATAACTCACGACATGATGAAACACTCAAAACATGTCTAAACATGCAAAAATGTATATACAACTCAAAGATTATCCCTACCTCAAGCTTGGAAGATGAAGAGGATGAAAACCCTAGAAATCAAAGTCGACAAAAACACGATCCAATCGGTTATAAACGTAGCTCTCGTCGCCCTCTTCGATTTGGTGTAAAAAAAACCCCTCAAACTCTTAAAGATTTGAGCTAAATCTTATAAAGAAGTTGGATTTGGGTGTGTTTTTGAAGAGAATTGAGAGAAAAGATGAATATATATATATAGAGAGAGAGAGGAAAATCTGTGCAAAAAACACTTTTGGCATCAATTTTGAGGAAAAGAGCATGAATTTCGAGATAGACGGGCAGAAATCTACCTGATCAGTTTCAATTCTGCACGAGTGGAAAATTTTGCCCTAGGGGCGAATTGCTCCAAAAAACTGTTCGGAAAAATCACCCAAAATTTGCTCAAGCGGTTTTCTGCCTAGAAACTCCTAAAAAGTTTGAAAAACCCTGTGAGGATCCGCTCGAGTGGTTTTCAATTCCGTATGAGCGGTTTTGGCCAGAACTCAGCAAGTGATTTTGTAAACCACGGCAAGTTCCAATGCCCAAAACTCAAAGTTTATAACCTGAAAAAATTACGAAAGGTTAAATATAAAAAGAAATTTCAACGACTCAAAACGATAAACAAAACACTGAAAGAAATACATACTACTCCATTACACGATACCATTCAAGCCCCAAAACCCGAGACATCACCCAAAAAAAAAATCAACAGATAGATATAAATTTGAACAGATAATTTGGATAGATAAAAAATAATTTAAACAAATAGATATAAATGTGAACAGATAGCAAACCAACAGATAAATGAAGGTGTAAAATTAAAAACAAAAAGTCTTTCAAAATAAATAAAAAGACTTCTTGTCAAATTATTTCACAAAGAGTGGATATCTAATTAACAAAAAATATTCACTAAACTTAATTATTTATATCCTCTTTAGTTTGAACTTTTTAACAATTTACTCTAAAAAATATAGATTTATAATTAGTGTGATACATACACTATAAATTTTTAATTTTAAGTCACTTTGTAATTTAATTTATGAGGTTTCTTCAAAAATTTAACCTAGCAATGACATGGGAACTTTTTCATGATAACTTCCATGACCACCCGTGTCAACAAAGCTCACTCTCTGTCCCATGGCCAAACCTATCAATATCACCACCAAACCCTATGATTAGCATCACCATTACCCCCAATTTGACCAACCAAACTTTTACCCCCCAAAAAATAAATAAATAAATAAATAGTTTATAGAATAATTTATGAAGTTTTTATTTAAAATGTTGAATATTTACCTATTTACCTGCCGCCATTGTGTCATCAATCTCCCAAAGCAAGATCCCTTCTAAGATTATGATATTAAAGTTATGTTTGTTTGAACAGATTATATTATATTATATTAATATTTTTTAAAAAAAATTATTGTTCAATGGTATGAGCAAAAAAATATTACAAATTCATAATAAAATTTATAATTTTAATTATTCATATTTATAATGTTTATCATTTATTTGCAATTATTTGTTGTTGACACCACTGTGGTGTGATTTGTTTTTTTCTTCTTATCATTCACTAACATGTGTCTATGAGATTATAGAGATTAAGAAAAAGAGAATCGCTATCATTCCTGATTAGTAAAAAAACAGAAAGAAAACTGTTGGAGGAAGAGGCTGTGCTGAAACAGTTAAAGAAGATTCAAGCAGATATATCTATCTGGGGACTACTTATGGCTTCGCGAGTGCAGAGACAGGCTGTACTGATGGCGATTGGATACACTGACTCGGCAGTG
>NW_021025898.1:2699350-2710816 GCF_004153795.1 Camellia sinensis
TGCAAGCGATCATGGAAAAGAGATAAAAACGACATTTATACTCATTTGTATTGTAGAAAGCCACTCTTGCTTCATGTGCCTCGTAGTCTTCATCATTCATCTCCTTGGTTGGGATTTGGTTTGGGTTCTTCTCGGTAAGAACATAAAAAACTTTCAAAAGGCTGAGATAAAAAAGAACTTTTCCTTTCCACCTCTTAAAATGAACTCCTTGAACTTGAAAGGCTTGTTGAGATCTCCAATTCCGTCATTGATTGTTCTGGTACTTGATCCAAGTTTGATCTCCTTAAAATTGTAGGTGAAAATACCGGAAGAATTATATTTTATTGATAAATAATGCAAAGAAAATGAGATACAAATAGATTAGGCTGAGACACGGATATCTCATTTTCTTTAAGGAGATCAAGCCCACTGCGGTAGGAAAAACCCAAATACCGATGCAGCAATTACGAAACTATGACTTGTCACCTCCAGGATACAACAGCCGGACCACTTGTCGTATGGTTCAGGCCAACTCTTTATAAGATGGTGAACCCAAAACTCCACCAAGAAAAACACCCTTCTTTGTTTGTAATTTCTCTTGTATAGAAAATAGTTGATGTGTTGGTTGTAGAAAAGAGTAGAAGAGATGAACTATTTATAGGTCACTAGGACATTACAAAATACATCAAAAAATAATATTGACCATGAATCTAGAGAAAATAGAGAGTGTATCCAAATATGAATTCACCACCAAGTTCATGAATTCTAATTAAACTCCATTCATGAACAAGACAAAATAAAGATTCAAGAACAAAATATATAAATAAATAAATAAAAGATATTAAAATGATCCAACATACTATAATCTTTTCATTGTTCTTATGTTGCATTTGAATCTTAAATTTGTGAAGTTTGTAAAGAAAAGAGAAAGAGAAGGGGAAAATGAAGTAAAAATTTGTGAATTCAGACAAATTTGTGAAGTTTAAAATTTATCATATTTTGTTTAAAATGCCCTTAAACTATAATTTTCGAAAAGTAAAATTTTATTTTTAAATTTATGTGGTATGGTATTGACAGTTGTGTAATTAAAAGTTATCTACGCAACCTTTATGTCTTTCAATGGCTTGTTTAAATTCAACCACATCATTTTGCATTCAATTTCTCTCTATATATATTTTCTGTGTTATAATATTACTCTTTTCAAAACAAAAAAAAAAAAAAATTAAATTAACTCAACCATCTAAAATATATATATATATATATATATATAACTAAAACAAAATAAAAACTCAAACCTTTTTTAAACTCAAACCCATTTTCTTTTAACAAGAAGGGTTATTTATAATAAACTATTGAGAAATATTATTTTGACTCCTTAAATTATAAAACTGTACAAATAAACCTCTTAGGCCCCGTTTGTTTTGGGCTATAGGGAGGGTATTGGGACTAGTAATACCAAGGTATTACTAAAGCCCCTGTTTGTTTGCAGAGAAAGCCTTGGGACTATTAGTCCTTTGGTATTGCTAATACCCTTGGAAGGGGGATTGGTAAGGAGGAGGTAGAGATGGTATTAGAAAGTAGTGAGGGGATTAGAAATTTTTTTATTTTTTATATATTGGGAATTTTTTTTAAAATATAATGTTTAATTTTTTATATTTTTTTATTTATTTTATTATTTTATATAAAAATTATTTAACAATTCCTCATTATCAATCCCCTCACTATCAATCCCCTCACTATTAATCCCCTCACTATTAATCCCATCACTATCAATCCCCTCCATTCTATCTCCCAAAACAAACGGGGCCTTAAGGCTTTGTTTGGGAAGTGGGTTGACATTTTGGCTATTTTGGCTATTTTAACCTGGGCTAAAAATGTTGGTTTGGGAAGGATTTTTTGGTTTTTTTAACCTTTTTTGTGAGAGAAGAGTGTAATGATTATGAGTTGAATGTGATGTTTTGTTTATTGTGGCTAAAATAGCCAAAAAAACTCCCAAACCATCTTCCCAAACGGGAGAAGTATCATTTTACCCTCTAAACTATAAAACCATACAAATGTCCCTAAATTAAAAAAAAAAAAAAAGAGTACAAATCGAACCGTTAACGGAAAAGGTCAAAGTGAAACACACCAATAGTTTAAGGGGTTTATTTGTACGTTTTTATAGTTTATAGGGGTAAAGTGATACTTCTCAATAGTTTAAGAGGTCCATTTGTACGCTTTAAAATTTAGAAAATCAAATTAATACTTCTCAATAATTTAGGGGTTTCTGCATAAATAACCCTAACAAAAACCCAAATTCAAACCATGTCCCTAAATATTTTTGTTCATAAATGTGAAACTTTTGTTGGAATTATCCCTAAGTATCAAATTCGATACCTTCAAAAAGTTCAACAATTGGAGAAAGTTTAGGGTACATAGTTGTGGGTGTTGATTTTTGACCACACAACCAAACGGGAAACTCAACTGAAAAATACCGGCAGAATAGATTAAGTCCAACAACCTGTACAAGAAGATGAGAATCCGACAGTGGTTCGTCCACTTGAGGCACTCCGACAATCAAGTCAGTAATCAATATCTCTCAAAGATAATAAATAGAGCTTAACTCACAAGAAAGAACTCACCTCAGACCCACGAGGGTGCCTTGCTTTTATAATCAGAAGTGACTTGATCTCATTAGAAGTCTCACTTGAATGGACTCAAGTTCAATGCT
The DNA here is from genome assembly GCF_004153795.1 of Camellia sinensis. NCBI lineage: Eukaryota > Viridiplantae > Streptophyta > Magnoliopsida > Ericales > Theaceae > Camellia > Camellia sinensis. Next base: position 2,702,040 of record NW_021025898.1, read on the forward strand.
CATCATGGACCTTCATCTAGATAGATAAACTCTTTTTGAGCCTTATCTTTATCTAAACTGAGATCCTCCCCTGTTCTAGGACTCTTGTCCCTTATCCGCTCATCTCGGATTTCGGTATCTCCGCAGATAATCTCGGCCTAGCCCTGATCACCTCACCTCGGCATATGACCAAGCCACGTGGTACCTCGACTGATACTTCGACGTCACCTTAGCCACTTGCTGCCATTCATAAAATAATAGTGTTTGCCATCCACTCGACGTCACCTCACCTCGGCATAATAGTGTTTTGCAACCAATGTCAATAAGGATATAGTAATCTTAAAGGAATGCAACAAAAGGCAATATTTGTGTTTGGAATCTTATCTAGATATTATACGAAGAAAATGAGATTTCTAATTCATAACTCTTGTGAGAGCTTCAAGTTCCCAAATTAAATTTCATAATTTTTTTTATTTTTAACCATATAAGAAAATGGGGTTTCTAACCAACAAATCTTGTGAGGGTTTCTAATCTTAAATTTGTTTCTAACCAACAAATTAAATTTTCAATCTAAATTTGATAATTTTTTAATTTTTAAAAATTAAAAAATCTTATACTGGCTAATTCTTATTCAAGTAAAAATAAATAAATAAATAAAAATTAATATCCCTTAATTTATGACTTTTAAACGAAAAGTATATCAAATCTAAAAAAAATGAAAAGTATATTAATTTATTTCAAAATTCAAATTTGAGGGTCACTAAATATGAAAAGCAATTTAGTCATTTAAATATAAAATTGGCACAATATAAATTTAAAATTATAATGATTTATCCCATGATTTATAAGTTTAAAAAACAAATTTAAAATTATGATAATTAACTCATAATTTTTTTATTTAGGAGTAATAAGAGTGACGTTGAGATTATTTATATTTTTTTATAAAAGAATGCTTTTAAGAAAAGATATTTTGATCTATTCCATAATTTATAATTTTTAAATACAAATTTAAAATTATCAAAAATAGCTCATAATTTTTTTATTTAGGAGCAAAAAGAGTGACGTTGAGATTAGTTATATATTTTACAAATGAATGTTTTTAAGAATAGATATTATAAGAGTTTCAAAGCCTTATACAAAATCTATATATTATTATAATTGAAAAATGCTGTCATCCTATTAAAGCTTAAAATTGCAATTATTTTTTTTTATTTTGTTTAATTTTTGTTAATACGTGTCACAATATGATTGGTTTATAAATTAATTTTATATTCTTAAAATAAAATTTTAAATTTAGATTCTTCCTTAAATTATGTTACTAGAATAAGATCAATATTCTTTCTTTAATTTATGTATCTTTTATTAAATTATAAAACAAAATTTTAATTTTAAGTTCTCTTTTAAATTATGTTATTACAATTAGAATGGGATCAATATTTACATGTGTCATAATATTATTGGTCTAAACATAATATGTTATTAAATACACGTATTCAAATTATTAATCACTATTAAAAGTTTATATTTTTATTTTTTGTCTTGGTTTTAAATTTTATATAAAAAAAAATTATGTACTTCTAAACTACAAGGACTTAAATAATAAATTTTTTTAATACAAATTTTTTTTTTAAAAAAATACAAAAATATTAAGAAAATTAATGACTTTTTTTAACAATTGTCAAACATAATGGATTCTATTAATTTTTTTTTTTATCTCAATTGTCAATTAAACAAATTAAAATAAAAAATAAATCTTTTTGGCTTAAATAGTTAAGTGACTTTTGCTAAAATCAAATAGAAATAAACATTTTTTTTTCCTATTAAAAGTGATAGTTGGTAAAACTTATTTTTTTTATATAATAAAAAAAAAAGAAAATGGGAGTTAAATGTGATAATTTATTGTTTCAGCAATGCTACAGACCCACACTTTCACCCACAATGATGTGACAAGGGAGTTAGGCCCCATGTCATTAAGTGTATAGCGAATCAAGAGTTGACATATATGATACCACATCATTGTAGATATAATTGTGGGTTTTTTTGTGAGTCTAAAACATATTTCTTATTGTTCATCTATACTTTTTTAGCACTTACGAAATATGGTGGATTCTGTTAATTTTTTTTTAATCTCAGTTGTCAATTAAACAAATTAAAATAAAAAAATGAATTTTTTTTGGCTCAAATTGTTAAAAAGTGAGTTTTGCTAAAACAAATAGAAATAAATGTTATTTTTCTAATAAAAGTGATGTTTTGTGAAATATCTTTTTTTATTTAAAAAAAAATTGAGGATTATAGGTGATAATTTACTGGTTATCTATAATTATTTTCAGATCAAATGAGAATACCATTCTAAATTTTCTTCTTACCTTCTTTTTTATATAGATACTTTTATTTTGTAGAAATTTAATTTTATTATATTTAAATATTTTATTGTAATTTTTAAATTAAAAATACTTTTTTTGTTTTTGTTCATTAATAGTAAATTTTTAATTAATCTTATTCATTATTAAAAAAATTAGCAAATAATTTTATATATTTATATATACAATTTTGTTTCGATTGTTCAAGTTATTTGGTGTCTCTGTCTAAGTCCATTCAAATTTATTCAAACTTTTGAATTTTACAAAGGTTTTCACCTAATTAAAAGTTATATTGCACAATGTTTAAAAACTTACAGATTTGACTCGAGTTGCTTGGGTTCAACTTGCCTAAATTTACAATTTTAGCAAGGGATTGAAAGTTATATTATTGAAGTTGTGACAAATTAAAAATTAATATATAAATTGTGATAAAATTGTAAAACTTAAATTGGAAGTTTCGATATTTTTTTTTTTATTTTCATAACTTACATATAAAAATCTAACAATTTATATTATTTCATATAAATATATTTTATTAATTTTTTCACATCTTGTACATAGCATGGGTTTTCACTAGTTAATTGTATCATAAAACATTAATGTGATTTAGTTGTCACCACATTCAAATTACAATACCATATGAATAGAAAATGTACCAAAAATTTTGTTTTTCAAAATCAAATTAGTTTTCGTTTGGGAGGAGCTAAAGTAGTATGGCTTTTTGGCTTTTTAGTTATTTTAGCCTAGCTTTTTTAGCCTCGTTTGATTTTTGTTCTTGACTTTTTTGACTTTTGTGAGAGAAAAGGTGCAATAATTATGATTTGAATGTAACATTTTGTCTTATTGGCTTATGTAGCCAATTTTGTCTTTTGTACTTTTTCTAGCGAAAAATCCATTGCCAAACATAAGCTTGCTAATCACTAGAGCATGTTAATGGCACAAGTTGTTAACAGTACTCTAAGCTTCGTTTGGGAAGTGAATTGATTTTTTGACTTTTGATTTTTTCGCTATTTAGTTTGAACTAAAAAACCTCGTTTGGGTTAGCTTATTGGCTTTTTTAACTTTTGTGAAAAAATAAATGAAATGATTATTGTATAGATATGACATTTTATTTTATTGACTTTAATCTCTCTCTTTTTTGTAACTATTTTTAGTCCTAGACTCTCAACCCAACATGCCAAACGAGATCCTAGTTTACATAGAAGACAAAGGAAGCTAACTAGAAAAACTAAGGGGGAAAAACTAGTGGAAGAATTAATATGTAAAATAAGATTTTAAGCTTAATATAGTTGTTTTTTTTTTTATATTTAAGATACCATAATAAGTTTAGGAAGTGGCTCAATTTAATTTTATTAGTTGAAATAATAAGTTTGAATATTTTATATTAATTTTATAAAATTAACATAACACATGTTATGCAATAAATGGTGTCAAATATTATTTTAAGCTCACTAAATAATCTTTAACATTAATAGGACTAAAGTGAAATTTCACTCAAACTAGATATCACGACCCCATTCTGCCCCTAGTAGAATAGTGCCGTGATGGCCAGTAATCCGAGATTACCGAAGGCCAACTTTCAAAATTCACACACAATCAGAGTATTACATATGGGGCTAACATGTGAGGAAGCAGTATATACAAATCTAATTAGTCCATAAGAGCTGTGCATAAGTCAAATGAAATGACATACATCTTTACATAGCTTTACAACTTGGGTACAATAAAATGAAGTACGAAAATACATCTTGACCAAAAGGCTTCTCGAACCATCATATACAAAATACAAAGAAATGCAAGCTAAGAAGCATGATCTTCAAGATGCTACAAAACGTGAATCCAAAACAAGTTGCAAGGCACATCTAGGCGTCGCCGCCGTCCTGCTCATCACTTACATATATATAGAGAGGGTGAGTTTGGATACTCAGTGAATGGTACAAGTAATAAAGGGTTTGCATGAAGAATATCTGAAATCTTTATCAAAGCGATACACATTATATCTTGCACAAAATCAAAGACAACACAAGTTCGTCTAACGAGTCTTTCAAGCTTCATCAATCAAAGTCTTTCAAGGCTTTCAAGTTTTAAGGGGTGACATTAACAAAGGTTGTGCTACAAATGCTTATAGTCCCCTAGCACATACGGACTTTCAAAGGTTGTGCTACAAATGCTTATAGTCCCCTAACACGTACGAACTTTCAAAGATTGTGCTACAAATGCTTATAGTCCCCTAGCACTTACGGACTCTCAAAGGTTATGCTACAAATGCTTATAGTCCCCTAGCACGTACGGACTTTCAAAGGTTGTGCTACAAATGCTTATAGTCCCCTAGCACGTACGGACTTTCAAAGGTTGGGGTCCAAAACAAGGCTAACACTTGATACACAAAATAGGGATAATCACTCATGCTTAACAAATACTTTTCTAAAACAAAGAAAAACAAGGCTTTATCAAAACTTTATAACATAACTTTATTAAAAATACCACTCACATAGTTCTTCAAATGCCGGGGTTACAAGCAGGGATCCAAGGCGTACAAGCACATAACAAATCCCATTGAATGCACTATCAAACAAGCTTCACATGAATGCAAATGATCTCGGCATCCCTTCAAAACTAAGTCGAACCAAAACAAAACACTGTTCCTCATCTCGGGAAAATATAATGGGCACCAACCAGGTCTTGGCCGAGGTCCCACATCTCCTTGCCGAGGTGTGGTCCCGATGGCCACATTCAAGGAAACGAAGTCGGGAAAATCTGGGTTTCCCTTTCTTTGAAGAACATGAAGAATATGGATGCAAGGATCATAACTTGTCATTACAAAATCTGAGATTTTATGCTATGAATTCAAAAACATGGACCTGGGCACCCATACTCGAAGACTTTATGAAAATAAATACAAAAACATGAATCTTGATGCAAACTTTCGGATCAAACAAGCATTTTTCTTCAAGAATACATGAATACCACTTTCTCTTTCTAAACCCAACTTTAAATCGATGCATGGCTTGCAAATTAGGTTCGATCATGCAATGCAGCTAGATCATGCAATGCAGCTAGATGAACAATAAGACCAACGAGAGTAGACCAAGAATCTAACCTCAAGACACGAATCTAACGGCTCAAGGTGTGAAGATCAAGCTTGGAAAATCTATTCCTCCTCTAAGAATTCCTTCTCCCTCTTCTAGAGCTTCTCTCTCCTCAAGAACAAAGACATACAACAAATGATACATTTCTAGGTCTGCTGGCTGACTTAACACTCAGCTGGGACACGTGGCACTACCGCGTTGGTTCTCCTCAAGAAGGTGGCTGAGTGAAAAGACAAGACTATGACAAAGTGTGTTCAACAAGCAAGATGGCATAGGCACTCCGGCAGGTAATGATCTCGGCTAAAAACAAGGCATCGGTAAGTAAGGAACAATGATCTCAGCTAGAAAGGACAACACTTGGCCTAGCTGTGCCACACCCTGGCCTAGATGTGTCACACCTCGGTCTAGGTCGCACCAATCCAGGAACAAGATCACTTAGGCTCAAGGATAACATCTTGGCCTAGATAATACACATCTCGGCCTTGGTGATGAACACCTCGGCCTAGATGATGACATCTCGGCCAACATACCTTGGTGAAGGTGGAGGTCAACCAAAGTGGTTCCAAGATGGTTTTAAGCACAAGAGGTTCAAAGGTGCGACTTAGGCTTAAGATGACCTCAGCTAAACTCACACCAAGCAAAGTACAAAACATGCAAGAAACACTTAAGCAAAACAAATCAAGGTTTGCAAAAATGCAACATATCAAGACAAGATCATGTAATATATGCAAGCATGACTAGAGTAGAGTGAGGGTTGTTACATCCTACCCTCCTTAAGGAAGTTTGGTCCCCAAACTTAAATTACCTTGCTCTACAAATAACCCCGGATGACGGATTTTCATTTCTTCTTCCATTTCCCATGTAGCATCCTTGCCGTAATGCTCTTTCCATTCGATTTTCACCATTGGTATAGATTTGTTCCTCAACTGTTTCACTTGTCTGTCAATAATTTTCATCGGCTTCTCCTCGTAGTCTAAATCGTCATTAACCACAATCTCAGAATAATCAATTACATGTAGTGGATCCCAAATATACTTCCTCAACATCGAAATGTGGAACACATTGTGGACTTGACTTAATTCTGGTGGTAAAGTAAGTCTATAGGCAACTCGGTTAACTTTCTCAAGTATTTCAAACGGCCCGATGTAACGAGGTGCTACCTTACCTTTCTTCCCAAATCTGGAAACTCCTTTCATTGGTGAAACCTTCAGGAATACATGATCCCCAACTTCAAATTCCAACTCTCTTCTTCTCTGGTCGGCATAGCTCTTCTGTCGACTTTGAGCAGTTTTGATCCTTTGTCGAATGAGCTTAATCTTCTCGTTGTAACTTGAACTAGCTCGGGGCCAATCAAAGCTTTATCTCCCACTTCAGTCCAACATATCGGCGATCTGCACTTCCTTCCATACAAAGCTTCGTACGGCGCCATGCCAATGCTAGCTTGATAATTGTTGTTGTAAGCGAATTCTACTAACGGTAGATGTACCTCCCAACTTCCCTTGAAATCTAACACACATAGTCTGAGCATATCTTCGAGTGTCTGAATCGTGCTTTCTGTTTGTCCATCGGTCTGGGGATGAAAAGTTGTACTAAACTTCAACTCGGTTCCCAAAGCTCCTTGTAAACTCTGCCAAAATCTAGAAACAAACTTCGGATCTCGGTCTGACCCAATGGACATCGGCACTCCATGAAGTCTCACAATCTCATTCATATACAGTACAATAAGTCGGTCAACATTGAATGTGGTTTAAACAGGTAAGAAGTGTGCTGACTTAGTTAATCTGTCAATAATAACCCAAATCGAATTCATACCCTTCTGCGTCCTCGGCAAGCTAACAATAAAATCCATGGAGATGTGCTCCCATTTCCACTCAGGGATTGGCAAAGGTTGAAGAAATCCTGCTGGTCTTTGATGTTCTGCTTTCACTTGCTGGCAATATAGACATTGGGATACAAACTCTGTTACCTCTCTCTTCATGTTTGGCCACCAAAAAGTCTACTTCATGTCTTGGTACATTTTGGTGCTCCCTGGATGAACGGCGAACTTGGAACCATGGGCTCCTTGCAAAATCTTATTTTTCAACTCTGGGACGTCGGCCACGCACAATCTTCCTTCAAACTTGAGTACCTGATTTTCGATGGCATACCCTGACCTCGGCTTAGAGATAATCTCATCAATTACTTTCCTGAAGAATCTATCTTCCATCTGTCTGCTCTTTATTTCCTCAATGATGGTTGGCTCCACTGAAATCATTGACAAACATGTTGAATTCCCAACTAACTTTCTGCTCAACACGTCAGCCACTGAGTTTGCTTTACCTGGATGATACTAAATTTGCATGTCGTAATCTTTTAGTAATTCAAGCCATCTCCTCTGCCTCATATTTAGTTCCTTCTGGGTGAACAGGTACTTCAAACTCTTGTGATCTGTGAAAACTTGACAAGAAGCTCCGTACAAGTAATGACGCCAAATCCTCAAAGCAAAGACCACGGCTGCTAGCTTTAAATCATGGGTAGGATAATTCTTTTCGTGAGGTTTCAACTGATAGGATGCATACGCTATAACCTTACCTCCTTGCATTAACACGCAACTCAATCCCTTATGTGAAGCATCACTGAAAATCTGAAATTCTTCTTTATCTGACGGTAGTATAAGTATCGATGTTGTAACCAACCTCGTCTTTAACTCTAGAAAAGCTGATTCCCTATCCTCGGTCCATTCGTAAACCACTCATTTCTGAGTTAGTTGTGTCAGTGGTACTGCAATCTTTGAGAAATCCTTCATAAACTTCCTGTAATAGCTGGCCAAACCCAGAAAACTATTAACCTCAGACACGTTGGTCGGCGTCGGCCAATTCACAACGGCTTCAATCTTACTTGGATCAACAGAGATTCCTTCTTCATTAATCACATGGCCCAAAAATAAAATGCTAGAAAGCCAAAATTCACACTTGCTAAGCTTGGCATATAATTTCCTGTCTCTTAGGATTTGTAAGGCTAGTCTCAAATGCTGCTCATGCTCATCACCACTCTTGGAATAGATCAGTATGTCGTCGATGAAAACAACCACGAACTCGTCTAGGTACGGCTTAAAAACTCTGTTCATCAAATCCATGAATGCTGCAGGAGCGTTGGTTACTCCGAAAGGCATCACTAAAAATTCGTAGTGGCCATACCTTGTCCGAAAAACAGTCTTCTCGACATCCTCGGCCTTAACCTTCAGCTAATGGTAGCCCGACCTCAGATCAATGATCCCTAACTTCAAATTCCAACTCTCTTCTTCTCTGGTCGGCATAGCTCTTCTGTCGAGTTTGAGCAGTTTTGATCCTTTGTCGAATGAGTTTAATCT
>NW_021025898.1:2718411-2763735 GCF_004153795.1 Camellia sinensis
TGATCAAATTTTTACAAATCCCGAGGAATTCATTCCTCTTTGTTTTCACCACAGTTTCAGAAACAGTTTTGAAAAAAAAAAATTTGGTCAATGCAATGATTTAAAGGAACAATAGAAGTAAGTGGAAAAGTATTGTCATTTCATTCAGATCTTTTGGCGCAACTTGCTCAATGGTGATGATGAGCCAATTTGCACATGGAGAGGATAGCCAAGTTTGAAAAAGGATAAGCCAATCAGCATGGATGAGGCTAGCAGGTTGAAAATAGTAGGGGCCGAACTTCAGGATGACGTTACCTACGTATCCCAAAGATGGGAATCAGTCCAAATGTAGTTCCAGGGTTAAGGTACACTCGGGTAAAACATGGAACAATTTAAACTAGTAAACAAGCCAAAGGAGGGGTGGCTAACCCCTCCATTTTTTGGACTTCAAAATCACCTTTTTAGCCTATGAAAACCTCTGAAAATCAGTGGTAAAAAACTCAAAAAGAAGTTGATGAAAAGATGGGATACACAAGTGTAAAGACTTATAGAACCAGGGTGAAAGAAGGGTGGTTAACCCCTCTACCTTTAATAGCCTTAAACCACAAGCTTCAGCCCATAAAAACAGTCCAAAAACACTTCAAAATTAGCAAGAAAATATAGAAAATAAGTAGTGCAAAGGAATAACACTTTTGTTCACAAACCAACAAATTCTCACTCTCAAGGGCTGAAATTTGGACTCAATAATCTCAGCAAGGAGAGCTCTAATATTGGTTTAGGAAGTGTAGAGAAAGGGTGTATAGGTTGCAAGATAGAGGAAGAGAGAGACTTTTAAGTTTTGGAACTTTTGAAATTTTTTTCAACCTTAAACCATGAAGGAAGGTCCCCTTTATATAGAAAAGCAGCACCTCAGGTCAAAAATATCAAGCTTGGAATAGCTGTAGCTTTTGGGGGACAACTGGCCAAAAATATCTAGGTTTTTCACCTATGGCCGGCAGGCCAGAAGTGCATTGTCGGCCATCAATGGTGGTCGGCCGGCCATCAAAAATATGTTTTCAGGCCCTACTTCAAATGGGTATATCTCCTTCATTCGAACTCATTTTCAGGTCATTCTTGAGTCTAAATTAAAGCACCGGAAGTTTACTTTCCAATGGTGGTAGCCTCACATCTAAATTATAAGTGTGCAAAGAGATATGATTATTTTAGTGAAGGTTGCTCATTTCTATCTTAAACGGATTGATGCCCAATTTCAAACAGCCATATCTCCCTTATCCGAACTCAGCTTTAGGAGATTCTTTAGTCTAAACTGAAGCCCCGGAAATCCTATTTCCAAGGGTGGTGGCCTCACAACTAAATTCTAAGTACACAAAGAGATATGTCTGATTTAGTAAGGGCTACTCAATTCTCCCTTAACGGTTTCATGCTCAACTTCTCCCCAACTAGCTTTCTTCCCTCTCCTCTAATTTTCTTCAACTCCAAACCTCTAAATAAGATATTTTTAAAGATGTTTCAAAGAGTTCACCTCTCTTCCATTTATTTCCACTTTGTCCTTGCTCAATTTATCGAAAAGTGCGACATTTAACGAAATGCGAGCCTCGGAACATCGTAGAAACATTTTCAAAAATATGCGTGCCTGCATATTTTGGTCGCGTCTATTGAATAAGTCTGGCCCAGTCCAAATTGAACTTACGGATGGCCTTGTGGAAAATAACCTTTGGACCGAAGAGTCGTATTGGCCCATTGGTGCGGATAATGTCATTGTGGACCTAAAGCGTGATTCGGACTGACAGCGTGTTAGCCTTGCTTCAACAACGCTGCTTTGCACGTGCCAAATATCCACGTGCGTGTTTGTGAATATTTTGGACAAAACAATTATTAATGGTGGTCTGTAAGCAATTTTTTCTGGGAACGACGAAGTTTGAAACGCCAATGTGGCTTTCATTTTGCAATATCTCACATCATCGTTGATATTGGTTTTCAACAATTTGTACGACGTTGTCCATGGGCATCCTTTCTTGTCTGCGGCAGCGTACGCGTTTCCAAAATATGTGATGTCCACTGGACATGTAACTGGGAAGGTAAAACAGGCCTGTAATTGATCATCTGCTCGGAGTCGTGTGTCCCATATTTTAACTTCCACACGACCGGTTGAATTAAATGGACACTGTGGTCTGTAACTTAGTTTGCATTTGTCAATTATCATTGACTTGAATGTTAGCTTCTGCCACATTGCATCCCCTATTTTGGGATTGGTTATGGATATGTTTGACACCGGTATGTTCGATGTCACGTCTATGATGTATGTTTCCAATTCACCTTCTTCATTCTCATGAAGAGCATCCGTAAGTTTGACTGGGTTGATCTCCTCTGACATTATGATTTTAGAATGTTGTTAGCATAGCGGCCTCTCCGAATTGTCAAACACACAATTCGTTTATGAATTCGTAATGTATAATTCATATTCTTATATGAAGGTTAAGTGCATGGAGTTGGAAGAATAATTATATATAAAACGACGTCGCATTGAGGCCATAACTCACTCTCAATGACGTCACTTACTCCCTTGATGATGCAAGTCACTCTCCAAAAACTTTACAGCTATTAGAGAGTTAGGGAGTGAGTTATATATGGTTCTCGGAGCGTCCCACTAATATTACCTGGGACGCTCCCCCCCGCGCCACGTGTCGTCCCTGGATTGGTGCTCCCTTCCGCATTTGGTGCCGTGTTGTCCACTACAGGGCTCCGTTCCACTCCCAGATCTGCGGTCCGCATTAAAAGAGTGAACATGGCAAGCGCTAGCGGGAAATTTGAATCCAAATGGTGGGTCCAGACGTATGGCCCACGCTTTGTTTCCTTGTTACATCCTGTGCCATCTATTAGTATGGGCCGTAAATGTTTTTTGTGCCATACTTAGTATATGTACACGCTTGTAGCGTCATGTGTATTTTAACTATTCTTCCAAATTACACATTGTTAACGTTGACCCACGTCACGGTCAACATTTTACGCCTATAAAATAAAATCGATGTGATTTATTTGATTGTCGGAGTTTCACCATCGATTATGACTACTAGTATTCATTTTTCGCAACGGCGTCCATATACTCCCAGAACAAAATTAAATTTTAGTCGTCGCTGGATGAAGTGAATAAGGCGCAGGCCGAACCACATCTTGCCCAGAAAAGGTATGGACACAAAGTAGACCACGTCTAACACAGAAAAGGTGTTGACACCCTCAATACTGGCCTCAGCGCAGCATAGGTACTTACACATGTTAGAACTATGTTTCAATAACGGAAAGGTATGAGCACATGCCGAACTAAGCTAAAAATGGAAAGGATGCAGGCCATAAAATGGTATGATGTAATGGATGTAATGGATAATGTAGTAGGTGAATATGGTGACATTCTCCAACCATGCTAGAATCGTGAGAGGAGGAAGAACAAATTCCAAACACGCTGAAATAGTGTAAGGAAGGGAACACTCTAACCACACTAAAATCGTGAGAAGAGGTCCCAAGAAAACCACTCAGGGGCGTGTTCCACGCATCCTGAGATAAATTCCAAACACGCTGAAATCGTGTGTGGAAATGACACTCAAACCACGTTGAAATCGTGAGAAGAAGTCCTAAGAAAACCACTAAGGGGCACGTTCCACGCGTCTTGAGATAAATTCCAAACACGCTGAAATCGTGTGAAGAAAACACACTCAAACCACGCCAAAATCGGGATAAGAGGTCCTAAGAAAACCACTAAGGGGCACGTTCCATGAATCCTGAGATAAATTCCAAATAGGCCGAAATTGTGTGAGGAAATGAACACTCCAACCACGCTGAAATCGTGAGAAGAGGCCTTGAGATGACGCGATGGATGCAAAGAGTATGATAAGATTGTGCAATAGATGCACAAGAAATGCAGTAAACAAGCAAAGTGGCACTTTAGAAAGTACCTCATGGGGTGAGTGGCGATGAATCGCTATACTTTGACGGGGATCTCCCCCTTGTGTTCTTCGAACTTTTACCTTCAACTCACAGTTCAAAGGCCCTCAAATGCCGACAAGGGGTAACCACTGCATGTAAAAGCCATGGATGCCGCTTTTCTTCCTGATCATATTCACAACTTTCCCTATTCTCTAACGGGGTGACAGACTAGCTTGGTTCAGTATCCAGAATTAAGGTGCACACATGCTATCTCAACCTATAGGGCTACCATACAGATTTCAAGCCGGGGATACACCCCTGGGTATTTAAACCAGACTTTAGTCTCAGAAATTCCAAACCTTTGTGTTCTAGGCATCGCCATTTGAACTCTAGTTTCCACCGTCGCAGATGGTCTCCTAGGAACGCATTGCAAACATAGCCAAGATGTCTCTGATAGGGAATGGTGTTCGAGGATAGCACTTTGACCGCCATTCTGGCTTGATGCGGGCTTAAGCTTGAGGTAGAGGTACACTCATACTCTGGAGAAAAGACAAGGCCTGAGAAGGTGCATTCGGCATGCAATCTCGGAAATTGCTGAAGTTGAAACAAACTCAGATGCTCCAATTTTCCCTCTTTTCTTTTGCTTTACAATCCGGAATCTATGTAGCTTCAGATAGCTCCTTGTTCTATTGCTCTTTCTTTTGATCAAGGGTGGACCCTATAGTTTATAAAAAAAAGGAATTCTGTTTTGTACATCATGTTTGAAATGACACAGCACTCTAAGCACAAAACGATTTATTTTTGAAATTGAAACCAAGAATGAATTCTTAACCGAGTATTGAGCCTACGACTGACCACAGTCAAAATGACTCAACGAAGGAAAAGCAAAGTAAAACAACCTAAACACATCTATTTACACTCAAAACAACTTAAAACAAGAATCAAGACAAACAAAAACAATAAACACAACACTCAAATGTTAACCACCGGTGGGAGACCTCTTAGTTCATGGGAAGCCCACTCTTTCTCCAAGTATTGTTTCCCACCCTTTCTTATTTGTGATTCTCGGATCACTTTGGCACTCAATCACTATTTTCTCTAAAAAGTCCTTTCCTTACTTTTTCTCTCATCGCACATCTCTCTACTCTTTAATCTCTCTTATTTTTTATCCCTTCCCAAGTGTGGTTGATGGATAAGCTGGAAGTTACAGACCTTATGAGGGGGGTTGAATATCCAGCATTCGTGCTTCGCACTTGGTTCGATACCTCACTGCTTGGAGGATGAGAAAGCTTTTGGCCTCTGCTTCTAGCTTTAGTTGTGCCCTTTTCTGGTGAGTGCATTGATAAGGGGGAAAAGACAGAAAACTTGACTCAACTGTGCCCCTAGTTCATCATTTTGATCATTTTTTGTTTTTGGCTTTCTGTTAAAACAATTTTGACCAACATGAGAGTTAGATTAACATGCTTGTTCAACTTTCTGCTTTGAAATCATGTAAGTTGAGATATGAGCACTGAAAATTTTCCTTTTTCGGTCCAAGAAATGGTCTAGTTTAGGAAAGATGAAATAATTTTGAAGAGAATTAGTCAACTTCACTAAAAATCCTCAAAACTGTTTGCAAATGGCCACTACCCGACCAACGAGGAATTAACACTTGAGGTGCACAACCTCAGATCTGAACTTAATTTGTCTTGCAGCTGAATCCTTCTAACGAAATAGGATAACCAAATATGAACAAAGATGAGCACGATGATGAGCCAATTTGCACATGGAGAGGATAGCCAAGTTTGAAAAAGGATAAGCCAATCAGCATGGATGAGGCTAGCAGGTTGAAAATAGTAGGGGCCGAACTTCAGGATGACGTTACCTACGTATCCCAAAGATGGGAATCAGTCCAAATGTAGTTCCAGGGTTAAGGTACACTCGGGTATTAACACTTTCCTATTACGCTCTAACGTTTGCCAAAGCCGCCCTTCCGGGTTTTCAACTTTGCGAGTTATTTTTCATTTTCATTTTTCTTTCTTCTTCTTTTCTTTTCTCTTTTGTTCTTTGTTTCCATTTTTTCATTTTTGTTCTTTTTTCTTTGTTTGTCTTGCTCTAACTTTTACCTGGGTCACCCTTCCGAGTTTTCGGCCCAGCGAGCCTCTTAAGGATAAAAAAGTTTAACTTGTCCATGTTGATCGGTCGTAGAATTTCTAAGCCATCTGAATCCAGGAGAATGGCTGATGCTCGTTGATTATGTAGTAGCCCATCCAATCAGGTCTAAATTTTTCCCCAATGTTATGGATAGGAACTCAATTGTCCTTTCAGCAATAAATTTTCTTCCTTCAAATTCTGGGATTTGGCTTTCTTGTCAGTCTTCATTGGTTTGAGAAATGACCCAGTTTGTAATCTTCGAGCACCTCTGACCTTTTTGCCCCTAGTTCAAGGGCTGCTTCTAATCCAGCTATGCAAGCTTCCTTTGATCACATCTGACCTTATTGCCCCTAGTTTAAGAGCTGCTTCCAATCCGACCATGCAAACCACATATTTTGGTTGATCATTGAACATTCTAAATCAAGGTTAAAGGTTTGAAAGCAAAGGGGTGAGTCTTGAGGCTAGGAGTGATCCTATGCTGTACAATCTCGAGATCAATTCTAGGCATGTCTTCGTAGAACCACGTAAAACATTTTTGAAATTCTTTTAATAAAACGACTAGTCGCTCATGCTGTTCTAAAGACAATGTAGAACCAATTTGGATCAAGCCAAGATCCTTCTTAGTACTCAAATTAATAGACATGATATCATTCATTAAGGGCTTAGCAGCCTTTCTTCCTCTCAATCGATCAAATTTTTACAAATCCCGAGGAATTCATTCCTCTTTGTTTTCACCACAGTTTCAGAAACAATTTTGAAAAAAAAAACTTTGGTCAATGCAATGATTTAAAGGCACAATAGAAGTAAGTGGAAAAGTATTGTCATTTCATTCAGATCTTTTGGCGCAACTTGCTCAATGGTAGAAACAGACTCAAAGAGTGAAAAAGACAAACAAAACAAGACAGTGATGTGATGTGATATGATGTGATGTCTGAGTTAACATGCCCGAAATCACCTGACCCTAACATAACGAGACTGACTCAAAGCAACATGACTGACTCAATACCCAACTCTGAAAGTAAAAATAAACCGCATTTTTAAAGTGCTAAAAAGTACGTGCCACCGACCACATCTGGAGTAAAATGAGCGCCATCAGCAGGTGGTCCATCCCTGATCACATAGTTGCATTATCCCCCTGGTTCATCGATCCAGTGCCGATAGACTATGTAGGACCCGGTGGAGTGATGACCTTATTGTCAACCAGATCTTGAACTTCATGGTGAAGACGAAAACAATCATCAGTGTCATGGCCAGTTTGTTAATGGAAGACACAGTACTTGGTAGCATTATACCTAGATGGAAGGGGATCAGGGAGAGGCCGAAGGTCAAGGGGCTTCAGATGGCCTTGCCCTATGAGGATTTGGAGAGATTTAGACAAGGTCATATAATGGGGATTGAATGTGCGATTACCAATCCTGACAGGATTGACAGAGGGTTGGCAGGTGTTGACTGGGTTTGATGATCTCTTATGGGTGTAGGATTGGAGCTGAAAGGGATGTTTCTGGTACGGCAACCTTTTTCATGGTTTATCCCTAGATTCAAAATGCTACCAACCAGAGCAACAAAAGTGTCATCCACAGTTTTTGCAACAATTGCAAGCACTTGCAGCTTGCTCAACCCTTTACCCTTCAAAGCCTCAATAGCCCACTGAAGATGTTCATAGGAATCAATGCTTGCCCCGACCTTTGTTCTTGCCCTTTTCCTCCACTTTGCCAAGGGATTGGATTGCTATATCGGAGCAGAGCCTAGTTTTTGTTGACATGCCATCACCCAGACTTGAGATAGCTTCAGGTTGGCCATTTTCAATTGCAGCTAGCCCTAAGATTGGGGAGCATTTTGGTGTGAAATTTCTAGCATGTGATGTGATCGATGATGGAGCCAAAATCCTAAAGGCTAAATTTGCCACTGTTCTCTGAAGATCTTTAATCATGCTCATTGGCCCAAAAGTAGTGGGTTCATGGGTTTGAGATGATTGGGGTTCAAGTGCATCCATCATACACAAGTATGTGCTTTCTGGATTAAACACCTCAGGCTTGGGTAAATGGGCTGTGGTGATGTATATGTTGGGGTTTTAGGTGGATGGTAGTTTATGGATTTGGTTGAGGTGTGGAGGTGATGGGTTAGTGGTGGCCTGAGGTCTTTTTGGTGGAACTATGATCTCTTCGTCAATAAGATCATGAATCTTATGGCAAAGGAAAATGCAACGGTTTGTATCATGACCGTGCTGCTGATGATAGGCACAGTATTTAACGGGATCATATCTTTGTGGAAGAGGATTTGGGAGGGGTCGGTGTTCTAGGAGCTCTTGGTGCCCTTTTTCTAGTAGCATTTTCAAGACTTGAGAGAGACTCATGTAAAGAGGATGAAAATTTTGGGTTTGGGGCCGAGTTGAAGTGGTGGGTTTTTAGCTATTGATGGGAGTGGTGACAGTGTTTACTTTCGAGCATTTCACAACTGTGATACCATTGGAGCTGCGAACAACATTCCACCTCATAGGTTCATTACCTTCCACAATGATCCCTTGCCTGATGCCATCCTCGATTTGAACCCCAATTTCATGGAGGTCCTTAAAGTTGAATAGCGGGAGGACTATCATTTTATGTAATAGCCTTTCATGCAGATTTCTAACAATGATACGAACTTGCTCTTTCTCTAGAGGTCTGCTTGCCATCACAGCCGCCTTTTCCCTCCATTGAATAACAAACTCTGAAAAGCCCTCCTTCAGTTCCTGACGCGTTCCCTCAAGATCACAAGTTGTGATCTCGATTTGCGTGTTGTAAGAATATTGGGCAACGAAGGATTCGGCCAACTCCTGCCAGCTTTGTTTCACAGAGTTCTCCGATTTGGCATACCAGATGGCAGCTATTCCGAAAATAGTTTGATTGAATAATGACAACTTCTATACTCCGGTCAAACCCATTGGTCGTAGGATATCAGAAAATAGATGCAAATGCACCATCGGATCTCCAGAGGCAACGAAGTGGCCAATATGCGGCATCTTGAACCATTCCGGTAAGGTAACTGTCTATTCGATGTGCCCATCCTCTATGTTTGGGATAGAGTTGACCCCCTGTGCCTTTTTCAAAAGCTTTTCCAGCTTGTTGACTTTGAGCGCGGTTAGATCAACCTCGAGTTCGAATGGTGCCTTGGTTTGATACACCGAGGCGCTGGATGTTTGTGCTGTGATGGGTTCTGCTTGGACTGGGAGAACCAGAACACCCTCGGTTTATGGATCTTGAGTAGTGGCAGCATTAGTTGTGGTACTGGGCATAGGGATAGCTGCGGTGGGTACATATGATGCAGAGGTTGCTGCTGGCTGCAATTGATGTTGCTGTAGGCTAATCATAACCTCAACCTGAGGGGTCACGTCATGCTGGAGGGAGTCAAATGTTTGCTACAGATGGAGTAATAATACCTCCAAATTTGCCGAAGGCTGAGCCATGATAGGGGTAGATGCCCGGGATGAGCTGAGCGAAGGTAATCTAACTGGTGAATATCGGAACAGTGGAACTGGTGAACCCGGTCTGGCCCTCATTCATCTCGCCATCGGCGAAAGTAAAGCAAACACTGGTTGCCGTTGAACTAGGTCCGCGACCTTACAAAGTCTATCAACATGAGTCTAGAGTACTCGGGGGATATCAGAGCCTTCTGAAGCTATGGTTCTAGGACTACCTTGGAAAAGAGAAAACAGACAGCACCTCAGGCCGATTTTACTAGAACAGATATGATCACAGCTGAGTACCTGTACTACACACTGAATTTTGCCCCAAAATAGATACCAACTTGCAACTTATATGCACATTCCTATACAATTTTACTATAAAGCACATACCAGTTAAGTGAGAGCCAAAACACCCCTATGAGGGGGTAAGGTTACCCTGTCACTATTCAAACAAAGTGGTTTCACATAATCCTGTATTCGGGTGAGCATCCTGTCCTAGTTTGGAACAATCTCTACGGCTTTCGATAAGCAATTAGGCCAAATGGTCAAAAAGGATACCTCAGCAAGACTACCAAATATACCTCTCAAACCTAATATAGAGGAGTGAAAAAATGATCAAATGGTACAGCGGTAGCCCAGATCCAACGGTTGTGTTTCCATCGTGGCAAAGCCCGCAACCGGTCAGCCTTTTGCCATGCTTTTAGGCAAGCCTCCGGCAAACCGTCCAGGAATAGCAGATGACAAACACAGTCACTTAAACGAACCAATGCAAATGCAATGTAAAGAAACATATAAGTGTAAATAAAATTTTGTATCATGAATTTCAAGTCAAGTTCTCTAAAATCCCCAACAGAGTCGCCAGAAGCTGTAGCTCGACTATTTCACGCCCCTTTTTAGAAGTTCGAATATAAGCCCTACAGTTCGGACTCACGCGGTTCTGAATCTAATCTCACAAGTTCAATGTGAAATTGATAAACACCAAAAAGTCCAAATCCGGTAAATCTTTTGAAAAATCAATTTTGAATCAAATTGCCAAAAATGGACTGTTTTGGCAGATATAGAGCCGCCACCTAAATATTTTATTTTGGAAAAATTTAGGAAACCCATGACTCCTGCCAAAGGCCACGGGTCCGTTATCACCAAGATTGTCTAGGCTCGGGAACTTAGGTGCGAGAGGGGAAGGTCATGAATACATTTGAGCACCCATGCTCACTCGATCAAAGATCGACCTCTACTAATCATGTTATGTTTTTTATGTACATTATATGCTTTTGTTCCGGTTTATTAGGCTAGTATTACTTTGTGATGCGCACACACACAAGTATAGACTCTCTTGCAAGAATTGGAACACTTGATTCATGTTTGTTTTGTATTTTTTTTCGAATATGTACCACTTGAAAAAGTGATCGCATATGAACATTACACAAATCTTTTTAATTCAAGAAACAAGCCTTCATCCACAGGGATTCAAGCAGTTATAACACTTAAGCAATTAGCCTCAGGGCAAGCATGCTAGACATGGCAACATCAGCATTTCATGCAAGATACTAAAGTGAGTAAAGTCTCACCTAGTACTCCAAGCCAAAAAAGATATGAGTTAGAAAAATGCATGATTCCTAACTTATGCAATATAACTAATGCAACACATGCAATATGCAATCTAAATAGGCTCGACTACTAGTATGGCATATGAAACAACTTGATAGCATGCAGTCTAAGCACGTATTCAAAGAAATATTGAACTAACAATGCAGTTAGAATGATGATTCGAGCCTCAGTGCATGCAATACAAATGGATGCAAACATGGAGTATGCTAATCAAAACATGATATCCCTAAACTAACCATCATAACCTATTAAATAAAAAGGAGAAAGGCATGGGGTTGGAAGACATACACATTATTACAACATTGCACTCTCACGAAAGAGAGTCCGAATAAACTAACTAGCCAATTAACTAACTAATTAAAGTTAAGCTAATTAAGCTAATTATTACAAAACGAAATGAATAAATAGCTAAACTATTTGACTAATTATTACAACAAATTAATTAACTAACTAGTTAACTAACTAATTAAATAATTACAATGCAAGTGCAATTAAAATAAGTAATTAAACTAAACAAGCAACTACTACGCCTTGGGAACAAGAGATGCTCATGTACATGCTCAGTTTCTACCCGAAAAGCCACTATTTTGCATCAAGAGAGCCTCTGTGGCACAATAGAACACATACACTGTTGCCCACTTCCAAAATAACTTTGCACTACTTGAAGAACACGCTGCCAAATTTTGCATCAATGGCCGGCCGGCCAGTGATGAGGGTTGCCGGCCATCAAAGGTGGTCTGCCGGTCACCTGCCGACCATGAAAAGTGGCCTGTCGACCACTGCCACCCAGTTCTCCTTGCTGCAACAGGGGACAGACAAAGCATATACAGGGTATTTCAAGGGTTTGTTTGCACAACTTACCCCTCATTTTCATGAACAAATCAAAGTAGTAGTGGGTGCGGTTCACAAACCATCAATGGATGCAATTTCATCGCATGATGGCGCATGAAACCAAGTGTGCAAGTTCAATAAGTGCAATAAAACACGACTCATACCACCTCCCTTTCATGAATGATCAAGGGAAGTGATGATCCTGGAGACTTGAATCATTTCATCACTAGTGAGTATGAAATACTTCAAACTTCCATGTGTTCAATTAACGTCTGATTGAACACAACACCAATTATTATATTACACCATTTTTAGCCTCAATTTTAGTTACTCAATTTTAGATTACCAACCATCCTTTAATTCATTAAGTCCAATAAGGAATTTAAATCCTCTAATGGAGGGATGTACCAAACCAAGAGTTTAGCTTAAGACATGAAAGAGATGTCATGCCATTGATAATGAACCCCTAAAAGGGATTAAACCATTAAGCATGACAACCTTAATCTCATGCTTAATAGAACAAGAGGCTTGAAACAACTCTCAAAGCAAAACAAAAGCCAAGAAAGGAGGGAGGTTGCAGAGATTATTAGTGTTGAAAATAAGTGAGAAAAGCATAAATAAATGCTATCAACTCAAATAAGATGGTGTCTAAGGCCTAGAACACCAAACTCATGAGGACTATTACACTATAAGCATGCAAAACAAAGCTCAAATGCAACTAACAGCCTAAAAACAGTGTTAAAACAATCTAAAACAAGTCTTAAAACATGCTGGAATTGAGCTAAAAAAAGTCTAGATTAACATGCTAAAACATGGGACAAACTAGGCTAGTAAGTAAGATACAAGAAGGAAAGGCTAACCCCTCTAATTTTGGACCTCAAAACATGATTTTGGCCATTGAAATAACTCTGAAAATCATCGTTTAAAAGCTCAAAAAAAAAGATAGTGTAAAGGTGGGAACCACAAGGGTAAAGGCCTTGAAAGCAAGGTGTAAAGAAGGGTGAACCACACCTCAACCCTTATTGGCATTAAACCAAAAGTTTCAACTCAAAAATATAGAGTTTATACAGCCCAAAAATAGTATAAAAATGTGCTGGAATGAATACAATAGTAGCTAAAATAATAAGCTAAAACATGGAGTAATTTAAGCTAGTAAACAAGAGAAAGGACGGGTGGCTAACCCCTCCATTTTTGGGACTTCAAAACCACTTTTTTAGCCTATGAAAACCTTTTAAAATCAGTGGTAAAAATCTCAAAAAATATTGATGAAGAGATGGGAAGCACAAGTGTAAAAGCTTAGAGAACAAGGTTCAAAGAAGGGTGATTAACCTCTCTACCTTTAATAGCCTTAAACCACAAGCTTCAGCACATAAAAGCAATCCAAAAACACGTCAAAATTAGCAACAAAAGATAGAAAATAAGTAGTGCAAAGATGCTCAAAATTATACTTCTTGAAGTGGAAGAACACTTTTGTTCACAAACCAACAAGTTCTCACTCTCAAGGGCTGAAATTTGGACTCAATAATCTCAGCAATGAGAGCTCCAATATTGGTTTAGGAAGTGTAGAGAGAGGGTGTATAGGTTGCAAGATAGAGATAGAGAGAGAATTTCAAGTTTTCGAACTTCTAGAATTTTTTTCAACCTTAAACCATAAAAGAAGGTTCCCTTTATACAGAAAAATAGCCCCTCAGGTCAAAAATACAATCTTGGAATAGCTGAAGCTTTTGGACGATAGCTGGCCAAAAATATCTAGGTTTTTCACCAGTGGTCGGCAGGCTAGAAGTGTGCATTGCCGGCCATCAATGGTGGCCGGCCGGCCATCTGCCGGCCACCTGCTGGCCATAAAAAAATTGTTTTCAGGCCTGACTTCAAATAAGCATATCTCTTTCATCTGGACTCCTTTTTAGGTCATTCTTGAATCTAAATTGAAGCCCCAGAAGTCTACTTTCCAATGGTGGAAGCCTCACATCTAACTTATAAGTGGGGAAAGAGATATGTCTATTTTAGTGAAGGTTGCTCATTTCTATCTTAAATGGATTGATGTCTAACTTCAAATGGCCATATCTCCCTTATCCGGACTCGACTTTAGGAGATTCTAGAGTTTAAAATGAAGCCCCAGAAGTCCTCTTTCCAATGGTGGTGGCCTCACAATTAAAGTCTAAGTATACAAAGAGATAGGCCTGATTTAGTGAGGGCTACTCAATTCTCCCTTAACAGTTTCATGCTTAACTTCTCCCCAAATAGTTTTCTTCTCTCTCCTCCAATTTTCTTCAACTCCAAACCTCTAAATAAGATATTTTTAAAGATTTTTCAAAGATTTCACATCTTTTCCATTTATTTCCACTTTGTCCTTGTTCGGTTTACTGAAAAGTGCAATATTTAACGAAATGCGAGCCTCGGAACATTGTAGAAATATTTTCAAAAATATTTTGAAAGAGAGGGTTTTAAAGTCTAAAATAGTTTTGGTCAAAATGAGGTGTAAGGTTAGGATTTTGAAGCTCTTCTTGCTGAAGAAATCGAACGTTTGTACAGCGTATCGTTCATCATCGAGTGATCAACTTGAGGCGCCCAAGTCTTAAGGGCGGTCAAAAATGGGGTGTCTACACATACGTAGAACTCAACGTGGGTTTGAATTTGGGTTTCGTTTTGCGAGGGCTTTAGGGGATGGGTCGAGATGGAGAGAGATGGTGAGGCAGAGATTGAAAGTGAGGGTGAAGCAAAGATAAAGATAAAGATGAAGATGGAGATGGAGAGAGGGTGAGATAGAGATGGAGAACTCAAACAATGACTGATCTTCACTGGATGTCATAGGTGAGGGGTTGGCCAGAAAGAGAGTCGGGGTTAGAGAAACGGGCAGTGGAGAATCTAGGATTTGTGGTTGTAGTGATGGTGGTTCTGGAGAAGAAACAAAGAAAAAATGATATATATATATATATATATAGAGAGAGAGAGAGAGAGAAAGAGAGAGAGAGAGAGAGAGAGAGAGAGAGACGAAAGCTATGAAGAGAGTGACAGAGACAGAGAGAGTACAAATTGAAGGAGAGGTAACAGATAAGAGACTGAGGGCCTCAATTGATGAGAATGTGAGAGAGAGAGAGAGAGAGAGAGAGAGAGAGAGAGGCTTCAATATGAGTTGTTCAATGAGATGATCCAAGGGTTAGAAAATTTAAGAGGAAGGTTCTAGTGGGTGAATTAAAAAAGAGGGCTTCGTTCAATTTTTAATGGAGGTAATATATATGTATATATATTCCCAATTTTTTAATGCTATGTAAATGGTGGGGTAATTAGAATATTATTTTTTTTTCAAATTTTTTAATTTGTTTTATCTAGTTGTGTAGAATGTAAAGACATAAAAAAATTTTAAAAAAAGTCTTAAAAAGATCATAAAAGAGACAAAAACAAAAAACAAAAAACTATAATTTGGTTGGGATTGTGCTAAAATGCCAACGCACCATTATGGTACCATTGCTATAATTTGGCACTTGACTACTGTAGTATACTAAATTATAGCAATGCTGTTTTGGCATGCACCATTAGAGATGCTCTTAGTTTTTAGCAACAGTTTGAAAAATTTGTCACAAAAAAGTCACTAATTGTCATTTTTTTTAACAAATTTAAAAAATCGTCATAAAAAAACATTAGTAATTGTCATTTTTAGCGATGGATTTAGAAAAACGTCACTAATTCTTAGTTTTTAGTGACAAATTCATAAAATCATCACAAAAAGTCTTTAAGTCCAACTTTTAAGTTTTTTTGATCTATACAAACACTTGTGAGAATTAATGACACATAGGTCCTTATAATATGACCTATGAGTAATTAACCCTTATTTTATTAATCACCATAATAATTTCAATACATATTTATTTTAGGAAAAATCTATGGAATTTAAATTACTTGAAATTGAAGTATGTGAAGTAGATTTAAATTTTATGTGATATAACTACATTCCAAAATCAATTTGATTAACATCTTTTTGTTTTTGTTTGTTTTTTTTTTACAATTTTTAATTAATTTTTTCAAATTTGGGTGAATTATTTTAAATAATGGTAAATTATAAATTTGAGATTTATAAAAAATATAAATTAATTTCTCATTTTTGAAAAATTATATTTCATTTCTTAAAGTTTTCAATCACATAACAAATTTTCTCATTCGTTAATCAACTGTTAAGTCAAAGTTTATGATAGAAAAAACAAATTTCTTCAAAAATACGTACATTAACATTTATGAAATGAAACATTTTTTTTTTCGTGACTCACTTTTCTTATTCCTCATTTTCTTTCATCTAGTAACATTACTTTACCTAGGGGTGTAAAACTGGCTCGTATGGCCTCAGGCTCCTGCCAATTTTCCGGTCGAGCTAGACTGGCTTATTTGCGAGAAATTGTGCCTAGGCCCAAGCCCATTGAAAATCGGGCCTAGGATGGGCCTGTGCTAAGGCCAAACTTGGCCTATTTTTTTTTCCATCGAATCAAGCATACATATTGGCAAAAAAAAAAATGATAGAATTTAAATAATAGCTTTTATTTGAAAATGAAATAAAATATTACAAATTTATATCATCAAATAGATTATTGATAGTAGAGAAATTGTATCATTGTAAGTCAAGTATATCCCAGCTAGGTTGACACCTATTAACCTATCAATCATTTGCATCATACTCCACCTCAATAATCTAATAAAAAATTGCAAAACTACATACTTAAGAAAAGTTATTAATCAATCATCGGAGGAGTTGGACAATTCAATCGAGTTGCTCGTTGTTATTGTATTCAAATTGGCTTGAAACCTTGAGTTTTCATCAATACCTTGTCTTCTTCCAATTGCATACAAATGATCTCTTGTTATCATAAGTTCCTCAACCATTTTGGGTGCAAATTTGCAACGATAATCGCTCAACACTCATCCACCTACACTAAAAGCTGTTTCAAAAGACACTATGGAAATAAGTAAGGTTAATATATCACAGGTCATTTGTGCAAACACAGACCATACTCTTCATGTTGTTTTCACCAATCCAAAATATTAAAATTCTCCTCAAAATATCATAATTGTGACGCAAACTCTAGGTTTTACCAAATCATACAAATGGCCATCAAACAATCTAAATTTGGCAAGCATCTTCTCCTGATTTGGAAGGTTTTATTGCATGCTTTATGCAAAAAGGTAGTTTTAGTCAAAGGGTACATCAGTTATGGCCATCTATATACCTCTCGTGACCACCTTGGATGTGCAAGGGGATGATTAAACAGTTACGTGATGACCAAAGTCCGACGTTTGCTTGTTGACATCAACATAGCCCACGAGTGGCAAGCCATCTGGGATATTGAGCAATGAAGAGGGTTTAAATCGAACCCACAATGATGCGATGCAATGAATTAATTAATCATATTTATCTCATAAAATAAAAGTTTTCAAGTCAAGTTCTCTTAATCACCAGCAGAATCGTTAACTATGGACGTCGTGCCTTTTTAGGTATTAGGCTCATTTCCACGCATTGTACTTACTCTAATTTTCACATTGAATATGAATCATGTGATTCATAGTAGAGAGTCATCACTTAATTTTTATGAAAAACTAAGAAACCTTTTGACTCTAAAATAGCATTATACAACTTGCATTATTGAAATAACAATGACTATGAATCACATGCAATGAAATATGAAAAACAACAACTATGCTATGAAATAAGAGGAAATTACCCGAATTCCACCGCGAGATGAAAAATATGCAAAATATGTATTAAACAAAGTACATATGATCCTAAACATGCAATTAAACACATAGTGCAAACCTAAGCCCGGTTTAATGGCTACTAACATGATTTAATGCAAATAAGTAACTAACACAAAACAAATCTAAACATATATGATGATTAAACCAGACTATATGCATGATTATATCAAGGATATGATGATTAAACCGGACTATATCAAGGTTAAACTAAACTAAACATGTTGTTCACATACATCTATAGAACATGCAAAATAAAGCCAAAAACATACAAAATAACTAACCTATATGATCATACATGCTAGCTAACACCATAACCGTTTCAAACAATGAAAACATAATAAAATCATACTTATCCGCTGGTTTGAAATAAACCGAAGAACACGAGAAAAAGATTATCAAACGAACTTGGTTGCTTCCTTCAAGCTTTGGCTTTGCTTTTGATCTGCTTTCGTCAAAGCCTAGATCTACTTTAGGTTCTAGAATTGATATATTAGGGTAGGAATTTTGGATTTGAGGCTAGGGTTGCCAAGCTCACACTTATAACTCAACTAAAACATTTAAAAATTCCTCAAAACTTGATCCACTCACTACTAGAAATTAGGTTTTTAGTGGCGTTTAAAAAACGCCTCTATATATATCAAAAACGCCGCTAATTGTTTTTGTGGCGTTTAGTACTAAACGTCGAAGATGCGGCCGTCGCCATAGCTTTATGACGCTTTAAAAGCGTCGCTATATTTAGTATAGGCGGCGTTTTTAAAAACGCCGCCAAATGTCCTACCCTAACAACATTTTGACATCACTATGATTTAGCGACTTTTTCAAAACGCCGTCATATCTTTTTTAAAAAACAGACCGTTAGCTTTAGAATTTAGGTGGCATTTCTCAAAACGTCGTGATATCCTCTTTTTTAGAAATTTTTTTTATAAAAATTGTGCTAATTTTATGTGATTGAACTAAAAAAATACCTTTAATAAAATTGAATAGCACTAATATGAAATAATAACTTGCATTCAAATAGTAAATGTAGCATTAATTCACTTTCCCATTCAATTTAATATCCAATCATCATTACCCACAAAATAACATATCCACAAATGATGTTTTAACATTACTCACAAAATAACATATCCAAAAATTGAATTTACAATTCTCAACCAAAAAATTAAATGATTCATAAGCAAATCCTTTTATTTTACAATAATGTTTTTATATGCGTAAAGCACATGGTTCTTGTTATCACTGTTCTTGTCACGATGCAGCTCACCAACAAAACCTATAACATTGACAATATGATAACATAAAGCATTGAATTAAACATCTGAAAAGACTCAAAAATTAAAAATAAGTTTAATAATACAAGAAGTATAATACAAAAAAAAAATTAAAATTTGTTAATACATACCCTAAAGCCGGATAACACAAGTAAAACCAAACTAGCATCAAATAACTTGTAAAGGACATAAAATGAGACCCAAATTGACCAAAAATTTGCTTGGATCAGGCCCATAGGCACTAAAACCTTTACAAATTCCAAACTTTCACTTTCTAGTTTGCATTCTCTACATCATGTATCTCCCTATTCTCAGACAATGTTAGCAATCTCTCAACTTCAACAAGAGCTTTGCAATTTCAATATTTTCTAAATTAGGACATTTCAAAGAATGATAACATTAAATTAAAACTCAAGATGGTATATAGCATGGAAAAAATACCAAAATCTGCAATATTTATTGATATGAAATTCTCAAAAGCAACCATTCAAGAAAATAAAAGACATCAACAAATATCAAAAACGCAATAAAAGTCAGGAAACAAAATACATACCTGAATAAATAGCCGATGGAGGCATGTAAGCATCACTGAAACTTGGGGATTCAGGCCAAATTCCTGCTTTAAGCAGTGCTTAAAATTAATTGCAATTTGATAGAGTGTGAGAGAGATATGTTGCAATTCAATATGTTTCACAACAATTTGAGAGTTGTGTGTGTGAAAAAGAACTCTACTACAATCTTAAAAGTGGCAAGAGAGGATTAAAAAGAAAAGTGGACTAGAATGATAAGTGTTTTTTGATTAAACAAAATGAACCTATAATTTCTAAAATCATAATGAAAAGTCTCATTTTAGTTCGAAATCATAATGAAGAGTGAGGAAGGGCATTGTTAGCTCACATACTTGTGACTTCAAACAAACAGGGCATCAAAGAAAATGATAATGGGTATTCATTAAAGAATGAGCAAGTGTTGTATTCAAGGAAGAAGCTTGGTCCTCTGTCAACTTGGCTGCAAAGCCTCTGAAACCATGTCTGTAACTGTAGACATGAGATGCCCTGGCTTGTTCAACACTGTGTCACCAATTGAATGATTCAATCAGCACAACCAAACAATCCTCAATAAGAACAAGAAGAGGAACACAACAATAACATCAAACCATAAAAAAATAATCTTCTCAGCCGCTGTACCAGCTGCTGATGCAGCCTTGTCCAAACCCAACTTTTGCAGCTCATTTAAAAAACCATCAACATCGGCGGCACTAATTTTATGCGGGCAGTGGGCAGGGCCTGGGAATGAACCATTTGTTACTTCTTCCTTGTACTCTGAAAGAGCCTTGTTAATGACATCTCCAACTTGCTCCTGCAACAATAACATAACATTGTTCACCATCCTTCCTAGAAACATACATTTCATGTCAACAAAAAAAATAAGCTTTCCTTACAAGCCTAAGAAAATCTTTATGTTGAGCATCCTCTGAGTCAATTGCTCAATCTAGAATGTTGTTGGATGTTGCGCTGCATTGATCAGTACAACAAGAAAGTTAAGGCCATATATTATTATGTATGAACCAGAGCAATCTTGTGTTGATTCAATCTCTGTAGAAAACAATAACACAACTGCTATTTTCTTCAAGGCATAGAAGTGTAATTAAGGTATAGAGATTCAAGAATTGCTCATATGAAAAATTGATTTTATAATTATTATATTGTATTCAATTTTTCAATAAAAGCAGACATCATGTCAAATATCAACAATCTCAGCAATTTAATTAAGCACATGTGGCCTCATTTTTGGGTGCTTTCTTCTGAGAGGAGATAAGGACATGGCGCATGTGGAATGTTTCATTGCCTAGGTGGACCAATTTAAAGGAGAGCTCGTGACAAAGACCATGAGGGTGACCTCATTATCCACTTTCCATTTCCATTTTGGTTTCAATAACTGGCATCTTCTACAGCCGCTAGAGAGATGGAGAAAAGTAACCAATGATTCAGTTTGTCATATGCTGCAATAGTTAAGTGTTATTACTGATAATGGTACATTGAGATGGCCATCTGCAAATGCAATTCAGCTTACGAAAATTAGGAATTAAGTGTTATTCACATTTCAGCTAAATTTTCTACAAACGATAGGCTTAAGTGGGCTGCATCCTTTTAAAGATAAGATCACTGTTGCTTCGGCTTTGACACTTGTGATCATCTTGAGTTAGCTGGGCTCAATTGTTATGGCATTCCAAGGCAATTTCAAGGGCTGGTTTTATTCTCTACAGGACTACAGGGTTTGAAATGTGAAAACTATTTTCCTAGTCAACCAATTAAGTCTCAAATTTTTTGTATAATAACAAAGTACACTGCGCTTGAAAACCAAATTTTAACCAAAACAGATCAACCTCCTTTTGATTTCATTCCTTTGTTTTTCTCAGCAAACAAACAGAGATGATTGTGCGACCAATGCCAAAAGTGATGGAATCTAAATTATCTGTAAATTGAAATCTGTAAATAATGCTTCAAATTTCTGGCTGATCTGATGAAACCAATATAGAGAGAAACACACAAAGAGGCAGAGAGAGAGAGAATTAATAATTTCAAGATTAACTGTTGTTAGGATGCTAAAAGCCTTCCTATTATTTTATTCAGTCAATATAATTTCCAACTTGATCAAATTACATCATTATGTGAAAATGATAAATATTCAATTCTCTGCAACACAGAAATGAGCTAGGAAACGGTATGAGTTGTGTATGAATCACAGACTGAACTAACTAGCAAACAGTATGAGTTGTGTATGAATCACAGTCTTGTTTTGTTGATGCTTCCGTAGACATGATAAACAAGCACAGATCTATTGGGTCTCCATGATTTTAAACTTTTCTTTGCAAAATCAAAACGATTCTCTCTAAAATCATGCAGAAAATTTTGACTACAACCAACTGATTCACTGATTTTTTAGATTACTAGGAATGGCCATTGGTCAATCCATTTCTCATTTTGTCTTCCAGAACTTGAACTTAAAGATAGCTACCAAAACAATTAACAGCACTACGATGAGTTCAAATTTCAGTAATCACTGTCCAGTTCTGTTTGACCACAAACCATACTAAACATCATTACTATCTCAGATTTCTTCTCACAAAGCCACAATGGAAGGGGGGAAAAGAATATGTGTGGCACAAGCAAGTCCCACTTGTATAATTAATGTGTCTAAACTCTGAAGTTTTGTTATTCCAACTAACCTAATGAAGCACTAATTTTCTTAATTTCATTGCAAGAAAATTCTATCTCCTATATGAACTTCATGTTACTTGATTACTAAACAATTACCATCAATTAGGAAAAAAATCTACACACTTCTGAATATAATAAAGATGTTCATGCATTAGCAGATTTGGCTAAAATGCTAAAATAGGAACAACAACAACACTAATGTATTTAGCAAAGGTTCAGCCAAGTAGCAGAAATTTATACTAAAAACAGTAGTTCTCAATAGAGAGACAAACTTATAATTCAATAAGGAAAAACAAAAAATCAATCCCTCAGCATCTGAAAGGTTTAGACGTATTTAGAGAAGGTAAATCTAACAAAAGTATTCAATGTAGTAGCAAAAATGATGTCAATGACGATATAAAAAATAAAAAAATCCATCAGATGTTCGGTTTTAACTTCTTTCCATTATGTTGTGTTAAGTAATCTTTGTGTCTTTGATTGCTTTTAAGCTTATAACATTCATGGCCCTTAAAATTAGATAAAATGGCCATTCGGTGCTACAAATTAAAGGTTATCATCTGTCACAAGAATCTTATATTCCTCAAATCCAAGAGCAACATTCACATTGTCTACTCTAAGCAGGAGTTTGCTGTCACTACTCGCTACATTATGGCACCTGTACAACAGAGAGAGAGAGAGAGAGTAGCTCACCGATCCGAATCGATTCACCGATCTGAATCGATTTTGAGAGAGAACTTCGAAATGGCTCTGATGAATCACCGATGTAAGATCTTCGAAGCTCTGACTTCGATTTTGAAAGATTTCTGATGAATCACCGATGTAAGATCACCGATCCGAAACGATTTCGATTTTGAGAGAGAGAGAGAGAGCGAGAGCGAGAGTGAGAGTGACAGGGAGAGTGAGAGTCAGATTCAAAATAAAGGTAAAACAGGGAGAGGAGCGTGCGGGACAAAACCATTTCAAGGCGTTGATAAACGTCTTCTATTCATGAAACGGCGCCGTTTTGATTAGAGAAAAATGCGACGCGTATGAAACGCCGTTAAATATTGCAAACAGTAGCGTTTTAAAAAACGCCGTTAAAAATATGCCGCCAAATCTAATATTTCCTGTAGTGACTTTGAAGGAAGAGGTTGGGGGTCTTATTTATAGATAAGGAGAAACTTCTGTTCCCCCATCGCTTTCTCCTTGTGTATCCTGTCTAAAACTCAACAATAGTCCAAAGTAAAATAGAATTTTGCGCAGTTAACCGCACGTGCCTATTTTGGGGACACGTACAAATGCATGCAAAGGTGCTAATTTTCATGCAAACACGTGGGATTTTCCATGTAGATGTGAGGATTTTACACGCAACATGTCGATTTTCATGCAATGTGCAAATTGAGTCTCCTGGTCTACCATGTGTTTGGTCAACCCACAGGTTCACGAGGTTCCAAGTCAACTTTTCAACTTTTGGGCCTACTTATTGCGTAAGTAAGCCTGATTCACTCTCAATCGACACTTTTAACTACAAATCGTTTAATGGTTTTGAAAATGTAGTCAATTTAGGCTCAACCGAAACTTTCTCTCTCCCTTTCTTCTAAGTGGAACCAAAGAGTTAGGTTTTGGCCAAAAGCGGGTTTAGGGGCATAATGGTTATTTTCGTAAAAAGAATGTTTTGGCTTAAAACGGGCTGATACAACAGCTCATACAACAGCTCATAATATCTATAGGGATGAAGTTTTTATAATTTCATCATCAAAAAGCTTTCAAGTTCCTAAATCTTAAGATTAATCAAAATGGGGTGCCTACAACATGAACATAAAAGTTTGGCGCAATGTACACCGGTGCAACAGTTATAGTACAAGCAATAATCTTTTTACTACTGAAAGTTATATTGGTTGTCATTTCTATTAAGTAAAAGGTCAATACACAAATGTGTATTTTAACCAATATGTAAATTTATCTAGGAAGCAAAATACAATAAGAAAATCTTTGTCTTAAGATTGTTAACAAAGTAGTGTATTGAAATGAATTTGCATATTAAATTCAAAATTTCTTGAAAATAGATTTTTAATCTAAAAGTTCTTTGAAAAGAAAATGATATAAACAAGAACAGATTTTTTGTTCATAAAGAAAAAACAGATTTGTGAAAGTTAGCTTCAATAAAGGATCCTAAGTTTCCTAAGATACAGGAAAGCACTGACCGAACACAACAAGGACACTGACACTGACATGCAAACACAAGTGAACAAGCATACATGCATAGCCATACACACACATAGGTGCCATAGTTTCAGCATTACGGCAACCCTGCGTCAAATATATAGTGGATTTGGGTGCTCTAGCCAAAACGATCCTATAAGAAAATTTAAATGAAATAGTTTGAATGTAAACTGGCAAAGAAAATTACAAATAGAATGTTGAATTATAGAAAATTACGAAGAATAGATAAGTCTTATGCTTGTCACAATGTCCTTAAGACGGAGATTTGCCCCTCCTATTGTGCTTTGAGTAATGGGCATCTGCCTTCCAAGATGAAACAATCTACTGAGTAATGTAACAACATAGCAAACAACTACACCTATATGAACACAAATGTGTTGAACTCTCTCTTACTTTCAGATGCAAGAAATGAATACAAAAAATTTAGTGAAGAATGAATGCAAATTCGGACTGTATTTATAACCATTTTGAAGTCTGTTTTCTAGATAGATTTTTTGGGTGCCGAATAGGTACCTTTTAAAGGCTAAACAGGGTTGGCATATGTTCTGAAAAAGTTTGATTAAAATACAAACCGGTTCGATTTTAACGGTTAACAAACAAATCAGTGAAGGAAAAGTTTTAATTTAAATAAAATTTATCCAAAAACAATAGGATCTTATTGCCCTAACTTGCACCCAGGGCAAAGGCAGCGCACGCGTATTAATTTTTGGGTCTAACCTACTTTACCGATAACTCCTTCTTTCGCTACACTGGATTGGCCCTTAGGACCCAAGCTTTGATGCACAGGTAGAGTATATAAGCCATAGTTTAGAAACAAATGTTGCGTTTGGTAGAGTTTTGTAAATATGATTTGAGAGTATGAGTTGTATTTTGAGTTTGTGAGTTGTGGAATTATGATTTGAGTGTAGAAAATTTGTTTGGTTATAATTGTTGAATTGAGTTTTGAATTGAGTATGAAATTGAGTTTTGAAAGTTTGATTTGACATGTGAAGTAAGAAAATTTGTTTGGTTATGAGTTTTGGAAAGAATTTTCAAAACTTAATTCAATTTCTTATAACTCATAACAAAACACACTACTTTCACACTATTAAAAATTCTGAACAATACTCATAACCAAACTCTTTTTAAAATTCAATTAAAAAAAATTATTATTAACAAAAAATAACATTAATTAATTTTTTAAATGAAAATACTACAAAGGAAATAATTTTTTTTCAAAATAAATATTCAAAAAATTTAAATCATAAATATTTAAAATTTTTAAATAATCTAAAAAATTAAAATAAATATTCAAAAAAATTAAATCATTAAAATTTAAATAATTTAAATATTCAAAAAATTTAAATAATTTAAAATGTTAATATTTTAAATTTAAAAACAACTCTACACTCAAATCATAACCAAACTAAAAAATTATTTTTAAAACTCATAACCAAACACATAACTCGAAACTCCATGTTACTTTCACAACTCTACACTCAAATCGTAACCAAATATATAACAAAAAAATTAAAATATTTAAAAATATTTTTATAAAATAGAGTTTGAATTTATTTTTATAAAATATTTTAAAATTTAAAAAATTTAAATCCTAATATTTTGAAATTAAAATATTTAAAAATATTCAAAAAATTAAAAAATTAAAAAAATTGTAACATATTTAAATATTAAAATATTTAAAATCTTAACAAAATTAAAATATTTTAAAAATATTTAAATAGTTTTGAATTGAGTTTTGAAAAGTGTTTTGAATTATGTGTTTGGTTATGAGTTTTGAAAAATAATGATTATGTTTTGAAATGAGTTTTGAGAAATAAGTGTAGAATTATGATTTGAAAGCTCAAAACAAACAATACACTCAAATCAATGGATGAAACTATAATTCAAAACT
Organism: Camellia sinensis; assembly: GCF_004153795.1. Classification (NCBI taxonomy): domain Eukaryota; kingdom Viridiplantae; phylum Streptophyta; class Magnoliopsida; order Ericales; family Theaceae; genus Camellia; species Camellia sinensis. The sequence goes on from NW_021025898.1 coordinate 2,744,647, forward strand.
CTTACCAAACGGAGCCAAAATATTCCAATGTGGTTAAGAGGTTTTTATCATTCTTGTTGCCATTCTTCGACCAATTCTCAATGGATGACTTTAAGAGTCAATTTCTCATTCATCTTGGATGATTTTGAATATATTATGAATGTTTAGAAAGTTGCTATTTTAGTAGATTATTTTAGGTTTTCTTTTTTTTGATGACTCAGGGTGTCCGGACCAGCTTGCGCGCACCTCGACTAATCCCTGGAGTTTTGAACTATTTTAGTAGACTAAATTTTTTGTGTTTGGGATGATAGTTGAATTTTTTTGTAGTTGAATGTGATGTTTGTGAGAGAAAAAGTGAAATGATTATGAATTTGATATGACATTTTGGCCTTGTCTGGCAAAGGCTATTTTTTTTTTATTTTTTAGGCTAAAATTCACAAAAAGACAAATAAGTTAAAATAGTCAATAAGACAAAATGTCACATCAAATCCATAATCATTTCACTTATTCTCTCACAAATATTACATCCAACTACAAAAAAATCAACTATCTTCCCTAATACAAAAATTTTAATCTACTAAAATAGTCAAAACTAAAATAGCCTGCTAAAATAGCTAACTTCCCAAATAAGGCCTTTGTCTTATTAGCTATTATACCATATTTTGCCATTTTTGTGAATTTTAACCCAAAAAACCAAAAAAAAAAAACTTCGCCAAACACCCTTATTAATACATGAGATTATTTTACACTTGAAGGTGAACATATTAACACCCACACTCACCTTAACCGGTGTATAAGTCCCACTTTAAACCTAGTCCAAACATGACCAAAATTATATGTTTAAAACCATAGTTTTCTAACAGAAAAAGTTCCGAAAGAATGTGAATAATATTGATCAAAAGTTTCTGGTCATAAAGGCGTACATGATTAATTATAATATGCGGCATCCTAACCGAGCAAGGAAACAACTATTTCAACTAATTCTTTGCTAGATATGAAAATAAATTTGAAATTTTTTTTTACCAAAAGTGACGAATTTGAGTTAAGTACAAATTTGAATACTAAAAAAAATATTAGAAACATGCCAAAACAGATGACGCTAAAAACAAACTTCCCAAAATAAAATTATTGTTAAAACAAAAATTTTCAAAAATTGCAATCACTAATTTGGGGGCCTAACAAAGGAATTTGGCTAAAAATTAAACTTGTTTATAAATTTGAAAAGATTCTGAGCTCATCACAAAATTAAACCCTTTATTTGACTTATTTCTCTCTTATTTTAGTTCAATTATTTCATGAAGTCTTCAACTGCTAGTACATTATGGTATATTTTGAATAAAACTATTGCATCTAAGATGCAAATTTCAGGCTTGGTTCACATTTTGTGATCCAAATTATCTTATGTTAAGCCATTTTACCTCGCATATCTGGGGGGGGAAAAAAAGCCTCAATACAATCAAATAGAACTCATCCTAAAATAATTAGTGTCACAAAAAAGACTAAAAACTGTCCACAAAATGACTCATTCTAGATTGTTCAATCCACAAACTAAACATGGCCCAAAAGTTTGCTAAAGAATAAAGATCATGTCTATGTGGAGTGATGTAGAACAAGTAGTTAAGCAAAAGGTAAGGAAGAAGTCAAATAGAGGATAATAGCGCCACTTTTGTGACGAGCCTGGAATTATCTCAAATTTACTAGTCTAATCGAAAACAACATGTTAAATCAAAATATGGCAATGATGTATGGTGAATTTTAGCCAAATTTTTTCATTTAGGCCCTCAAATTAGTGATATTTTAAAGAAAGTTTCGTTTCAACATTAACTTTATTTTGAGAAGTTCATTTTTAGCGTCATATATTTTGGTGTGTTTCTAATATTTCCTAATTTTCAAATTTTGGCTTAACTCAAATATTTTATTTTTGGTAATTTTCTATTTAATTTCGTGTCCAACAAGGAGTTAGCCTACTTCCTTGTTTGCTTGTCTAATTAGGGTTTCTTCAGGGGGGAACCCTAAGGTTCTAGAGAGAGAATATCTCTACTCATTCAATTTCATATATCAAAGTTAGTTTACAAAATGGTCACTACTTCTCCAGATATGGGCTATCAATTAACCACGCACTAACTAGTCACAAGCTAAGCACATGATGTCCAACATCACGTTCATTACAAATAAATAATGTATGCCTTAGGGCAAATCAATTTTTATTCAATATAATTCAATTTGTCTTTGAGAATTCTTTATTTCTTGTGAATGAAAGGTGTTTTTCATTTGTTAGCACGATATCTACCCTTATGTGATATATTTATCTGTGTCTTGGTGGAAGAGATTTTAGTTCTAGTACTAATTTGTAAATCAAATGAAACTTGATTGATATAGAGAGTTGTTATTAGCACCTACCTAATTTCTTTGGACCTTCTAATTCCTACTCTTTTTTTTATTACAATTATACCTTGAAATAAAATTACATTAAAGGACAATCTTTAATGGAAGACTCACCTACCAAATAAAAACAACTCTACAATATTGTACACCTACCTCCCCCAGCTAAACGTATTCCTCACTTACCTAAACCCAACGTATTTCTCTACATCAACGTTCCTCTTCATCACCATCCTTAAACCCAACGTATTCCCTTTCATCACAATCCTTAATCCTGAACTAGAAATTAGTGGTTGAATTGGCATGGATGTTTGTTATTTTATTTGTTATATTGAATTGAAATGGAAAAGAGTGAATCGAGCGTTAAGTTATATAGTGTTGAACAAATGTTGTTCAGCAACACGGTGCTAAAACAATTACTTATCTTCGACAACACAATGTTGAACAAATCGACAACATAGTGCAGAAAAAATTGTTTTTGTTCAACAACACAGTACTAAACAAATAATTTATGTTCGGCAACACAGTGCTAAACCAACCCTTGGGCAGTCAGTCGGTCGGATGACGGAATGGCCGACTAGTGGTGTGATTTTGACTCAGTTTTACAACAATGATGCAATGGTTTTGATAAAACAGACATTGTCATTCACTGATTTTGAATAAATAAAAGTGATGGACCGTCGTCATCGTTGTTCTTCAACAGAAGAGGGATCGTCGTCGTCATTCTTCAATAGGAGAGGGAATGAGAGGGATTGTCTTCAACCATGATGGAAATGGTGTGCAAAATTAGATGGGTGTGCACTTGGGTGTGACGATATTATGAATAGAGATAAATTTGGTATTAGGTGAGGTGTTAAAAGAAATTTTATTGAAATTTAGGATTTAGGGTAGGGGTTCAAAGAAATGGGGGGTCTAAAAAATTAAGGCAGATGGTAATAGCAGCTAGGGATGTAAGAAAAATCGATAAGCCAACCAATCGAAACTGATCGAAATTTTAATTTTCGGTCTGTTTTTCATAACATACGGTCTGTTTTAATTTCAAAACTTTTTATACCAATGCCAACTGAATCAACCGAATATTATTTTAAAATATTTTTATATTATAATTTCTTAAACATTACAAGATAAGTAACTAAATATAATACACTTTTGTGATAAAAATTAGGGAGAAAAAAATTTATAGTGCAATTTTCATATATTTTCTTTATTTATTTTCAATGTATAATTTTATAATCTACTATAAAACCTTTTAAAATTTCATGTAAATTTCTCTTCTACATCAAATCTACAAAATCGATAAAACCGAACTATAGCATATGGTCTCTATCGATTTCTCAACCTGAAAAACCTAAAGGATCGGTTTGGTACTAAATATACTCTTACTACTAGCTGAACCGAACTATTTACACCCCTAATATATACTAGCCCTCTGAATATAATATTATAAGAGATTATTATCCAACTATATTAAGAATTTTTTTAAGCAAATTAGACGGGTAATGCTTTGAAATTGCTGAGTTTCACCAAACCCAAGCTTAAACAAGCAATTAACACTACAACAAAATTGGTCTATAACCACGTTTTTTAGACAACGTTTATTTGAAAAACGCTGTGGAAGATAAAAAAGTGAAATTAAGACACGCGTGTTCCCCTTTAAACGGTGCTCCGTCTCCTTCTGTTCCCATTTCTCTTTCCGTCATTTTGTTTTCTCTCTCCATTTCTCTCTATCTTTTTCTCTCTTCATCCTAGATCTAGGGTTTTCTCTGTCTCCTCATGGTCCTTGAGAGATGCACCAAGGTTGATTCCGATCACTTGTTCAGATCTAATTCTAAATCCACTGATTCTTGCATTCATTTTGTTGAAATTTCTTGATGGTTTTGTTTTTCTTGATTCTGATTCTAATGACTTTGCAGAGGAAGATGGTTCGGTTGAGTTGCACAAATCAGCGGGGTTGCGAGACCGAGGAGTGAAGAAGGATCAAAATCATCGGGATCAAGACAGGGACCGGGACCGAGACCGATTGAGTCGGAGCAAGTGGAACCCAGCCGATGAAATGATAGGCTTTTCTGTTCCAAGGAAAGCTCGAACACTCGAACAGGTGTGGATTAGACTGTTCTGAATCGCCTATTTTGTATTGAGAGGTTGGTAAATTTTGCTAATTGATGGCGTTGGATGCCCTCTGCCTGTTGAAGCTCCTCCTCAGGTCTGGTCCTCCCGTCGCTACTATCCCTCAGGTCCTCTCTCTCTCTCTCTCTCTCTCTCTCTCCTGTGCTAACTGAACGTGACAGAACAAAAGCCGAAGCGGAGGAAAGAGAGAGGCTGCAACTCCTCCTCCTCGCCCACTCTCTGCCCTCCCTGTAGTACATATCTCCGACTCTATGTTTTTGTTAATTTGTTTTGATGTCGATCTGAGGTGATCGGGCTGTTGAAACGCAGGTCTAGCGATGGCTTCAAAGCGGATCTCGAAGGAACTCAAGGATCTCCAGAAGGATCCTCCTACATCTTGCAGTGCTGGTCCTATTGCTGAAGACATGTTTCACTGGCAGGCAACAATTATGGGTTCGACATGAGGAGACCATAGTGGCACCGATTGTGGCCGTTGTTGGAAGGTACAACTGAGCTGTCTATACTCACCGGCGGCGGAAGCGGCCGCGGAGGACCGAAATTGGGAGGTATGGCAGACATGTTATGTGCTTAGTTTTCTCATCGTCCGGCGGGCGGCCAAGGCGAGGCTGCCGCCCGCCGGTGAAGCGAAATTACTAGGTGGTTAACTAAGCTCTGATACCATGAAAGATTTAATCTATAACATGTATAGATAAAAGGAAAGAATAAATTGTGTATTGATAGATGTATGTTATTCTATATATTACAAGGAGATGTGCACTCTCTTTTATAGAGAGGAAAAGATACATAGGGTGCCAATTAGCACTGAAAGCATAAAGCAAATGGGGAACACTCATTATGAAAGCTAGACATAATGATACACTAACAATTATGACTAACTCTACTAGATGTACACTAATATACTAACATCACTAATATACAATAATATACTAACATATGCCTTAGAGCAAATCAATTTTTATTTAATATAATTCCATTTATCTTTGAAAATTCTTTATTTCTTGTGAATGAAAGGTGTATTTCATTTGTTAGCACGATATCTACCCTTATGTGATATATTTCTCTGCATCTTGGTGGAAGAGATTTTAATTCTAGTACTAATTTGTAAATCAAATGAAACTTGATTGATATAGAATTGTTATTAGCACCTACCTAATTTCTTTGGACCCTCTAATTCCTTTTTTTTTTATTATAATTATATCCTGAAAAAAAATTACATTAAAGGACAATCTTTAATAGAACACTCACCTACCAAATAAAGACAACTCTACAATATTGTAAACCCACCTCCCCTAGCTAAACGTATTCCTCACTTACCTAAACCCAACGTATTCCTCTACATCAACGTTCCTCTTCATTACCATCCTTAAACCCAACATATTCCTCTTCATCACCATCCTAAACCCTAAACGTATTCCTTTTCATCACAATCCTTAATCCTGAACTAGAAATCAGTGGTTGAATTGGCATAGATGTTTGTTATTTTATTTGTTATATTGAATTGAAATGGAAAAGAGTGAATCGAGCTTGAAGTTATATAGTGTTGAACAAATGTTGTTCAGCAACACAGTGCTAAAACAATTACTTATCTTTGGCAACACAATGTTGAACAAATCGACAACATAGTGCGGAAGAAATTGTTTTTGTTCAATAATACAGTACTAAAAAAATAATTTATGTTCGGCAATACAGTGCTGACAGAATTGTTTATGTTCGGCAACACAGTACTGAACCAACCCTTGGGCAGTCAATCAGTCGGATGACTGAATGGTCGACTGGTGGTGTGATTTTAACTCAGTTTTATAGCAATGATGCAATGATGTAATGGTTTTGATAAAACGGACACAGTCATTCACTGATTTTGAATAAATAAAAGTGATGGACCGTCATCATCGTTGTTCTTCAACAAAAGAGGGATCGTCATCGTTATTCTTCAATAGGAGAGGGAATGAGAAGGATTGTCTTCAACCATGATGGAAATGGTGTGCAAAATTAGATTGGTGTGCACTTGAGTGTGACGATATTATGAATAGAGATAAATTTGGTATTAGGTGAGGTGTTAAAAGAAATTTTATTGAAATTTAGAGTTTAGGGTGGGGTTCAAAGAAATAGGGGGTCTAAAGATGGTAATAGCAGCTAGGGATGTAAGAAAAACCGATAAGCCGACCAATCGAAACTGATCGAAATTTTAATTTTCGGTCTATTTTTCATAACATACGGTCAATTTTACATAACATGCAATCTATTTTAATTTCGAAACTTTTTATACCAATGCAAACCGAATCAACCGAATATTATTTTTAAATATGTTTATATTATAATTTCTTAAACATTACATGATAAGTAACAAATATAATACACTTTTGTGATAAAAATTAGGGAGAAAAACATTTATAGAGCAATTTTCATATATTTTCTTTATTTATTTTCAATGTATAATTCTATAATCTACTATAAAAGCTTTTAAAATTTCATGTAAATTTCTCTTCTACATCAAATCTACAAAATCGATAAAACTGAACTGTAGCATATGGTTTGTATTGATTTCTCAACCATAAAAACCTAAAGGATCAGTTTGGTAATATACTACCAGCTGAGCCAAACCATTTACACCCCTAATATATACTTGCCCTCTGAATATAATATTATAAGACATTATTATCCAACTATATTAAGAATTTTTTTAAGCAAATTAGACGGGTAATGCTTTGAAATTGCTGAGTTAAACCCAAGCTTAAACGAGCAATTAATCAATTCAACTTACTTTTTGTAGGAGAGGGTTCAAGAAAGGAGTTGGAAAATTCGAAGATCGAATTCTCTAGAATATGATGAGAGGCTTAGATTCTTCAATAATCTCAACTTAGGAACACAACAACAAAGGAGATGATGGAGATAAGAGATTGGGTGAAGAAGAAGGCAAAATGGCTAGAGAATAGAATAATGGCAAGGCTCTCCCATTGATCTCCCACTTTCGCTCTCAAGGTTGATAATGGAGAAGGGAAATTAGTTCTTTCCCAAGAGTTAAAAATCTCCAAAATCCATCCCTTGTAAAGCTATGGGTGGGTGCTATTTATAGGCACCTCATGATGTAGGATGGAGCCCATGTGCAAGGCACATGGGGGATATTCTCTCTAACCACCTTGTCCGAGGAGGTGACCTCTCCGAGGAGGTGACTTCTCCGAGGAGGTGACTTCTCCGAGGATGAGAAAACCCCGAAGAGGAGATCAATCCCTCGGCGAACCCTTCTTCTTAGCCACACCTAACCAATGATCCCCAATCATCCCAAAGGGTCAGGGGTAGTCCCAGAGGACGTCCTGCCGCAAAATATTGCCGAGTCTCATGGACCCCCCGGGGTCGTGCCACCTCGACCCGGGTATAGGCTAGTTTAACCGAAGAGTGAATTTATCTCCACTCACCGTCCTCGGGATCGGGTCCTTTGTTCGAACTCCATTACGCCCATGGTTCTGGTGCGTAGATCCCGGAAAGCTCCGAGCCCGCAAGTGTTCTGGGACTCATTAACGGAGCGACTTCTAGATTGCGTTTGAATCCGTTCGAAGCCAAGTACTTCGGATCTCTAGATTCGTGGATCCGAATCCTTTCGAGTCCGAGTGCCTCGGATCTCTAGGCTTGCTTAATACCTTTTCGAGTCCGGGCCCGAGTAAGTCTCTAGGTTCGTGGATCCGAACCCTTTCGAGGCTTAGAGCGATTCAATCCGTTTGATGGCGATAAATCTGGGCCCACCGATTCTTGGACTTGCGATAAATTCGGGCCCACTAATCTTGGGCTATTGGGCCTAAATAATTTAGTGGGCTCAAATTAGCCCCTCTTACACTTTTTTTTATTCGAAAAAATTCTAGATATATTGATGAAAGTGGCAATACAATATTAATAAAAGTATATATATATTTTGTTTTAATTTTTTGTTCTTTTATGTTACTTTGGAAGATTAATTAGCATATATGCTTCTTTTATCAGTCCTGAAATAAATTATTTCTCTTGTTGCCTGGTTGTAGCGAGGCCCGATTTTGGGGCAACCCCACAAAGCAGTCCCTTTGGGCTCCAAAAAAAGGCTGAAAATATGGCCTTGAAAATATTTATAGTTTTATAGTAGTCCATTAAAAAAAGTCTCAACTCAATATTACAAGTTTAAAGAACTAAATGAATAAAAGGCCGACTCTAAATTAAATGAAAAAAATGCCCAATCTAAAATATAAATTCATAAAAAAAAAAAGGACTTACTTGAATTTTAAAGGTTCAATATTATGTTTAATGCAAAGCCCAAATTGAATTAAAAAGGCCCCAAAACTTAAGGTCCCAATATATATTCTAAAAACTTTTAAAAATTAAGTGTAAATAATTTGAGGCCCCAATCATGATTCCTAGAAAGTATATTTTAAGAGATACTTTGTTCACTTTTTGTTATTGTAAACTTTGTTATATATTTAAGTAAAATTTAATAGACTTTTTGTGAGTATTAATTTTTTATTTTTATTTTTTAAATATGTATAAAAGGCCTCATATTTATTCGAAAAGCTCAGAACTGGCACTGTTGTAGCAAAGTCCAATCACCCGTTCCACAATGTCCCAAACTTTCTCTCAATCCAAACACAAAGATCCACTGCGGTAAATCATTCTCCTAAAATTGTTTGCTTCTGTGTTTATAAGGGGACCATACATGAGCAGTGCTGGTTATCATTGTCCAGGAAAGTGGAGCATATGAGAATTGTGTGTTATACAAAAAGTGTCCCATGTGACATATATTCTATGTCGAAAAACGATTATTCACTAAAATCTATTCATCACAAAAAGGATCATGAACCCCACATATACTAAATTCTTTATTAAATAGGTAAATTATACCATTACTCTTTGTAATTTAGATGAAGTGTTACTTTATTTTTCATAGTTTTAATTTAAACAATTTGAACCTTATATTTTTAATTTTGTTGCTATGTGACACTTCTGTCATGTGTCGTTAACATTTTGAACTAAAACAAGCCTATTTAAATTTTATTTTGATCTATCTAGTTTTGCAAATGGTATTTTTCGTTGAAAATATTAACAATACATGATGGAGGTGTCATATTGCAACACAATTGAAAATGTAGAGTTTAAATTATTCAAATTAACACTATGAGTACCAAAGTTAAATTTTACTCAAATTAAAGGAACCAATGGTATAATTTACCTTTCAAGAATTTTTTTTTTTAAAGAGTAAATTACACCTTTAGTCCCTATAATTTAAACAAAATGTCACTTTAGTCCTCGTAAGTTAATTTGAATAATTTGAATCCTACGGTTTTAATTTTGTTACAATATAATTCTCTCATCACTTACCGTTAATACTTTGAACGAATAAGGACTACATGCAAAACTAAAAAGACCAAAGTTGAATTCAAAACAAGCTATAGTGACCACCAGTATAATAAATAAATAACACCAGTAGTCCCTATAATTTTTTATAATTTTATTTTGGTCCCTCTAGTTTTGTGTCTAATTTTTTCTATTTAAAATATTAATGCTCCATGATAAATGAATCACATTGCAATCAAATTGAAAGTATATAACTGTTTAAATTAAAATTACAAGAACCAAAGTAAAATTTTAGAGACTAGTGGCATAATTTATGCCCGCACACACACACAAAAAAAAACGTGTAAGAAAAGTTAAGATTTTTTGTGACGGAGGTTGCAATTTTTGTAGTAAAAATTATCAATGGTTAAATTATGGTGCATAGTCTTAAAATTATGTATAACAAAAATTATATTTTTTGTCATTAATTTTTTTGTAAAGAGAAAAAATTATGATGAGAAAATATACTTTTTATTATAAAAATTGGACTTGGGTTCTTTCGAATTGGGGTTTCCAATTATGTTGTGTTGTTTGGCCTCCGTAGGCTCACTGCGGAGACCGCATTAACGATCTGAATTATTTAATATGTAGAATTCGTTGAGTATTTTCTCTTTGCAAAATGTCATGTTGATCAGATATCGATAACAATTTGATCAGATTATATTTGTGTCAATTTTTTTTTTTTTTTTAAATTATTAACACAAATGTGATCTGATCAAGTAGTTATTGATATTCGATTAAAATAATTTTTTACAGTAAAGAAATACTCGACGAACTCTACATATTAAAAATTCCGAATCATTAATGTGGGCTCCATAGTGAGCCCATAAAAGCCCAATAACTCTCTATAATCCGATATGAATAGGAAGGAACCTCTCCCATAAAAAGTATACTTTTTGTTCAAGGTTTCATTTCCAATCACTAAGTGAAGGGGGCGGGGCCTCCCTGGTGTGAGACACATTCACTTTATTACATTGAATCAACAAGGGAGAATCATGGTATGAAGTCATTTCACACAGACCTTACCTGTACCATGAATCAAATCAATGCTTTGAAGATATAGTAGACATTTTCTAGTTTTCCTAAAGGGTCATGGACTGTCTATAAAAGGGAAAGAATAAAGATTGGCGGATCTAATTTAGGAGTTCGAAAGAAATCCTTAATTATACACTCCATCTTCTCATCCTTCTCATTTTTTAACTAACTAAACAATTTTATTCATCTTCTAACTAACTTCAAGTTTTTTAAATTACAACGTGACCCTAAAACATTAATATAATTTTATAGTTAGACTTTTAAATTTAGTATAATTTTCAAATAATTTAATTTTTACTTATAAGAAATTATGAGACCCTCAATGTTGGTATCAAAGCCTAGAAATCGAATATAGAAATAATTTTAAACATGAAAAATCATTGTTTAATGCAGGATATAATAGATGTAATTTTTTTTATAAATCTTGACTATAGAAATTGTAAAACTGAAACCACAAGATTATTAAATAGTCTAATGGATATAAGTAAAAAAATAAATAAATAAATATTTGGAGAAATCAAATATCATGATCACTAAATATTTAACGAGGTAAGAGAAATAAAAGAAATTTCTCTTAAAAATAAAAAAATAAAAATTTTTATTAAAAGATTTGGAACTTTTTTATGGTTATTGAACAAACTGCAAAAAATGAAAAAGATCAAGATGGCAGTAGTACATCTGCACCAAAAAAATCCTATAGAAGGAATGTCCCCAGAAGATCTTAAAAAATATTTAAATCTATATATAGATAACTATGAAAAAGAAAAAGCGCTTAAAAAACTAATAAGCGATTCTATTGATCTCGCAGAGTTAAAAGAACAGTACTATCAATCAAAAAGAAAAGTTGAAATATTCAAAATAAACAAAGCATTTGAAAATTTTAGTTTTTGAAGAAATCCTAATTTTATGAATATCTTTGGTGATAATGAAGAAAAATCTTTTAAGAAGGAAATAAAGTTAAGAAAAAGATGACCATTAATGACTCGGGATAAGCTCCCCTCCATACGTATCCATACTTTTCTTATGGGTCTCAATTCAGACTTAGTTTGATGATCCAAACCGTCTACTTCATAGGTATACAAAAATTATATTAATCAAATAACTATAAACACAAAAACAAATCATGTTTTATTTTACAAAATGGATTATTTAAATTTACAACCCTATTTCACTACAAGAAAAAGCACCTTTCGCGACTAAACTTTTAGTCGCCAAAAGTTCGTTTTTAGTCACCAAAAGTCGACTTTTTACTTTCCTCGACTAATTTTTTTAGTCACTGGTTTTGTCGCGTATAGATGGTCGGCAGAGGTATTGGCGACTAAAACTTTTTTAGTCGCCAAAAAGTAGCTCTTTCGCGGCCAACATTTTAGTCGCCAATAGTGATTTACACTTTTCAAAATCATACATTTAGCGACTAATCCTTTAGTCGCCAATACTCACTGAATCGCCGACTAATCCATTTAGTCGCCAAAATAAAGACTTTTGGCGACTAATAATTTTAGTCGCCAAAGGTGCTTCCGTGGAAAAAAAATTACCAACTTTTTTACTTTTTTTGAGATTTGAACCACGGACCTTCTACTTTGTACACCTTTACCAACACACTCCCTCCACTATGCCACCACAAGATCACATGAATATATATGCAATATATATTATTCATATAGTATATTGACCCGTATTAATTTAAAACTATATACATAAATATAATTATTTTTATTCAATATTAATTTATGTAAAAAATAAATTAATTATTAAAAAAAAAGGGAGCCACTTTTGGCGGCTAAAGTTTTTTTTGGTCGCCAAAAACCTTAGTTTTGGCTACTACCAATAATTTAGTCACTAAAAAAATTAATTTCCGTCTAAAATAACCACTTTCGGCGACTAAACTGATTTTTAGTCACCAAAACTGCCACTTTTTCCGACTAAACTCAATTTTAGTCGCCAATTGTCCACTTTTAGCTACTAAAAATTGTTTAGTAGCCAAAAACCTTTACATTTGGCTACAACATTTTTTTTTTTGTCGATAAAACACCTACAATCGGCGACCAAACCATTTTAGAGTCGCCAAAGCCTATACTTTTGGCTACTAATCTTTTTTAGTCGCCAAAAACCTTCACCTTTGGCTACTAAAATTGTTTTAGTCACTAAAACCCATGTAATCAGCGACTAATTTGATTTTTAGTCGCCAATAAGTACACATTTGGCTACTAAACTGTTTTAGTCGCCAAAAGTCTTCACTTTTGGCTACTAATTCAATTTTAGTCGCCAATTGTCCTACTTTCAGCGACGAAATTTACATTTTTGGTCGCCAAAACTGCTTTTTGTTGTAGTCTTTGCTATTCAATTTATAAAACAAAATGTGATTTGTTCTCGTATAAATGTTCCATGATAGATGGCCTTTATTACGGAATCTACAAAGTAGATGGTTCAAATCATCAATGCGAGTCCAAACTTGGGCCCACAAGAGAAGTATGGTTGAGTCTGGAGAGAAGTAAATATGAAGGGGAGCTTCTCCCTAAAGACTCATAAAATATGACTTTATTCCTAAAGTTACAAAAAAAAGAGCTGTTACTAAATATATCTTGATCTCAACTGCGTAACTAACATAGAAAAGGTTATAGATAATTGAGCTCAAATAGTAAGAATTGTAGTAACGGGACAAGCTATAGACGCTAGAGGTTTAAATGTTTTTTTTGTAAAACATTTACTGTAAGAGGTCAAGTTGCAAAATTTTGGAATAGTCTATCAGATAATGATAATATAAGAGCTCAATGGTTAGCATTAACTACTCCCTATGTTTATGGTAGATAACCTTAAACGAGAATTTTGTGAAACAACGCTTAGCCGATTGGGAATTCAGGAAAAAATAACATTTACAAATCTAATTAAGATATGAACACGTGATATGTGCTATGTAACGCCCTCAAAATAATACATAAAAACCCAACATTTTTGACATGCATAGACATAAGAAGAAGACAATATATATTTCATACATCAGAGTATTTAATACAAAAGTGTTACATGTTGACAATAAAAGTAAATGTCATGTGGGCTTACAACTTTCCAAGTCAACACTTGGATTCAACAAAAGAAGAGTTCTAACTCTTTATACAAGTAAGCCCTAGGCTTGAATTTACATGTAACACAAAAGATAACATCAAAAATATCTTCCAGCCTCTAAGCCTCTCAAGCTACGTCCTTGGAGGTAGCATGTCTCCTGAACCTGAAAATGATGTCCCATATAGGGTGAGCCAAAACCCAGTAGAGATATACTAAACCAAGTATGAACAACGACTAATATAATAGCATTTGATAGATGGTTAACACTTATAAACCAATTTATATCACAATACAGTTCCATGACAATCATGTCCATGTTTCATTTCACTTTCCTTTACTTATCAAATTTTCAATTTATAAACATGGCTCAGAACCTGCCCAGACAATTTCCATGAGACCACAACTCATATTAAAACACTTCCACTATCAACAATTTAAATGAGATAACAACTCATATTAAACACTTCCATACTTCAATTAATACACATATTTGCTGTATTAACACTTCAATTTGATACACATATTTGCTGTATTAATACTTCAATTTGATATACACATTTGCTGTATCAATGGAGTCTATCCCCTATCTCCTCCCAAACAGGTTTGAGAGTCCATCCCCTATCTCCCCTCAAACCATGGAGTACATCCCCTATCTCCTTCCAAACAATATGCATGTACAATGTAATAAAACACTTGTCATATGCAATAATCAATCAATACACATATTTCACGTATTATTCCAACCGTTATATTCACTGACATAACACGTTTGATTAGTTTCAGTTTTCCCTAATCAACATACAGTGTCTACAACAATCAAGACTATCCTCCACTGATAGCCCAAAGCAGTTATTTCTAAACAGATAATAAATGCATCAAACAGATAGGATCTCGACATTTTCATAGGTGAGTGATAAATTAATCCAACTACACCATTTCATCCCATAATTCCTCAATTTCATGGATTTCAACTCAATTTCATATTTCCACGTTTTTCCCAAATTAATTATACAAATTAATTTATTACAACATAATTAGGGCATATTCTCTTTTTCTCAAATAATGATCCTAAGACCAAATTCCACCAATTTAACTCTCAAGCCCACATTCCCAAGGCTTTAAACACATATGGAGCTTTAAAACACAAAACCCCTCTTTTATAAATCACAAACCAAACCCTAGATTTTCCCAAAATTACCAAACTACACCAACTAATCAAAATGCATAAAACTTATGTCAAAACTCATAAGATGGAGTAGGTTATCCCTACCTCGAAATTAGAAGTCCAAAGGAGTAGATGAAGAAAACCCGAAGTGCTCCAAATCCACTATTTTTCAAATTAAAGTGAAGCCCTCGCAAAGCTCTACCTTTCATCCAAAGGGACTAGGGTAGAAGACCACTAGAAGTAGATGAAACCCTAGAGAGAAGGTATATAGAGAGAGAAAGAGCAGTTGGTCTAGGGTTTGAATGAAAGAAGATGATGAAAAAGTGAAGTGTAACCCGTAGCTGCCAATTGATATATTCGAGGTTCGCTCAAGCGAAGGATTGGTCGCACGAGCGACCAAACACAAAGATACCTCGCTTGAGTGTAGAAAGCCTCGCTTGAGCCAACAATTCGAAGCTTCAGGTTTGCAACCCAGAAGCACGCTCGAGCGAAGAAACCAAAAAACATAGTCCTCGCTCGCTCAAGCGAAGGAAAGCTCGCTCGAGCAAAGAAATGCAACTCTCAGGTCGACGCAAGCTCGAGCGCAAGACTTCTCGCTCGAGCCACTAGACACAACACTCAATACTCGCTCGAGCAAAGGAACCCTGGCTCGAGCGAAGGAACTAAAACGAAGAACTCGCTCGAGTGACAAAAGTCTCGCTCTAGCGAAGACACCAAAATCTGGGCAGCAACCATTTGTTCCCAACCACAACCAACCTGTTACAAACCTGCCCAACACATCCTAAAACTCAAATACATGGAATTGAAGGATGGAAACAAGGTACAACAACAACCAACACCATGGAACCTATGTCCGGAATACTATAATCAATGGAGGGAAAATCGGGATCGCTATAACCTCCCCCCTTAAAGAATTTCGTCCTTGAAATTAGATACAAGTTTTCAAAAATAGGATTTCTCAATTTTCAACAATGTCACAATCCAACATTCCACAACCTGATCCATTACCGGTCATCCCATTTCTATTCAAGAGGTATCTTACAATATGATTCAATATGTGTAGACACCCCATTTTAGACCGACCTTAAGACTCAGACATCACCGATTGAGCGCTCGGTGACTCTGCATATCGTGCTCGTTCAAAAGTCTCAGAGTCGCGGCCGTGAGCCCTGCCTCCGGACTTCCGAACCTTCTTTTGTGCCTTGCCTCGGTTTGCGAACCAGACTCGATTTTCTCTGTTTCTTTTCCTGAGGGGAGGGAGAGGTCCCGTAGACCATCTCTCAGTGGCCGTGGGCTACATTTTGTGGCTATAGGCCATTTTGCCCATTTCGGAGCCTGGTTTCCGATTTTTCGGAACCGTTGGCCGTGTGCCTCGGTTCGAGACCGCCTAACCATCTCCGTTTGCTCTGATTTTTGGCATACTTCTTATTTGCTCCCTTTTGAGGGACACTGAGGTCTGAGAGACCCACTTCGTGGTCGAATGCCACTTTCGGTGCTTAACAGCCCATTTTCGGGACCCCGAACTGTGCGTTTTGGCCCCCGAGCATTCGTTTTGCATTGGTTTTCGTTCATTTTTGGCAGGTACCTCTGGTTCATCACCAGGAAGGCTGTAGAAGGGTGGGAGGCCAGCAATTATTTCAGAAACCAGTTATTTTCCTCCCGCGCCCTCCGACGCCCGTTTTTTCTCACTTCCGAGCCAATGTTGAACAACCTTGAGCCATTTTCTTGAACTTTTAACCACATATTTGTGTTGTACACACATGGGAGGACACTAAAAGTTGATGGCCGGCCAGTAATTCCATCTGACCCTTTTGACCCCCACCCTAAA
Organism: Camellia sinensis; assembly: GCF_004153795.1. Classification (NCBI taxonomy): domain Eukaryota; kingdom Viridiplantae; phylum Streptophyta; class Magnoliopsida; order Ericales; family Theaceae; genus Camellia; species Camellia sinensis. The sequence continues at coordinate 2,761,575 of NW_021025898.1, forward strand.
AATGGCTTGTTGTCCCTCCTGTTTTATAGTTGCCAATTTTGAACCACAGGGTTGTGTTGAGGACACCTGGGAGGACACTTATTTGTGGTGGCCGGCCAGAAAATCTTCTTGACCTTTTTGACCCTTGGCCGGCCGGCCACCTGCAGCTCCAAAAAGTGGCCGGCCATGATCCTTGCAATGTGCACTTTACAGCTGTATAGCTGTTGTCCCCCAAAAATATCTACATCCGGGGGACAGCTATTGGGGGAGAACTTGGTCTTTTCTCCCCATTTTTCCCCAAAAACATTTGTATCCGGGGGATATTTTTTGGGGGAAAACTTGGCTCCTTTTCCCCCACCTTTTCCCCTCCTTTTCTCCCTCTCCTTGGTCCATATAACCAGCGGCCATCATTGGTCTTAGAGGTTAGAAAAAATTGCCTTGGAGCCTTGCATTCATATCTCCCTCTACCTCTCTCTTTCAAGCAAAATTCCTAAGTCCTACACCTCATTTCTTCATCACCACCAAGCACCACCACCACTACTTCATTTCCAGCAGTTTGGGGAGCTTTCCAGCAGCTAAGAGGCACCACTTCTCAAGCCAAGAAGCAACCAAGGACTTGTCTTCAAGGGTGAGTAGTATTTCCCCCTTTTTGAGCTTATTTTGGTATCATTTCTTAGCCATACATGCTTACTGTTTTGAGCTCCGACCAAAACTGAAAAGGTCATTTTTTTGAGCTCATTTTCTTATCTCATTCAGGGCTCAACACTGTTTGAGGTCCCCATCTTGCACTTGCTTCAATATCCTCCTTGAATGCCATTTTCTTGCATGATATTTTTGGCCTATATGTGATCTGTTTTGGAGTATGATGTAAACTGTAGATAGGCTTATTTTGAGCCCCTCTTCAACATTGAAGAAGGGCTCATCACTGTTTAGGACCTCCATGTACCACTTGTCATTATATCCCTCTTTGGTCCCCATTTTTGCATGATTTGTTAGTCTATTGTGATTCTGTTTTTGAGCAATTTTAAGAACTGAAAACAGTCTTATTTTGGCCTTCTCTTCATGTTTCATTAAGGGTATTTCGATTTTTGAGGCATCCTTTATATACTTTGTGTTATATCTCTCTTTTTGGCCATATTTTGCATGATATTTTTGGCTTGTTTGCATACTGTTTTGGGTCCGGCCATCAACTGTAAAATGCATTATTTTTGGTCCCTCTTCAGTGTTGTAGAGGAGTCTTTTTTTGTTTGGGCTTTGCATCTGCCACTTGCTTCTTTGTCCATCTTTTGGCCCATTTCTTGCATGAGAGTTTAGCCACATCTGTATTTGTTTTTTGGGCTATTTTCAGAACTGTAAAAGATCATGTTTTGGGCCCATCTTCAACTTTTTTGAAGGGCCCTAATCTGTTTGGGGACAGCAGCTGTGAGTTGCTTCTTTATCTCACATTTAGGGCCATTTTTGCATGCTAGTTTTGCCCTATTTGTGTTTGCTGTTTGGCCATGCTTTGAACTGTAAAAGTGCTTATTTTGGGGCTGCCTTGCTTCTTTCTTTTCATTCCATGTGCCAATTATGCATGCTTTGTATAGCTGTAAGCCATTTCATGTACCTAGTCTTGCATTTCGGGAGAAATTCCATGCATCGGGTGTCATTTCGCCTTGTTTCGGGGCTGTTTTTCCCCCTCATTTTGCCACTGTTTTTTGCATGTTTGCATATCATATTCCATGTCTTTGCCATGTCTCATTAGAGTGGCATTTCGGTGCTTGAGGGTCGGTTCTCAGTTTGCGTGCACGCGTGCACGCATTTCGAGTTGTCTTGTTTTCATCTGATGGCCTCCTATGTGAGTGCGGCTGAGGCTCTCTCATGTCGGTGTAAGACCATTATTGCATTGCGTATGCCATTTCATCCATAGCATTGTGTATGCTCGGTTGTATATTACCTCGTATAGCGTGTATGCCATTCCATAACATTGTGTATGTTAGGATTGTATCTTAGTTGCATTTCATGCATGTCATGCATATTGCATCATGTTCGGGATAGGAGTTAGCCCGGGCACAGGAAACGAGGTACATTTCATACTCCGAGTGACGGAACGTGTCTCAATTCCCTAGTCAGCGACACTCCGGATCATCCATGATGGAGTTAGGTTTTGTTGTGTTTATATGTGCATTCATTTCATATCAAG
>NW_021025898.1:2789746-2835922 GCF_004153795.1 Camellia sinensis
ATGCATAAAAGCTTCACAAAGCTAGGCCAAAACACATGAGCATGGTAGTCTAAATGCTATGTACATGTTAAGGCAATTCATGGCATTACAAGACATGTATGCAAGGCATGCATGGTGTGTCTAGATCAAGCAAAAACAGAGGTAAAACATGGCAAAATACTACCAAATACCTACTGAAACATGGCCAACATGAGTTCAAAAATAGTGCTCACACATGAGGCTTAAATGGCATATATTAAAGACAACAAGGAGAGGGGATGGCCCTCTCCTTCTTAGGACCTTAAAGCACCATCCTCACCACTGAAATCCCTCAAGATTTCAGTGGTGAGGAGGCCCAAACAAGGTGGTCTCGGAGCTCACCAAAATAGCACAAAAATGGGGCCAAACAAGCCCTAAGAGGGGTCAAACAACCTCAAACAACAAAGTGACCTTAAACAACTATTTAAAGCACTCAAAAACAAGACTTTTATTAGTTATATACAAAGTCTGAAAACAATTGTAAGATAGGTTAAAAAGCTATGCAAAAATGGGAGAAAAAGGGTAAGATTGTTACCCTTGTAGACCTTCTTCACAAACAATGCTCCAGCTGGTTCTTTGAGCTCAAAACCAATCAAGAACTTCAAGAACAGCTCCCTAGCACCTCAGTAGCCAAGGTAAGGTGTAATGGTGGGTGTTTGTGTGCAATAATAAGACCAAAAATCACACTTATACACAAAAGAGAGAGAGATATAGAAATGGGGGATATGCAAACCCTAACCCCAATATCAGAGCCCTTTGGAAAAATGTTGTAACCTTAATGGAGGGAGAAGAGGCTCCCTCTTATAGAGATTCACTCTTGCAAAGCTTCCAAAACAAGTTAAGCAAGAGTGAAATCCCTCCATACACGTGTATGGAGGGGAGCAAAGTGTATGCCAGTTAGCACAGCTGGCATAAAAATATCTGTAAAAGCATATGTACAGTGGTTGGCCAACCAAAAATGCTATTTGACCAAAAAAGATGGCTGGTCGACCACAAAAGAGTGCCGGTTGGCCAAACATTTGGCCGATGGCAACAAACCAATGGCCGGTAGCCTCAAGCCATGGCCAGTGAGGTGTGGGGATGGCCAATAAGCCATTCCCTGCCCTCCAAAGCAAAAACACAAGTGTTTGGTGCAAAACCAAACACAAAACAGTCGAGTCGAGAGGTCCTGAGGCAAGGCACGTAGCCAAGACCTCCGGGAACTCAAGACGAACACAAACAAAGATGATCAGCGAGTGTTCAAACGGTGACGCCCAAGTCTTGAGGACAGTCAAAAATGGGGTGTCTACAGTATGTGGAAGCATAGGGTAGACACCCCGGCCAAGTTAGAATACTTTAGGCAGTAATTTTCCATCCCTGCCGACGTCCACCTTAGGTTAGCAGGAGAGGAGGATTCCATTATGCCTGATGTGAACCTCATGCCTTTCCCAGTAGTGGCCTTTATCGAGTGTGGACTTCGGTTTCCACTTGACATCTTTTTCCGCGAGATACTCCATTACTATAAATTGAACCCAATGCAGCTCGCCATCAATTCCTACCGAGTCATCAATGGTATAATAGCCTTAGCCAAACAAGAGAATGCTAGGGTTACCTTAGCCGACATCTAATTCTGCTTCACCATGTGTGGCCTCAAATTGGAGAAAGACTATATTTACTACCTCAAGCCGAGGTCCACAGAGTATAAAATCGTTACCGACCTCCCAGATTCCAACAACGGATCCGGGGATGATTACTTCATTATCTCGGGGAACTGGGACTTCACTCCAGATGAGGACCTCTACCTCTACCCTCTTCCTCAAACAGTTTTTGTAGAGGGTAATGGTAAGAGCCCAGTGTTTATACTTACTTGTTTTTTAAAGTCTTCAATACTTTCCTTGTTCTAATGTCTGTTTTTCTTCCAGCTCTTCCCCAATCAGAAAAAGGCTTCCGTAAGTCCTTTTTCCCCAGCAAGGGTTTGAAGAAGCTATTGGATTTTCCAGTCCACAAGCGAAGAGCCCCTCTGGTACTCAACTTCATTCCCACATATAAGTCGGTTCTTCCCGACGTTCCAAAGAAGAAGAAGAGTCAATCTCCTCCGTTCGCCACAACTCCACCAATAACTTCATCATCTCGGCCAGATCACGGGTCAACCTCAGATCCAGAAGAACAACTATCTACCTTGGCTCCACAGCTGATCCCATAATCTCAACGCCAACGACGACGCCGAACTGTCTTTGCTGCTGAGATGGGCCGCAAGAAAGCAGTCGCTAAAGACCTCTTGGCCAACATCCCATCCTCTAACAACGCTCAACCAGCACCAACCCAACTTCAACCAAAGCCGAAACAAAAAAGGCTGAAGAAAGCTCAGCCAAAGGCAACAGTGACTTAGATTGACACTGAGGAAACCTTGCCAATTTCAAAATTGGCTTCGAGCGAGAAGACCCCCTCCGTCCCCGAGAAGAGGCCCGCCGAGGCCGAGCCATCCCAATCAACCCGGTTAAAGAGGCTGAGGGCCGAATTTGCCACGACTTCGGCGCCTATGAAAGCAGATGCCCCCTGAGCCCTCCAGATCACCATTGAGGACAAGCCGGTCAGAGCGGGCGACAGTGCAACTAATCTTGAAGTCAGTGTTACCCTCTCAACGGCTTTGCTCCTTCCAAACGATCTCAACCGCAACGCCGAGATGAGCAAGTATGAAAACTTTGCTCTGATGCTTCAGCACTCTGTTCAAGTAAGTCTTTCACACTTGGTATTTTTCTTTCTTTATTCCTTCATACTTAGAGAATTTTCTAATAACTTCTGCTCTGTCCATTTTCCTTCAGGCGATCCAGCACGCTCATTCCTTCTCAATGCAATCTTTTGAGATAGGGAAGGAGTCGGCCGACAAGACTAAGGAGGTTACTATTCTACAAAGGGCCGCTAAGAAGACTGAAGCCAATACGAAGACTTTATCAGACCAGGCCGAGGAAGCTATTAAGGCTAAGGATGAGGCCAAGGAAAAAGCGGATGCTGCAGAGGCCATCGCCAAAGTCCTCACGGCCGAAAAGAAAGAGGCCGAGGCCAAGATGGCTTAGGCCCAGAAAGAACTGCAGGATGCCTTGGCCACAAAAGAGGCCGAGATCAAGGCTGCTGACAAAAAGGCATACGCTGAGGGGGTGGCCAATGTCACGGTGGACTACAAGAGTCAGGTGAAGCAGGCATGTAACAAGGGTTTCACCCTTGGTTAGATGGCTGCCCTGAAAAAACTTGATGTCCCCGAGGACTCCCCCCTCAGGAACACCGACGTCCTTGCCCTGCCATTCCCCCCTACTCCAAGCCAATTCGAAGATGATTCTGGGTCTGAGGAAGAAGCTTTGGTGAGGAAGACCAAGGAGGCTGCTAGGGCCAAGTCCCTTACTCCAAATGAGCAAGTCCTAGACTTGACTCAGGATGAGGAGGGTGAATCGGTCCCCAAAGATGCTACTCCTGAGAAGGCAACATTGGATGCGCCTGTAGCCGACAAGAGCCTCGACCAAACCCTTCAAGAAATAGATGCCAAGCTCGCAGCTGAGAAGGCCGCCAAGATGTCTTCTCAGCAGTCTTTCGAACTCCAGACCCAACCAGCTGTAGACGTGCCCCACGAGAACTCTCTGATATCCGCGCGCGATGGGCGCGAATCTCGTTTTGCTCTCTAGGCTACTACAGTTCGGACTCAATGTCACAGTTCTGAATCTAAATCTCACAAAGTGCAATGTGAGACCAATAAATCACCAAAGAGTCCAAATCCGGCAAATTGTTTTAGAAACCTGATTTTTATAAAGAAGTGTCAAACATGGACTGCTTTTCCAAATACAGAGTCGCCACCTAAATGTTTTATTTTGGGAGAAATTTAGGAAACCCTGACTTGTGCCTAAGGCTACGCGTCCGTCATCACTAAAGTTGTCTCGGCTCGGGAACTTGGGTACGAGAGGGGAAGGTCATGTAATGAGCACCCCCGCTCGCCCAATCAAAGATCGGCCTGTACTAAGCATGATCTTTTGTTTTTGAAAACACATGTACTCTTATTCCGATTAATTAGCTAATCTTACTACGTGATGCGCATAGCATACAAGTATAGACTAGATCTCCTAATTTGGAACAAAACATTGCATGTTCATTTGTGAAAATAATTTGGAGTTTGCTACTCGCAAGTAGGCTAAATCGGGGATTTAATGATTTGTTCCAATTCAAGTAATCTAACCTTCACCAACAGGCATTCAGGCAGTTATATCAAATAATCAGTTAGCCTCATGGCAAGCATGCTGAACATGGCAGTCAATAACACACATGCAGTATGCTAAAGCATAAACACTCACAGTGTACTCCAAGCCAAAACAAAGAACTAGTTAGAAATCATGCATGATCCTAATTCATGTTAAGATGGCTAATGCAACACATGCAAAAATGCAGCTAAGATAGGCTCGGCTATCTGGAATGTCATGTGAAATGCAACTTGATAACATGCTGTTGAACACGTATTCAAGTAAATGTATTTGAAAGTACAATGCAGTTAGTATGATGCACCGAACCCGGTGGATGCGATACAGATGAATGGATGCACGTATGCAAAGCATAAGGTATGCTAATCGAAATATGCCTTAAAACTAACCATCGTAAGCGATTAAGTAAAAAGAAGAAAGAAATGGGGGTTGGAAGACATGTATCACACACACGCACGCTTATTACAACAATTAGCCCTCTCGACGGAGGGTCCGAATAAGAAGCTAACTAGCTAATCTAAGCCAATTAAACTAATTATTACATCACAAAACTAATTAACTAATCCTAGTTAACTAGTTAAGATATTACAACACAAATCGAATAGCTAAGCACATTAACTAATTAAGTACAAACCAAAGCATAAACTAGCTAAGCAAATTAGCTAAGTGAAGCAGTAAAGCAAAGTCCTCAGAGGAAAAGGAATGCATGCATGCCAGGTCACCTCGTTCGAAAATCTATTGCGATGCCCCAATTTGCCTCTGTTTGCAACTGCTCTCAGAAACTTGCACCAAGCTCTAGATAGCTTCCAACTCACCTTGAGGACCTGTGGGAGGGTGGCCGACCAGTTATTGATGTGGGAGACCACTTGCCAACCACTTTTTGTTGTTGCAAACCAGAAAAAGTGGTCGGCCAGCTAGTTTTTCTGGCTGGCCGACCAGTTGTTGCTCACTTCTCCAATTTGTTGCAACAGAGAGCAAGAAAGGGCATGACAATGTATTTGCAAGATATGTGTGCACAACCACCCTCCCTATCATTTCATAAGCTCAAGGGAGTGCATGGCAATGTATTTGCAAGATATGTGTGCACAACCACTCTCCCTATCATGTCATGAACTCAAGGGAGTGTGATTCTTGACCCTGGGCCACCAATCGCACATTTCAATGCATGATGGCCGAGAGGCAAAGTTGCACAATTCAATATGAAATGAATGCACACATAAACACATAAATGCCTAGAACTCTATCATGTATGATCAATAGCGTCGGCGATCGAGAATTGAGGCACGTTTCATCACTTCAAGTATGAAACGTCCCTCGTTTCTCGTGTTTGGACTAACACCCATTCCAAACACAATGCAACACATAACATGGCATGCACAATGCTATGTCAACACAAGCATGCAAATATGCAGAATGACTTAAGCATGCAAACATGCAATGCAACATGAACAACCTAACAAGGCTAATGGCATACATACATAATGCAATGTAATATAAGCATACACAATGCAAAGAACATGGCATATACAATACGATGAATCAACATGCAAACAACATGGCATACTCAATGCGATGAACTACATGGCATACACAATGCTAAATGGACTTAAACCAAAAGTGTACAGACCTCAGCCATGCCCAAATCAGTGGCCATAACACCAAAACAAAGGCACAAAAGGGCAAGGCAAACATGCACATGCCTTGGCCTATCAAGTAGGCCTAAGAGCACAACCCTCAAGGGTGCTCAAGGAGTGATAAACCTGGAAGTGTGACAACACTAAATGCACTGAAATAAGGTATGAAATGATGCCAAATCATTCAAACAAAGCAAGCATAGCCGGCAAAGGTCCTTAAAGCATGAAGCTAGTAAAGAGGACTACAATGGGGGCATGCAATACATGGCACAAGTGCATGAACCAACCATGGACACAGCTTAATTAGGTCTAAAAAAAGACCAAAATATGCTAAGATAGAGGCTCAATGACCTAGGCAAAATGGCATACATGCTAGACCACAATAAGGCAACAATGCACAATACTCAAAGGCATTCAAAGCATGAAAGAAGTGGGAACATAGTCATGCTATAAGCTCTGAAATGAAGTATTAAATGATGCCAAATTATCTAAATAGCTCAAAGATAGCATGCATGAGTCATCAAAACACAAAGCTAGCAAACCTAATTGCACTACAGCTATACAAAGCATGAAGCATATGGCAAAGGCAACCCAAAATAGTCCTAGAACATGTCAAAATGATACTAAAACATGTATGGAAGGAAGCCAAAACAAGCTAGCATGAAGGGGATAAGGCATGATGAATGCAAAGCAAATAAGGTGGATTACACTGCACTTATTAAGACCAAGCATGAGATGACTTAACCAATAAAAATCAGAGTTATATCATGACAAAATAACCCCAAAAACACATTGAAATGATGGCTCGCAAGTTTAGGTATGAAGGCATACGCAATGACCCATGTTAAGGCATAAAGGGGGAAACCCTCCAACGCATTGAAAGAGTAAAAAAAGCAAGTGCATGACCATGAAACATGGACTGAAATCACATTATAAATGATGTCAAATCATTCAAATAGTCCAAGTAAGGCATGCTAGTGGACTTGATACACAAAGCTGACAAGCTAGAATACATTATAGCTATACAAAGCATGGCATGCATGACCAAAACAACACAAATCAGAGCTAGAGCATGCTAAAACATGGACAAAAGCTTACTTAGAGTTAAGCCAAAAGCATGCTAGAATGACATGTTAAAGCATGATACACATTAGGCTAGTTCATGGAAATGCACTATAAGTGCATGGAGCATGCAAGGGCCAACCAAACCAAACCTTAAAAACGAAACAAGCTAGAATGACATGCTACCTCATGAAGCATACAAGACTAGTTTATGAGATTTACACTGCAAGTGTATTAGGCATGCATGGAGTGACAAAACCAAGTAAAAACAGTGGTATGCCACAGCAAAATAGGCCCAAATACATGCTAAGATATGGCCAATATAAGCTTAACAAACATGCTCACACATGAGGCTAATGAAACAAGTATTGAAGACACAAGGTGAGGGGACCCTCTCCTTGTTGGGACCTCAAAACACCACTTCCGCCACTGAAATTCCTCTGAGTTTCAGTGGTGAGAAGGCCAAAATAAGGTGGTCCCAAAGGCTCAAAAAGAAGGCACAAAAGCAAGGCCAAACAAGGCCTAAGAGGGGGTAGACAACCCCCAACACAAAACTGACCTTAAACAAAGATGTTAAGCATGCAAAAATAGAACTTTTTGTAGTAGAAAGTTAAGCTTAAATCAGCATGCAAATAGGTTCAAAAGCTTAAACAAAACTAAGGGTTTAAGGAGTTAAAGACTCACCCTTGAAGAACACTTTTGAAGCTACAACTCCAGCAAGTTTTTCAAGCTCAAACCAAACCAAAAACCTCAAAACCAGCTCCTAAGCACCTCAGCAAAAAAAATGATGGTGTTTGAGTGTGTGTTTGTGTGTTAAAGTATGATAAAACTACACTTTTAGGCACAAAAATGAAACAAAGAGAGAGATATAGAGATAAAGGTGTATCTATCGCTCCCTCACACCAAAAGCTGAACTTGGAGGAGGGAAGGGGGAGCCTCCCTCTTATAGATAACAAAAGCTTAAGCTTCTTAAAGAAGCTAAGGGTCCAAGGCCATCCCTCCATACACGTGTATGGAGGATGGTTCTGGTGCCTTCCAATTGTGCCAGCTATAAAGAAAATATCTTCAAGAAGCTGGTGAAAAGCAACCGACCACTTGAAATGGTCGGTCAGCTACTTCTATTGGTCAGCCGACCAGTGGAAGTGGTCGGCCAAGGCAAAAAGTGGTCGGCCAGGTGGGAGTGGTGGTCTGCAGCATGAGACCAAGGTGGTGGTGTGGTGGCCGGCCAGAAAAAGTGGCCCAAAGACCAAGAAAACCAGTTTCCCGACCAAAAAACTGGCTGGCAGGAAGAAAAGTGGTCTCCAAGGGGAAGAACTGGTCTCCCACCCTTGTAACATCTTCCAAACATGGAAAACAAGGTTTGTACCAAAAACAAACCAAAACGGATGCAAGACAAAAGTCCGAGAGGCAAGGCGCGCAGCCGGGAGACCCGAAAACTAGTCTACGAGCACCAAAGTGGTTTACGACCACAAAAGTAGTCTCCTAGACCACAGTGGCCCTTTAGGCCAAGGCAACAAGGTGTGGTTCAAAAACCACGCCACACGGAGAACGTTAAGCGGTCCCGAGACAAGGCGTGCGGCCGAAGGCTCCAAAAATCAGAAACTAGTCTCCAAGTGGGAAAAGTGGTCTACAAGACCTCTCCTTCCCTTAGGCAAGGAAAACAAGGCTTGGTCCGCAAACCGAGTCGAAACACAAAGAGTTCAGAGGCCTGGAGGCAAAGCACTCAGCCGAAAACTCCGAAACCTCGAAATGAGCACAGCATGCGCAATCACCGAGCGCTCAATCGATGACGTCTGAGTCTTAAGGACGGTCAAAAATGGGGTGTCTACAGCAGCCAGTGGCGCCAAAGAGTCTTAGTTTGATGTTTTTCTCTTTTTTTCTGTACTTTGTACTTTTTTCTTTCTTTTTGAATCAATGTAAGCTTAGATCTGGCCGAAGTGCCACTTTTGTAATTTCCGAACAATGATTTTTCAATGTTTAGGCCGAAGTTCCTTCTTTTTTCTGGTCTTGTATGACTCTTATACTTAGAATATTTTGCATATCTTCAATGTACACCTTGACTGTGTAATCTTCTCGGGGTGAAATACCTCGGTTATACACATCAACGGTTTACCTCGGCAAGTACATAAGTACTTCTTTTGGTACAACCTTGGTCTTAACTTGTAAATTTTTCACAAATTTCAACAAGTGTTTAAACGTAACCCCAGTTTAGTTTCACCTTGTAAATTTTTCACAATTTTCAACAAGTGATAAACATGACCTTAATTTAACTTCAACTTGTAAACTTAGGTTTCAACAAGTGTTAAACATGATCTCGGTTTAACTTCAACTTGTAAATTTTTCTCAAATTTCAACAAGTGCTAAACATGATCTCGGTTTAACTTCAACTTGTAAATTTTTCTCAAATTTCAACAAGTGCTAAACATGATTTCGGTTTAACTTCAACTTGTAAATTTTTCTCAAATTTCAACAAGTGCTAAACATAATCTCGGTTTAGCTTCAACTTGTAAATTTTTCTCAAATTTCAACAAGTGTTAAACATAATCTTGGTTTAACTTCAACTTGTAAATTTTTCTCAAATTTCAATAAGTGTTAAACATGGCCGCGGTTTAACTTCAACTTGTAAATCTCAAATTTCAACAAGTGTTAAACTAATTTTAGCTTGTACATTCTACCTTTCCCAGGAACCATTTTCCAACTCTCTACCCCCTAATGTGAACTTAAGTTCCACTTGGGTTCTCATTATGCATGTATTTCAGAAATATCGTCAACTATCTTATCAGTCACAAGTGTAAAAAATCAGGCTAAAACTTTATTTATTATTTCGGCAAATAACAAAGAACAAGAAAGTTTAATGAGAAAAAAAATTCAGATTGCAAGTATTCTAAGGCCTTGGTAACTCTTTGCCTTCATTATCTTCAAGCCGATATGCCCTATTGCCCAATACCGAGATGATTCTATAGGGTCCCTCCTAATTCGAGCCAAGGTTGCCCTCTCTAGGATCCTTCTTGTTGCCGACGACCTTTCTCAAAACGAGGTCACCGACTTGAAACTCCCTTGGGTTGACCTTCTTATTATAAGCCTTGGCAAGCTGCTACTGGTATGCCGCCAGCTGAATTGCAGCTCTCTCCCTTCTTTCTTCTAGTAGATCTAGATCTCAGGCTAATAGTATATCATTAGACCCATTTTCTACTCCCTGAGTTATGATTCCTGGGATACCGACCTCTAATGGAATTACTATTTATGTGCCATAAGCCATGGCAAATGCGGATTCCCCCATTGATCTTCTCGGCGTAGTCCGATATGCCCAGAGTACACCAGGCAATTCATCCACTCATTTTCCCTTTGCTGCTTATAGCTTCTTCTTTATCCCATCCAAGATAACTTTGTTGGACGCTTCTGCTTGTCCATTGCTTTGAGGAAAACTTGGGGTCGAAAAATAATTCTTGATTTTAAATTTTGCATAGAAGCTTTTGATTAGCTTACTGTCAAATTGTGTTCCATTATCCGTAACTATTGCTCTTGGAATCCCAAACCTGGTGATGATGTTTTTCCATATGAAGCTCTTCATATCCACGTCTCGAATCTTGGCAAGGGGTTCAGCTTTTATCCACTTTGTAAAGTAATCTGTTGCTACCAGCAGGTACTTCCTTTACCCAGTTGCTTGGGACAGTTTTCCAACAAGATCCATGCCCCATTGGGCAAACGGCCAAGGACTGGATACTGGATTTAGGTCTGCTGCTGGTTGGTGTATCAGAGGTGCAAACCTTTGGCACTTTTCACACTTCTTGACATAGGCTTCTGCATCTTTCTGCATGTAGGGCCACCAATATCCCTAGTTAATGGCCCTATGAACAAATGATCTGCCCCCAGCATGGCTTCCACATATTCCTTCATGTATTTCGTACAAAAAATCTTCAACTTATGAAGGATGTACACACCTCAAAAGGGGTCCAGTGAAGGATCTTCTGTAGAGATGTCCCTCTACTGTCAGACTGAATCTTGCCGATTTCAATCTAATCTTGTGTGCCTCCTTGTGATCATCTTGCAGTTTTCCTTCTTTCAGGAATGCTATTATTGTGTCCATCCAGCTTGGTCCCATGTCCACAAACATTGCTTCACGCTCTGTCGTTAATGGTTTGATGCTCGGGCCCGACAAGTAGTCAACCATTATCGTCCTTGCCTTTCTAGGTTGTATTGCACTAGCCTAGTTGGCCAGGGCATTGGCGTGACTGTTATCATCTCGGCTAATCTGCTGTAGTTGGAAATTCTGAAACAGGGCCATCAATCTGCCGACCTCCTTCATATAGACCGACACCCTTTCGTCTCAAGCTGCAAACTCGCCGGTTGTCTGGTTGACTATAAGCTGAGAGTCATAGAAGACTATCACCTCATATGCTTCTACTGCTACTGCTACTGCCAGTTTCAGTCCTGCAATCAGTGCTTCATACTCCGCTTCATTGTTTGAGGCGTTAAACCCCAAACGAATGGATTGTTCTAGTATTTGTCCATCTGGAGATACTAGTACTACTCCTGCCCCCGCTCTTTGTCGGTTTGAACTCCCATCAACAAACAGTCGAAAGGAGTCACTGATGTAAATGCTGCAGGGCCTGAGTTTTTCCTCCTTCCTTTGTTCTGTTGCCCTTGACTGGGCTCCTCTTTGCTTGCTTGGACATCGTTTACCTTGGCTCAGTGGAGCCCGATGTACAATGGATCCTGGCGTGAACTCGACCATGAAGTCGGCCAAAACTTGGCTCTTGATTGCTGTTCTAGGTCTGTATTCCAGATTATACTGGCCCAAGGCCACTGCCCACCTGGCTATTCTGCCTATCAAATCTCCCTGTTGTAACAAGGACTTTAATGGATGTTCAGTTAGCACCACAATTTTGTGGGCCTGAAAGTAATGGTTCAGCTTCTTTGAAGCCATTACTAAGGCCAGGGTTAACTTTTTCAAGGGTAAATACCTGGTTTCTACATCAGCCAGGGTTTTGCTTACATAATAAACAACCCTTTGTTTCCCTTTTTCTTCTCGGATTACCACTGCACTTACCATATGTTCCGAAACTGCTAAGTACAGGAATAGCCCCTCTCCAGGTTCTGGATTTGAGAGAACTGGAGCCGTGATCAAATACTTCTTCAAGTCGGCCAGGGCGACTTCGCATTCTTCTGTCCATAAGAAGTCTGTGGCCTTCTTTACTAAGCTGAAGAAGGGTTTGCATTTGTCAGAACTTCTGCTTATGAACTTATTCAAGGCTGCAACCTTTCCAGTCAATATCTGTACTTGCTTCGCCGATGTTGGGCTTTTCAATTCTAGGATGGCCTTGATCTGATATGGGCTGGCCTCAATGCCCCTTTCTGGTCACCAAGTATCCCAAGAACTTACCAGATCCAACTCCAAATGCATATTTCGATGCATTGAGTAGGAGCCGATATGTTTTTAGGATGTCAAAGACTGTCTTTAAGTCTTCCAGATGGTCCCTAGGTTCTCTAGTCTTCACGACCATGTCATCGATGTATACCTCCACTGCTCGGCTAATTAGGTGTCTGAACCTCTTGGTTACCAATCTCTGGTAAGTTGCTCCTGCATTTTTTAACCCAAAAGGCATCACTCTGTAGCAATACAGTCCTTTTGGGGTGATAAACGTAGTCTTCTCCTCGTCTGGAGGGTACATGGCTATCTGATGGTACCCCCTATAGGCATCCAGGAAGCTCATCCTTCCATGCCCTGAAGTGGCATCCACTAATTGGTCAATCTTGGGTAAAGGAAAACTGTCTTTGGGACAGGCCTTGTTTAGGCTAGTAAAGTCCATGTAGACCTTCCATTTACCAGTTTTTTTCTTCACCACCACTGTATTCGATAGCCATGTCGGATAATTTACCTCTCGAATGGCTCTGGCCTCCAGAAGTCTATCTACTTCCTCTTCTACTGCCTCAACATGCATCAACGTCGGTCTTCTTGCCCGTTGGATTATAGGTTTGGCCGACCTGTCTACGTTCAGTTTATGGCAAGTGACTTTGGGGTCAATGCTTGGCATTTCATAAGGCGTCCAGGCAAACACTTCAATGTTTGCTCTCAAGAACGCCTCCAGTTCTTTTTCCTCTTTTTCGGCTAAGCCCGAGCCGAGAAGGAAGAAGCGTTCTTCATCCCCCTGCTGGACGAGGATTTTCTATAGGGCTTCTTCACTCTTCTCGACTGGCTCCTTGCTGACATCCTCTAGGACTTCTACGTCTTCGTCTTCGATCTCTGCCATTTTTGGTTCTCGTATGTTGCAGGTGGATTTCATTGCTGCCATAGAGCAGTTCTTTGCCAGCAGCTAATCCCCTCTAACCTCCTCTATCCCATGCTCTGTTGGAAACCGCAATAGCTGATGCAATGTTGAGGGAATAACCCTATTGCGTGCAACCATGGCCTCCCCAAGATAACATTGTAACGGGAGGTGTGTCGATTATGGTGAACTCTGTCTTTATCTTCTTAGTGCTAGCCTGCACTTCCAAGCTTGCTGCTCCCAGTGGCCACGTCGGCGTTCCATTAAACCCGACCATTGGGCCATTGGATTGCTCTATATCGTCTGGGTGAAGGCCAAGCTCCTTGTAATATCTGACATACAGGATGCCACAAGAGCTGCCTTGGTCGATTAGGATGCGTTTCACTTGGCACTCCCCAACCTGGAGGGATACTACCAATGCATCGTTGTGAGGATGTTATACCATCTCCAGGTCGGCTTCAGTAAAGGACACTACTGGTCCCTAGCACTCCTCAGCCTGAGGTCATTTCTGCCAGACCTGGTACACATGCTGCAAGTGCTTTACCTTTTGGGTCTCTCCCTATATTTCGTTTTCATTGACCTTCGAGTGAATTGCATTAATCACCCAAGGTCCGCTTGCCTGCGGTTACTGTGCTGGGGGAGGTGAAGCTGCTGGTGCCTGAGGCAGTCTTGCTTTCTCTTCCCTTGTTATGGCCTCATCTACAAGGTCCCTCAAATGGCCTTGCCTTACCAAGTCTTCCAAGTGTGACTTCAGGGCTCTGCAACCCTGTGTCAGATGCCCATCCTCATTATGGTAAGCATAATGTTTTCCGAGGCTTCTTTCCATAAACTCTCCTGGTACCCTTGCTGGTGCTCTAAAATAGGGTTGGGTTTGGATTTTATCCAGGACTTTGTGAATTGGGATTCGGAATACAGTTGTGACTGCTTGTGCAGTCCTCAGTCCTATCTCTTGTTTGTTGGATTTGTTGTTACCTCGGCCTTGCTTCGGCGAGCCGTTTCCTTTCTCTTGCTTTGTCGCCTTAATCCTTGGCGTGTCTTCCTCGGCTCTGGCATATTTCTCAATTTTGGCCATAAGCTCCTCCATGCTTTTTGGCAATGTCTTTGCCAATGACTTTCGTAGTGCATAATCATCTTTTAGGCCGTTCTTGAAAGACACGACCGCCACCTCTTGGTTGTACTCGGGTATTCGGTTGAACACCTCATAATACCTTTTTGCGTAGGCCCTAAGGCCTTCATCCTCACTGATTCTCAGAGTCATCAGGGCGTCTACCCTTAGTGGCTGTAGTTTGTTTGTCACGAACCTGGCCACGAACATCTCGGCCAGGCCTTCCCAGGTCTTCACACTTCCTTTTGGCAATTTGTGAAACCAATCCGATACAATTTCCCCGAAGGATGAGGGGAACACCTTGCAAAATAACGGCTCGTTCCCAGTGTACAATGCCATCGAGTTTAGGCACAAACTAACGTGAAAGTTGGGGTCCGACTTCCCGTCGTAGATCTGGAACCTCGGCAACTGACTCTTTTCGAGGACTCAAATTTGTCCAACTCCACCGAGAATGGTGTTCTCGGCTTAACAGGGGAAGTTGCCTCAGCATTTTGTTGCTTCCTCTTGAGGTAATCTTTCAAGTCCTCTTTGGTCCGCCCAGGAGCTTGGCTATCTCCTGACTTCAGCTTTTTAGGTGCACTGCTCTCAGCTTCATTGTAAGCCCTTTTCGATCTTTCTTCATTATTTGCGTCGAAGCACAATTCATACCTTTGAACATGCCGATGTTCTTTAGGGTCTGCTTCCTTGGTGTAATGTGTCCTTCAAGATTCTTCCCTTCTCTACTCTCCTCGCCCGACCTCCCTTGAAGGCCGGTGAGAGTGTTTTTCGCTCCTGGTGTGCTAGGGGGCTACATGGATTGTTTTCTGCCATCCCTTCTAGGCATTAGCCGCTGAAATTGGCGTGTCTTGTAGCGGGAACGATGGCTGCATGACGTTTTTTTGCATCATGAAATTGATGACTGATTGCAAGTCTGCCAATTTATTCGCTATCCTCTTCATCTCTTCGTCCCTCCGTAGGCATCTATCTTTCCATACCTTGAGGTTATCCTCGTTATAGTACTCGTTTCGATCAGATTTCTTCTGTACGTCGCCCTCCTGGCTGGCGTCCTTTCCTTCATGATTCTTATCACAAGTCTCTTCGTTGCAGTTGTCTCCTTCGACGTTAAGGTCAATAGGTCTTCCACTCCCAGCAGGAGTGTCGTCCCCAACCTTCTCTCTCTGTCCGTCGTTGGTCATCTATTCTCCTTTCTTTCCCACAGACGGCGCCAAATTGTGTGTGTCAATTTCTGATCACACTGCCAAATTAGTACTTAGCTGGAGAGCACTGGCAGAATAAATAAGTCCCGAACGACCTGGAACAGAAAGAAGAGATTCCGGCGGTGGTTCGTCCACCCGAGGGCACTCAGATGATCAAGTCAGTTATCTCTCAAAGATAGCAAAAGTGCTTAACTCACTATTTAGAATATAAATTGCGTACCTTAGACCCATGGGGGTGCCTCTTTTTTATAGCCAACACAAACCTAGTTCCAATAGAAGCCTAGCTTCAATGGACTTCAGCTCAGTGCTTATCTTAGATTCTCCAATAGATAAAGATAAACTCCCTAAGAGCTTTATCCTTATCCAGGTTGTGGTCCTTCCTCATTCTAGGACTCTTGTCCCTTATCCACTTATCCCGGACTCCGATATCTTCGGAGATAACCTCAGCCTAGCCGAGATCACCTTGGCGTCACAACCAGGACACGTGGCACCCCGGCTAACACATCGGTGTCACCTTAGCCACGTGCTGGTACTCATAAAATATATCCCCACATGACATTATATTGATTATGATTCAAAACTCTTTAATTATATATTACGTGATGTTTGGTTATAACTATTTTTTTTATTATTATTTTTAGTTGTGACTCCGATAAGATTGAATTATGACGTTTGTGAGAATCAAACTCATAAATGTTTTAACTTGCATATGTACATAGTAGTATCCTACCAAGTATTATTCTATATTTTAAAAACAATAGAAGTTTAGCAGTGTGACTTGAGAGTTTTAGTCAGTAGGCATTTGGCTTCCTTGCAACTAATTTGTTGTAATCTCCTACTGAATATCTATCCTTCGAGAGGACAACATACACCAAATCTCCAATCTCAAACTCCTTAAAGCGACGTTTTTGTTCCACTTTCTACTTACATCTTGCAGAGTCTTTTTTAATTTATGTTGTGTGGTCTGATCAATGGGAAATTATTTAATGTTCTCGGAGTATCACATGTCTGTACTCCTTAACCACTCATCATTCAATATGTCTCCTCATGTTCCCCAATCATCCAACACAATACCCCACCCACCCACTTTCTCCATGAATCACAGTGCTATGGAATACACGTGTCTATACTCTGAGATTACTGAATAATTACCCCTGATCAACTTGTTGCAGTTGAGCCATAAAATCTGCTACCTTGATATGAATCCCCTTTATGTCGGTGTAACATCGACCGGGGTACTCGTGCGCGTTAAACAGTTTGGACCCTCGATTTTTTGGATCTAGTCTCACAAGTGCAATGGCAAAAATAGACAAGTCCAGATTTGACAACTTTTATAGAAAATTCATTTTATTACAAAATCTTTGCCAAAAATAAACTGTATCACTAGATCTTAGAGTCGCCACCTAATATTTTGAAAAAATTAGGAAACCCATGACTCGTGCCAAGGCCACTATTCGTCGTAACCAAAGTTGCTTGGCTCGTAACCAAAGTTGCTTGGCTCGGAACCTTAGGCATGAGAGGGAAAGGTCATTAATTGAGCACCTGCACTCACCCGATCAAAGATTGACCTCTACTAAACCATAATATGAGTTTTATTAACGTTATATGTTCATATTCCGGTTATTAAATAAATCCTACAATTTATTATGTGAAGCATACAAGTATAGATCATGTAATTCATTTTGGAACAACTTCATGCATTTTTTTTTTAAAGAGCTTTGAAGATGTTAAACTCAAAGAAATTGAGTTTACAAACATGAAAACCAACATCATTCTAAATTAAGAAACATAACCTCCATCCACCGGGATTCATACAGTTATATCAAGTAAGCAAGTAGCCACATGGTAGGATGCTTAAACATAGTAAGAAAAACACACACAAGCAGGATGCTAAAGCATTAAAACTTACATGTTTACTAATGTCCCTCGAATAGCTACAAAACAATGTTAGCGAAATATACATGATCTTATATACAAAATCCTAATGTAATTCACTCATAAAATGCAACTAAAGATTTGACTTCTAATATATGACATTTGAATCATCTCAAGAACATGCGGTAGCGCATATGATCACATAAGAATTGATTAAATCAACAAACGAAAACTTAGCTGAATCATGATGTATAAAACATGAATGCAAAGCATGGGATAGAATGAAAAACAAAATATGCATATTCACAAAGGAAAGCAAGTAAAAGAATGAGATAGAGAGAAACGAGGTGGGGAATTATCATAACATTTTGAATAAATAATTGCAAATCGAATAAGAGAGAGGGGAGAAAAATAATATAACAAACTAAAAAAAAACCTCACAAAACACTCAAATGAAAACAAAATAGAAGTTTTATGTGCTATGGAGACCACTGGAAATTGGTTTGCTCAACATTGGAAGATTACTTCGTTTCATCCAAAAGAAGCTAACCGACCGGCCGGCCAACTAGGCCTAGCAAAACCTGTCTCGTTGCAACACCAAGAAAAGAACAAATAAGAAATATGCATGTGGCTCAATTTCCAAAGAAAGAATGAACTTCTTGATTTCAAAACTTCCTTTTAATCACCCTCAAGGTTGTGAATTATGCTCTCAATCCTCAATTCAATAGCTTGAAATTTGAGCTAGAATGATGATTTTTGACAAGTGTGTTAATCACTCTTTGATCTTGTTAGATTTGGTAAGGATAACTCTCTTTGATAAAGGCTTTAGGACTTGGTTTTAAGGAGTTTATTGAATGGTTTTGGCAAGAGAAGGTGAGATATATGAAGGCTAGACAACTTCTCTAGTTTGGCAAGACAACACTCTTGTTTTCAAGGCTCTCTTTTCTCTCAAATTCTACTTCTCTTCTCAAATTCATCCCCTCAAATTCAAGACTTGAGCTCTTCTTATGTAGGCAATGCAATCGGGCAGTAGTGGAAGACAAAGTGGAGCATTTAGGGAAGAAAATGGAGCTAATGGGGTACTAATGGAACTAATGAGAGACAATGTATAATGGAGGTGAATGGTGAATGGTGAGTGGTCATGGTGGTGAGTGATTAGGAAAATGGATTATGAGTGAGGATGGTAGGGTATGATTAGGAAAATAAATGATGAGTGAGGATGGTGGGGTGTGATTATAAAAGTGGATGGTGAGTGTGGATTGATGTGTAGGAAATTTGGTAGTGAAGATTGGAGAGCTAAGATTCTTTTGGTAGTAGAAATTGATGAATTTTGGATGAAAAATAATTTGGCTAAAAATGTGTGAAGGTTCGGATTAAACTCAAATAATATCTCTCTTACTGATGATTCTGTGAGAAACACATTCTGATTGTCATCATCCTGTAATCAAGAGAAAGTGCCCAGGTCTTAGGATAGGTCAAAATGGGGTGTCTATAGTTACCCCTCTTTGACAAGGCCCAAAATCATTTCATGACGTTAGTGAATATCAAAGCTCGAAGATGACCCTTTTGACAAAGTCGTAACACTTGAACAAACCAGCAAGATGCATATGCAATTGGTTAAACCCGAGGGTTGCCTACGTATCCTTTTGCAAGAAATCAAACCTGCATAGTTCAGGGGAAAAACGCAAATGACATGCTCGAAATACAATTTGAAAGTTTGACTTACGAGTTTTGCATAGTCGGTTGTTTTGAAAATTTATGATTTATGCAATGCAACGCAACAAGTAATATGGGAGGCAAACCTCATGCAAAAGAGATGAAGCATAACAAGGGATACAATCCAAACCCACTCACATAAGGGAAAGAAATGAAACTGATAAATAGTTTTAACCATCAACCCAAGACAGGGGATGTATTAACTGATGGATAGTTTCAACTAACCACCTAAGAAAATGGAGATATTAACTGAAGGTGGTGTGAACTGAGAACTCGAGAAAGGGATAATATTATCATCCCGAAGAGGGGCCAATATTAACTGAGTGGTTTTAACCTTCAACCCCAAAAAAAGAGCTAGTATTAATTGAGGGTAGTGAAAAGGGTCATAACCAACAAGCGAGATCTAGATCGTATCTGAATACAAAATAAGGGATTAGTTTCAACCAGATAAGGGATGAAAATTTGTTACCAAATGTTTGACTAATTCAAGTGAGGTGAACAGATTGTAACAAGAGATGCAACAACGTGATAGTTGTGATCTTGCGTGATAGATGTAATAGTTGGTGCAAGTGTGATGATGAATGCAAAAACATAAAGCGTGCAATGTGAGACATGCAACATAACAAGTACAAAATTTTTCTTTTCTTTTTTGTTTTCATTTTTTTTTCTTTTTTAATTACAAATTTTCTTCTTTTTTATTTGTTTTTTTCCTCTCTTTTTATTTTTTTATTTGTATTCTTTTTGAAAATTTCTTTTTGATTTTTTTTTGAATTTTTTGATTTTATGCATATACTATATACAGACACAAATAATATACAAAATATGTACTATGTACATCCACATAGACAAAATATATACATACAAACTATATACATATAGGGACACATACATATACATATATACGGACACATACGGACATACAGATACATACGCATATACAGATACATATACATACAAATACGTAAGAACATACAAATACATATACGGTATACATATATACAGATTATATACATATCTGTCTCTTTTCCCTATTCTTTCTCTCTCTCTCTCTCTCTCCACTCCATTCATCTTCGTTGAATGCCGTGTCTGGCGTGCCATTACAACAATCACGACGCGTCTGACTGATAGCAATTGGATCGGCCTCATTTGTCAAAGATTGCCTCGGCAATCTCTCTTCTCTTGGCCTCTTCTTCTTTTTCATTTTTCTTCTTAAATCGAGGCCTGCGAGAGAGACAGAGCATAAAGCTGCAAAACTCTCTTTGCCAATTCTCTCTTTAGCGGTATTACTCTCTTTTGTTATGGTCTCATCCTGCCGTACTCTTTTCCCCTTCGCAGACCTTAATAAATAACTGATGGCAGCGCAATCTAACATCGATGCCAACCATTACACACTGAAGTCTTGCGTAGAGATCCTGACCACGGTCTCTAATTTGTTTCACCGACTACAGGGTAGGACGAGTGAAGTGCATCAGCTAAACACTCAACTTTCTTACTCTAGCGTATGTACAAGGATGCTTGAGTGGAGATTAGTTGAAACGACAAGCCACCTCCGTGGCCTGATTCGGGGTTCCTTTATACTCCTCATTTGATGATTGCCAGGGAGTAATTGCTTTCGAAAGCTCTGCTAATGCCAAGGCAGAGTCTTCAAAGGCTTCTCAAGAGTGAAGATGAAACAAGGCAGCTGACGGTAGAGTCAAGAGACGAAGTTACCTGCCAATGAGATTGATTTGTAACCTTCGCCACTGGGCTGCTACTAGAAAACCGAGAGAATGGTCCCTCATTCTATTTTTTATTTTATTTTTTCCAAATTTTTTTCCTTTTGTTTTTGCTTAGGAATGAGTACCAATGCTTCAGAATTTCCCTTTCGTTGTTTTGAAATTTTCTTCTCTTTTTCCCTTTGTAAAACTTTAATTGGGGGCTTCACACTGAAGTTTCAATAAAAATAAGTTTCTTTGTTTACACATCATGGCGTGAATGGCTTTGCATTTGAGCATGAAAAACATTTTTTCCTTTTGAACTTGAATATGAGAGAATGATTGAATTTAATGAGTTTTGAATTGGACCTCGAGCCCTCAACTGACCAAAATCAAAGAATGACTTAATGAAAGAAAAATAAAACAAAAACAATCTAAACACACCTATTTACACTCACTAGAATGAAAGACACTCAAAACACGACTCTAAAGGACACATCATTGAGCTTACACAACTTCTGTAATTTTCCATTCTGGATTCATAAATTAGTTGGCCGTTTAATTGATTGGCCAACCAGCTGATTTGTTGTCCAATCAATAGAAAAAACATTGATGGGTCAAGTAATTCATTAATCGGCCATGTGACGCCCTAAAATTTGAGGACATCATGATCTGGTTTAAAACTTAAAATCAATTTTCTTAATGAAGAATCCTCATCAATGTTGCCACCAAATTTACCATCATCCATTAATTAACAACACAAAAACTAAAAGTTCTTAAATTACAACTCTAATCAAACTTAAAACTTTGTCTTAGTACACAAATATAAAAAGACTAGAGAAAAACTAGAAAACTCAAAAAAATGGTTCATGAAATTTTGGCACGCTTCAAGCTAGCTAGGGTTGAATGTTGCATTCCAACACCTCAGAGTTTCCTTCGGTTTCTTCAGTACCTGGCATAAAATGCCAGGGCAACGGGAATGCCAATGAGCGACGAGCTCAATAAAATACTACAACCCGAAAATACCCACCCCGATAATAATACTCACAATTAATGAATACTGTGTAGTTAATAGAATAACAAGCATCATTTAATAAGTATAACAAGAATACTATCAGTTGAAATAATAACAATAGATAATAAGAACAATGGCAAGCGGAAGCAATATTTCATCATAAGAAAAAATGCCAACTTTTCTTTTAAATTCACATAGATTTGGTTTGTCAGATAAGTTTAAGTAACTCCCCGTGGAGCACTATTTCCACTCAACCGCTAAACAATGGCCACGGGCAATTCTGACTCCCCCTTGGTCAAATATTCAAATGTTACTTGCTGTAACTACCAATGATGCCCACGCACCAGGGTTACATACCCGAGTCGTGACATCACGATCTGCCCCAAGGGAACGATCTATGTTGTGACACCAGCACCACCAACCTTATATCGCCTACACCAATAAGAGCCGAAATACCTTCCCATGCCATGTTAGGGTTCGCGACTCACTGGCGCAAGCTTCTAAACCGAGCTCACCCCATCACTTTTAAATTTTTAATGTATCATCGGTTTAATTTCGTGTTTCTTTACTTCGTCGAATTCAACCACAGTGATATAATGTTTATATAGCACAAAAAAATCATATATGGCCACCAAAATAAATGTGATAGAATGTCTTAGGAATCATCACAAAATTTCTTAAATATTAACACACTTTTTCTTTCAGCATTGTATGGTCAGATAAAAAATATGAAACCCATACCAAACGAAGTTCAACCATTATAATATTTTAACTGGTGCTAGTTCATCGAGTTAGAAAAATATTTTCAGAAGAATACTAGGGCTAAAAACTATTTTAAAATAAAGAAATAATTTTTGGAAGAAAACTAGTTTTCTGGGACAGTGACTTACATTAACCTCCAGCACAGGTGTTCTGTGTTTGAAAAGAAAAAAAGGGCCTCAAATGGTGTCGAAAAGTGGAATGGTAAGAACAGTTTGCTAAATTTTTGAGTTTAGAACATATTTCCAGAAGGGTGTGAAGACTGAAAACCAATGTAAGATGGCCAAATAATTTTTTTAAGAAAACTAGACAGATTCTGTCGCATTTTAGTAAAACTACAATTTCTCCTTTTAGACTTATCCATTTTTTGTGAAATCAGCGGAAAATGAAAGATAACTCTTATATCTAACTATCCCAAGTGGTCGTGATGAAAAACACCATTTTCAAAGAAAATGGGACCGGTTCGAAATCACTGTTTCTGCTGTGTTATGAACAACACTTAGGACAAATATTTATTTCTGTAATAAAATGGTGTCCAATGATTTTAAAAAAATTTACATGCGTATAGAACACCTATATATACTCCCAGTACCAACAGATTTTTGACACAAGTTATTTTCAATTTATTAAAGCATTTTACCTCTGATAAAATCTGAAACAGTGAAGGAAATATATGCTTTGAATAAAAATGAACCAAACCTATCTCATTTTACTCCCATGCAAGATTATTTCAAACAATAGAGAATATTTGAGCACATAAGAAGATAAAATCAGTAGCTAAACCATCTAATCTATGCTTGCAAGAAGGATAGAAATCATATAATCATAAAATTGTCATTCTATCAAAACATAAACATGCATTGAGTTATTCTTGCTATGTGTGTATTAACAATGCACACTCTTGCATATTTTTAATATATAGATTCAGTAAAAAAAATCTAAGGGAGGATAGAGGTTGAGTATTCTTAGCTCAAGAGCTTTTACAAACAATTCTCAACACTAGTTTTGAATTGGTAACCACCAAGCAACCCTCTCCTCTTCCTCTCTTTTTCCTTTCTTTTTCTCCTCTCTTTTTTCTTTCTTTTGCTCAGGTGGGTGTATGTAATGGAAGGGCTGAATAGTGCTCTTAGCTATTGGAGTTTGAGGACCTATTTTATTTTTATTTTATTTTTTAATTTTTCTTCTTGGCTTGGGAATTATTATCTACAAGCATAGGCTTAGAGTGTAAAGGTATGCATGGGCTTAGAGTGTTAAGGCATGCTTGTCCACCTTTGATGAGGTTGTGTGTGTTGTTGGAGAAGCATGCTCTTACATATGCATGCACAACAAAGCCCAAGGAAAGACCTTGGGAAGAGGCCAGCCATTCTCTCAATTTTTTCTTCTTCTTCTTCTTCATTTTTTTTTTTTTTTTGTGTGTATATATATATATGATTTTGAGTCACTTTAATATTATAATATTATTTTATGTAACTAAAAGACATGAGATTGAACCAATTAATCTCTATGGGTTAATTTTCATGTGCACAAATTATTAATGCAAAACTTTATACATAATGATATATATTAAGAATTAGATTTGTGTAGTTATAAAAGTAACGACAACGACGATAATGACGACAACAACAATAATAATAATGATACTATGAAGATAAAAATTGAACTAATTAAATAATTAAAGTTAATTATAGAATTTCGTCACAAAATGTTGTTATGGAATTGGATTATGAATGTTGATTACAAAATTTAAGCAGCTAAATATAATTACCAAAATAATTTAATATGCAAAAATACGGGTTCTCACAAGCCATTTGAATGAATTGATGAACTGGCTAGAAAATGGTCGGCTAGCTAAACAAGTGGCCAGTTGGCTAAAACAATCAAGAAGCGCACCTAGAGTCAACTCACAACTTGGACGATCAATTGAATGGTTAGCCGGCAGGCTAAAATATGAACATGAGACTCAAGAGTGCAAAGAGAAGACATAATTCCTGACTCGACTATACCCTTAGTTCATTGCTTTGACTATTTTTGGTTTTCTGCTAAAAAGATTTTGATCAACATGAGAGTTAAATTAACATGCTTATTCCACTCTCTATTTTGGCATCATGTAAGTCAAGCTGTGAGTACTGAAATTTTTTCTTTTTTTGGGCCCAAGAAATGGTTTAGTTTTGGAAAAGATGGAATAAGTTTTGAGAAAAATTAGTCAACTTGATTAAAAGTTCTTAAAATCTGTTTTTGCAAATGCCATTATCCGAACAACATGAAATGAACCCCTCATGTCTTGCAACTGAACCCATCATGAAGGAGAAATAGGATAACTGAATCAAACGGGACGAGCCAATCAAACATAGATAGGATAGGGGAGTCAAATAAAGACACACCAATCAAATATGAATGGGATAAGTGAGTTGATAAATGATTAGGGCCGTACTTCAAGATGAAACTGCCTACG
Organism: Camellia sinensis; assembly: GCF_004153795.1. Taxonomy (NCBI): domain Eukaryota; kingdom Viridiplantae; phylum Streptophyta; class Magnoliopsida; order Ericales; family Theaceae; genus Camellia; species Camellia sinensis. The sequence continues at coordinate 2,814,756 of NW_021025898.1, forward strand.
TATCTCAAAGATAGGAATCAGGCCATACGTAGTTTCAAGGGTAAGGTTCACTTAGGTATTAACATTCTTCTTTTATGTTCTAACTTTGGCCAAAGTCGCATTTCCAAGTTTTCAACCTTACGAGCTTTTCTTATTTTATTTTATTTCAGTTTTTCATTTTTCATTTTTTTAATTTTTTTCATTTATATATATATATATATATTTCTGTTTTTCTGCTCTAACTTTTGTCTGGGTCGCTCTTTCGGGTTTTCGGCCTAGTGAGCCTCTCAAGGATAGTATCTTTTAGCTATGTTGATTGGTTGTAAGAACTCTAGGCCATCTAAATCCATGAGAATGGTTGCTACACTTGACCAGATACATTTGATGATGTAGGAACCCATCTAATTGGGTATGAATTTGCCCCTAGGGTCATGCATAGGAGTTCAATTGTCCTTCAACACTAAATCTTTTTCTCTTATATTTCGCGATTTGACTTTCTTTTTTTTGGTCTCTACTAGCTTGAGAAATGACCTGGTTTAAATCTCTGATCACATTCAGTCTAATTGCCAATTGTTCAAGGGTTGCTTCTAATTCGGCTGTGCAAGTCTCATAATCTGGTTGCTTAGTGGACCACCATAATCAAAGTTTGAAAGTTAGGGGGATCGGACCTTAGGTCGAGAGTGATTGTATGTTGTACAATCTCAAGAACAATTCCAAATATGTCTTTGTAGGATCACACAAAAATATTTTTTGAAACCTTTTAATAAAGCGACTAATCGCTCGCGCTCTTCTGAAGATAATATAGAACCAATCTAGACCGAGCGAAGATCCTTCTCAGTATTCAAATTAACTGAAACAATCTCATCTATCAAGGACTTAGCATGTCTCCCTTTCTCTTAGTCGGTCAAATTTTGCAAATCCTGAGAAATTTCTTCCTCTTCGTTTTTATCAGCGTTTTAGAAAAAGTTTTGAAAACTTTTGATCAAGGCAATGAACTAAAGGCACAGAGAAGTAGGTAGAATCTATGACACTTTTATTCAGAAGAAACTATGACTCAACGGTAAAAACAAACAAAATGAAAAGGAAGACCAAGAGAGGTTAGTGGTGGCTGTATTTCCACTCCAAGCAATAGACTCTAACTGGCTAGATTGACTCGAGCCTAAAATTAAACTCAGACTCACCACTCAATTCAAACTCTGAATAAAACCATTCTCAATAGTTAAGTGCAGGCCATCAATTGCACCTAGAAAATTCGTTGCAATTCATAAGTGGTCCACCCCTGATCATAAAATTGGTCACAATATCTCCCAAGTTTACTAGTCACGCATTAGTCTCAAGTTTTATCACAGATTTAACCAGTGTCAGACCCAAAACTTCTCCCATGTTTCTTTACTTCTTGATCACTCCATGGCTCAAGAAAACCATAGAGAGGAAAGTGCATGCACGTGAGAATATCTGTCATAATATCCAATTTTGACTCCAAATCATCTACCACCACAAGGTTACGGGGTTTTGGGGTTTTGGTTAGAATCGAGGTGCATATATTATGAATAAATCAGTGCTCTCTAGAATTAGCACCTTGGGGCTTAGGCAAATGGGAAGATGTGATGTATATGCTGGGGTTGAAAGGAAAGGTGGTGAAGCTTAGTCATGATATAGCAATGGGTTGGAGGTGGCCTTGGTTCTTTGAGGTTGAGGTAGAGCTGTGGTTTTACTGTCAATGAGATCTTGAATAGCATGATGAAGTTGGATGCAACAGTCAGTATCATGACCGTGTTGTTAGTGTAAGGCACTATACTTGGTGGGATCATGGCTACGTAGAAGTGGACTATGAAGGGATTGGGGATCAAGGAGTTTGAGGTGCCCTTTTTCCACTAAAATTTCCATAGCATAGGTAGGAGACATGTAGAGAGGGTGAAACCTTTGGGTTCAAGGTCAGGTTAAAGTGGTTGGTTGTGGGTCAACATCAACAAAAGGGTTGGCCATTTTGGTAAAAGTGGTGATAATGTTGATCTCTGAGGGTATAGAATTAGCAGTTGTGTTACTACTGATATAATATTGGAATTGTGAGTAAATGTCTTTCTCATGGGCTCATTTCCTTCTGTAACAACTCCCTATTTGATAACATCCTTAATTTGAACCCTAATCTCATGGAGGTCCTTGAAGTTGAAGAGTGAGAGAACTATCATCTTCTGTAGTAATCTTCCATGCAGATTCTTGACAACCATGTGGACTTGATCTTTCTCTAGAGGCCTGTTTGCCACTATGGCTGCCTTGGCCCTCTACTTGGTGATAAATGCCATGAAGCTCTCATTGGGCTCTTGTCGGATCGCCTCCAGTTTCCCTTGTGGTTATTTTGATTTGTGTATTATAAGAGTATTGTGTGACAAATTTTTTAGCTAACTCCTTCTAGTTTTGCTTGACCGAATCATTTAACTTGGCATACCAAGTAGCAGCCACTCCTGATATGGTTCTTTTGAACAAGGAAAGTTTTTGAGCTCTAGATAAGCCCATGGGCTTCAAAATGTCTGAGAATATGTTGATATGAACCATAGGGTCACCTGCCCCATGAAATCTATTCATATGCGGCATTTTGAATGCTTAGGTAACCTCACAGTTGTTTCCATAAAGCCATCCTCGATGTCTGGAATAGAGTTGACCCCTTGTGATATTTTGAACATTTTTTTCTAATTTAGATATTTTTAGCATAGTCGGGTCAATTTCATCAATACCCGTGAAAAAAGTCCTTCCATTGGCTATGTAGAAACTCTAAGATCTTCTTGCAGTTTAGGTTCATCGAGTTCCTCAACTGGTGGAACCACTGGAGGTGGATGAGATGTAGATGCCCCAAATAGGTGTTGCAATTTGGCAAGAGCCTCACTGCTGGCGAAAACTTTGGTGGTGAGAGCATCCCTGCTTAGTTAAGAGGACAAAAACAGGTTTGCAATGTCTACCAGAGGTTGGTCATTTATCACTACTGAATGTGGATCCATGACAAATTCTAGAACTTCCGACTAGAGAGGTACTGATAGTGAGAAACTAATACTGGTTGTCCTTGAACCAAATCAGTCTACCAGCACGAGCCCACAAAACTTAGGGGATATTAGACCGTTCTGAAGCTATAGTGCTATGACTTCCTAGCAAAAACAAAAATAGGACCTCCAATTAGAATTCTAGCAACACTTCAGCTCAATTCACATAACTGTCCATTGTATACACCACCGAAAAACTAAACCGAACCTCACAAACTGAAATGCCTGAACCACTCATTCGAATTTGAGAACCCATGAATAGATCTCATACATTGCACATAACACATAGCAAGAAAGAGAACAAACACCCCTATGGGGGCTAGGGTTACCTTGTCCTAGATTTGAAATGATCTAGAGCTTCACTATTCAAACAAGAAGTATCATACATTCTAGAAATAAGAGAGCATCCTGTCCTAATTTTGGAAGGTACTATAGCTTACTATATGTACAAGGTGGGTTATACTCTAGGGGTTGAAGTCAAGGTGACATTATCAAAAAGTCCTTTGGGTAATGACCAATGAAGATCCTAGGAAGACGAAAGAGTCAATATAGCCTCTCTTCAAAGTCTGATAACCTTAGATAGCGAAGCTACCTTTTTGACAGATTAGAAAAAATATTAACACAAGGTCTCAAAAGTAAGATGGAGATATGTATAGTGTCACAAAAAGGTTGCCTGTGCTCCTACCAATATCTGGGCAACACAGGGACATTAAGTGCACCAATGCATGCAATGCAATGAACATATTATTGAAAATAAAAGTCATATCATGTGGTTCAAGTCAAGGTTTTATAAAATCCGCGGCGGAGTCGCCAAAACCTGTAACGTCACCAAGGGGGTACTTGTGTGTGTTAAACAGCTCGGACTCTTGATTTCTTTAATCTAATCTCTCGAGTGTAATGGGAAACATACATAAGAGTTCAGATTTGGAAACTTTTATAGAAAATTCATTTTATTAGAAAATCTTTGCCAAAAATGGATTGCATCACCAGATCTTAGAGTCGCCACCTAATATTTTAGAAAAATTAAGAAATCCGTGACTCGTGCCAAGGCCACTGTTTGTCGTAACTAAAGATGCTTGGCTCGGAACCTTAGGTATGAGATGGGAAAATCATTAATATTGAGCACCCCCACTCACCCAATAAAAGATCGACCTCTACTAAATTATGATATGAGTTTTATTAACGTTATATATTCATATTCCGGTTATTAAATAAATCCTACAATTTACTATGTGAAGCATAAAAGTATAGACCATGTCATTGATTATGGAACAACTTCATGCATTTTTGAAAGAGTTTTGAAGATGTTAAACTCAAAGAAATTTAGTTTACAAACATGAAAACAAACATCATTCCAAATTAAGCGATATAACCTCTATCCACCGGCATTCATATTATTATATCAAGTAAGCAAATATCCACATGGTAGGATGCTTAAACATATTAAGAAAAACATACACAGGTGGGATGCTAAAGTATAAAAACTTACATATTTACCGTCATCCTACAAACAGTTACAAAACAATGTTTGCGAAATATGCATGATCTTATATACAAAATCCTAATGTAATTCATTCATGAAATGTAACTAAAGATTCGGCTTTTAATATATGACATGTGAATCAACTTAAGAACATGAGGTAGCGCACATAATCACAAAAAAATTGATTAAATTCACAAATACAAACTTAGTTGAATCATAATGCATGAAACACGAATGCAAAGCAAGGATAGAATAAAAAACAAAATATGATGCAAATTCAGTAAAAGAATGAGATAGAGAGAGTAGAGCGGAAAATTATTACAACATTTTGAATAAACAATTACAAACCAAATGAGAGAGGGAGGAAGAAAATAATATAACAAAAAAAAAAAACCTCACAATACACTTGAATGAAAACAAAATAGAAGCTTATTGCACTTTAGAAACCATCAAAAATTGATATGCTCAACACCGGAAGATTACTCCGTTTCATCCAAAAAAAGCTAACCGGCCAACCAAATAGGTCAGCCGGCCAACTAGGCCTAGCAAAACATGTCTTGTTGCAACATCAAGAAAAGAACAAATAAGAAATATGTAGGTGGCTCAACTTCCAAAGAAATAATGAACTTCTTGATTTCCAAACTTCCTTTTGATCACCCTTAAGGTTGTGAATTATGTTCTCAATCCTTAATTCAAGAGCTTGAAATTTGAGCTAGAATGATGGTTTTGGACAAATGTGTTAATCACTCTTTGATCTTCTTAGACTTGGTAAGGATTACTGTCTTTGATCAAGGCTTTAGGTTTTGGTTTTAAGGAGTTTATTGAACGGTTTTGGCAAGGGAAGATGAGATACATAGATGTTAGACAACTTCTCTAGTTTGGCAAGACAACACTCTTGTTTTCAAGGCTTTCTTTTCTCTCAAATTTTAACTCAAATTTAGCATTCTCTCTACACTTCTCCTCTCAAATTCATTTCCCCAAATTCAAGGCATGAGCTCTCCTTACATAGGCAATGCAAGTGGGCAATGGTGGAAGACAAAGTAGAGAAGAAAGTGGAGCATTTAGGGAAAATAATGGCGCTAAAGGGAGACAATGTATAATGGAGGTGAATTGTGAGTGGTGATGGTGGTGTGATATTAGGAAAGTGAATGGTGAGTGGAGATGGTGGGGTATGATTAAGAAAATGGATAATGAGTGAGGATGGTAGGGTGTGATTATAAAAGTGTATGGTTAGTCAAGATTGATGTGTAGGAAATTTGGCAGTGGAGATTGAAGAGCCAAGATTCTTTTAGTAATGGAGATTGGTGAATTTTGGATGAAAAATAATTTGGCCAAAAATATGTGAAGGTTGGGATTAAAACTCAAATTTCATCTCTTTTACTAAGGATTTTTTGAGAAATACATTCTGATTATCATCATCCAGTAATAAAAAAAAATGCCTAAGTGTTAGGGCCAGTCAAAATGGGGTGTCTACAGTCGAGGACTAGTGCAAGGTCAAGCAAGGATCGCAAAACAATAGCATAGATAATCTGGAATGGAGACAAACTAATGTTATGGTTTACACAGTGGTTAAATGCAAACTCTGCTTGGCAAAATTTCTAGTCCCATCATGTCACAACCCAAACCCGCCCCTATGGGTTTAGCACCGTAACCAACCAGTAATCTGTGATTACCGAAGGCCTGCTCAACAGTAATAACAGTAATACAAAGTCCAGGGGCTGGCGGAAGCCAAAACAGTAATAAGAGATGTCCAATGAGCTGTGACAGTCTGTATGCAAAAAAGACTTTTCTTACATATTCACATTCAGAACTAAAACAGTATATACATACATCATATACAGGCATTCAGGTTAGGGACCAAATCCCTACCATAATAGTACAGTACAAGTCTATACACTATTATGAAACAGAGACAGAAGGGTGAACTGAGACACCCCAAAAAGCCTAAGCTTGAACACCCTTGGAACCTCGCAGTGAGGCACGTTGGTTGGCTTGACAAAAAGGGAGTTTAACCCAACATTCCTAGCTCCGATCCGGTGCCTGGACACCTACATATATATATAAACAATAAGCTAAAGCCCAGTGAATAACATATGCGTAAAAAGGTTAATAATGAATGTCCTTTCAGTATTTAACACAGTCAGTTATAATAGCATATCAGTCATTCAGTCATAGCAGTCATGTGGCACATCCCATAGCAAAACAGTACAATAGGTCTTAACAGACCGAACAGTCAGTTGATGGCCATCATATCAGTAAACAGTAGTGGTTCCAACATGGTAACCGACAGAGATCTCTGTAATAGTAGCAGAAACAGTACAGTAACAGTAGATTGCTATGGATACAACGAATTCAGTTCATAAATAGGACAAACATTCATTCAGTAAGAAATATCATTTCAGAAAGCAGTGCAGTTGATCATTCAGAAAATATTCATGATTGAACATATCTTTACAATATTGTTACTCACAGAGTTCTGGGTTACAGATAGGCTAATGAGCGTGCTCGGATGCCAACCCTACACAGTTACAGAACGAACACACACTAAGTTACACACTTGGGAAACAATGACTTAGTCCCTATCTTGACTCGGTGTGGTTCTACATCAATATCCTCATTAAGATGCCTTAAACAAGGTCTAGGAATGCCTAGGATGAAATGAGGATGCAAAGATGTACTTTAAAACACTTTCAGAATTTTCAAAAAACAGGGGTCTGGCTCGAGCGTGGCTTTCTACGCTCTAGCGGACATGCAGACAAAGGATCTCCGCTCGAGCGTGACTTTCCTTACTCGAGCGGACTGCAAAAGTACTGGATGCATGAAATTCACGCTCGACGGGCGTTCGACCCCCGCTTGAGCGTGAAACACAAGTCTTCACTCGAGCATGCATTCCCTCGCTCGAATGGACTGTAAACACATGCAAAGTAATGGATACATGCATTTCACGCTCGAGCGTTACTTTACTCGCTCGAGCGGACTGCATGAACTCAGAGTGTACGCTCGAGCATGAAGTTCCTTGCTCGAGCGTGGATCCAAAATCTGAAATTTCCAGATTTGTCTCCAAGCATGAAACTCAACATTTAAAGCATCAAATTCGACCATTTTGGGCTAATTTTCTGGAAAACACTTTAAAACTCATAATATGACATGTTTCAAAGATCAATTTACAAAACCAAAGCCCAAAGGTAGTTCCAATAAAACACAATTTCAACAAAACTTCATGAACATGATGAGCATAAGACATACATGTGTTCAATTGAAATCAAAGCTTCCAATACATGATCAAATGAGTCAATTCACTCAAAAACATGATGAATTTATGGACCATAGCTAGAATATAGACATGTATGTGAGGATTTTCATGAAATCAACCTCAAAACTCAACAATGTGTACATGCATGTATGATTTAAGCCTTAATTCAACATGTTAGAACCAATTCTAGACTTAGATCACTAAAGACTCATTAACCATGCAAGGTACAACTAGAATACAAGTTCAAGAAGATGATTCTCCTACTTTAGGTCCTCAATTTCAAGAATGGAAGCTCAACTTGCCAATTCACTTTCAATTCTCCCAATTTTCCAAGCAAATCTTGTTGAACCCAAATTTTCTCCTAACTCTATCTCTCTCTCTCTCTCTCTCTCTCTCTTCTCTCTCTCTCTCTCTCTCTCTCTCTCTCTCTCTCTCTTGTCGGTTTTGCCTCTAGGAAGATGAATGAAGAGTGATGCCAAGCATAGGTAAATCAAGACTAATAGATGGCCTAGATGGCCTAGCATTGTCCACTAATGGCAATTTGGTAAATAACTCAAATTGATGTAATATAACTTTTTAATCTAATTTAATCATTCTAAATCACATTTCAATCAAATCTACCATAAAATCACATAAATTCTAATTAACATAAAACACTAATCAATTTCAGATTCGGCCGCCGATAAGGTCTTCAATTTACAGTTCAAACTTAAAACATGAATAGATCAATTAATAGTTAAACAGATAGAGATGCGTTTAAACTAATACACTCAATCAATCAGTCAGAATTTCAGTCAATCAGTCACTTAACATGAATCATAGATTAGCACCGGTCAGTGGTGAGGGTTGTCATAGTCTCCCCTCCTTACAAAAAGTTTGGTCCTTCAAACTCGAATTACCTTCATTTTGGAAGAACACTGGATCCAGAGGGAACAGTTCAGGATATCTCTTGATCATATCATCTTCCCTTTCCCAAGTGGCATATACGCCACCATGGTTTTGCCAATCAACTTTCACTTACAGAATCTCTTTGTTCCTCAACTTCTTGATTCGTCTGTTTACAATCTGAATAGGCCGTTCCTTATAAGTGTAGTCGTCACTTAGCACTACACGGGTAGGCTCAATCACATGGAAGGGATCCCAGAGGTAATACCTCAACATTGAAATATGGAACACGTTATGCACATGCTCCATTTCAGGAGGCAGCGCTACTTGATACGCCACCGGATTAATCTTTTCAATAATCTCGTACGGTCCGACATATCTCGGCGCTAACTTGCCTTTAACCCCAAAACAGGTCTGGCCTTTCATCGGTGTCACTTTAACAAAAACGTGATCACCTACTTCATATTCTCTATCTCGCCTTTGGACATCCACATAACTTTTCTGTCGGCTTTGTGCGGTTTTCAATCTTTGTTGAATCAGTTTCACCTTTTCTGTGGTTTCCTGTACAATCTTGGGCCCAAGCAAAGGCCCATCTCCAACTTCTGCCCAGCAGATAGGAGATCGAAATTTCTTGCCATATAAAGCCTCGAAAGGCGCCATACCAATGCTTGAATGAAAACTGTTATTGTAGGTGAATTCAGCCAACGGTAAGTAGCTTTCCCAATTTTCCTAAAAGTCAAGAACACACATTCTCAGTAAATCCTCCAGAGTCTGGATGGTTCTTTCTGACTCGCCATCTGTCTGAGGATGGTATGCACTACTCAATCTCAGTTCAGTACCCAATGTTGTTTGCAAACTTTGCCAAAATCTCGATGTAAACTTCGAGTCCCTATCAGAAACAATGGACACAGGCACTCCATGTAATCTAACAATCTCATCAATATAGAGTATAGCCAATTTGTCCACATTATAAATTGTTTTGATAGGTAAGAAGTGAGCAGATTTAGTCATTCTATCAACAATAATCCAAATTGAGTCCATACCTTTACTGGAGCGAGGTAAACCAACAATAAAATCCATAGTGATATGTTCCCATTTCCACTCCGGTATTGGTAAGGGTTGCAATAAGCCTGCGAGTCGTTGATGTTCGGCTTTAACTTATTGGCAATGAAGACATTTCGACACAAAGTCAGCAATTTGTTTCTTCATTCCCGACCACCATAAATTCAGTTTCAAGTCTTAGTACATTTTCGTATTTCCTAGATGGGTAGACAATTTGAGTATTGGCCCTCTTGCAGAATTCTTCTTTTCAGTTCAGAATCACTCCGCACACATAACCTTCCCTGAAATTTCAGTACATTGTTCTCAAATTTGAAATCCGGCCTCGGTTTAGATTCTCGTTCATCGATGATCTTCTTCAAGAAGTCATCCTATTGCTGTTTCTCTTTAATCTCTTCAATAAGTGCCAGTTGAGCAGAAATAGCAGCTACTGTTCCACCTTGTTCACACAAAACGATCTCAACTTCAAATCGTTCAAGGTCACATAGCAACTCTTTCTGTCCGGTGAGTAAACAGGCTAAATTTTCAATCGATTTCCGACTCGGTGCATTGGCAACGGTGTTAGCTTTTCATGGATGGTACAAAATTTGCAAGTCATAGTCTTTTATCAGTTTTAACCATCTCCGTTGTCTCATGTTCAGTTCTTTCTGTGTGAAGAAGTACTTCAAACTCTTGTGGTCTGTATACACCTCACGTTGCCCCATAAAGGTAGTGATGCCAGATTTTCAATGCAAACACTACTGCAGCAAGTTCCAAATCATGGGTCGGGTAGTTCTTTTCATGTGGTCTCAGTTGTCGGGAATCATATGCAATTACTTTACCATTCTACATTAAAACACATCCCAAACCCTTATAATAAGCATCACTAAATATAGTATAACCATCCGTACCTGAGGGTAGGGTAAGAATCGGTGCAGTCACAAGTCGAGTCTTTAACACTTGAAAGGCTGATTCTCTCTGATCAGTCCAGTCAAATAATATCCCTTTTTGAGTCAATTGAGTCAGTGGTAGGGCAATTTTGGAGAAGTCTTTAACAAACCTTCTGTAATACCCGGCTAAGCCTAGAAAACTTCAGACTTCGGTAACATTTGTCGGTCTAGGCCAATTCACTACTGCTTCAATTTTCTACGGATCAACTGAAATTCCATCCTTACTGATTACATGTCCAAAAAACATTACATTATCAAGCCAAAATTCACATTTAGTCAGTTTAGCATACAGTTTCTGTTCTCTTAGGGTCTGCAGGGCAGTTCTCAAATGATGTTCATGTTCTTCTGTGCTTTTGGAATAAATCAAAATGTCATCTATGAAAACAACTACAAATTCATCAAGGTATGGTTTGAAAATTCTGTTCATAAGGTCCATAAATGCAGCAGGTGCATTGGTAACTCCGAAAGGCATAACAAGAAATTCGTAATGTCCATACCTCGTTCGAAAGGCAGTCTTTTCAATGTCCCCTGTCTTGACTTTCAACAGGTGGTATCCAGATCTGAGGTCAATTTTAGAGAAAACTTGGGCACCCTGTAACTGATCAAATAAGTCATCAATACGAGGCAATGGATATTTATTTTTCACTGTTACATTGTTCAGTTCACGGTAGTCAATGCAAAGTCTTAATGAGCCGTCTTTCTTTTTCACAAATAAGACTGAAGCGCCCCACGGTGAAGTACTGGGCCTGATAAACTTCTTATCTAACAGTTCTTGTTGCTGAACTTTCAACTCCTTCAATTCAGTCAGTGCCATTCTGTAAGGAGCTTTAGATACTGACTGTGTACCCGGAATCACATCAATGGTGAATTCAATCTCCCTATCAATCAAATCCCCCGGCAAATTATCTGAAAAAACATCTGGGAATTCTCTGACTATAGGAATACTGTTCACATCAGTTTTAGCATCAGTAGGTACAGTCAATACACAACACAAATACCCTTTACACCCTTTTTTAATCAGTTTAAAAGCTTTCATGGATGAAATCAGATACGGGGGAGGAACTACTCCAACTCTGTTAAACACAAATTTAGGCAGTCTAGGTGGACGGAAAACAACTTGTTTTGTTACACAGTCTATGGTAGCATGATATTTCGTTAACCAGTCCATTCCCAATATCACATCAAAATGATCAATATTCAATGGCAGTAAATCAATATACAAATGCGCATCTCCAACAATAATCTCACATGCAGGGTACATATAAGCACAAGTCATGGATCCCTCAACAGGTGAAGATACAACTAACAGATAGTTCATAGGTTCCAGTAGTCTATTTAATTTTCGCGAAAAAGCATGCGATATATATGAATGTGTAGACCCCGAATCAATCAGAACATAAGCATTTTGAGTGCAAATTGAGAGTATACCTGACACAATGGTCTCGGTATTCTGTACATCTCTCGGTACGAGTGCAAACACTCAGCCTTGCCTCATAGGCTCCTTTCCAGTAGCTTTGGGGTTAGGTTTTGGTGCAACAGTTGATGCTGCGGCGCTGGCTACAGCTTTACTATTGCCCTAAGGAGCAGAAGGGCAATCTTTGACCATATGGCCCACCTTGCCACACCTGTAACAAGCACTTGAAATTTTATAACAAACCCCTTTATGTTTCTTACCACATTCAGAACAGGGCGGTATGGAACCACTCGCCTGACTGGAACTGGTTGTTGACCTTGTATTTTGCTTTTTATTCAATGAACTGTTCTGGCCTTTCTTAAACTTGAAGCCTCGTCTCTTACCACGCCACTCAATCGCTGATGTTTCAGTCTGTTTCAGTGCCTCAATGTTCAACTCAGCCATTATTGCTCGGTCAAGAACATCTACATATTTTAGTAGTTTCAAAACATTGATTCTGTCGAGGATTTCAACATTAAGGCCGCCTTCAAACTTCCTGGCCTTTTTGTAGTCGGTATCCACCATGTGTGGTGCATATCTGGCGAGTTCAGTGAATTTTGATTCGTACTCAGCTACGGACATAGTGCCTTATTTCAGTTGTTCAAATTCAATCACTTTTCGGTCCCTGACACACTGTGGAAAGTATTTCTCAAAAAAGGCTCCCTTAAACTGAGCCCAAGTCATAGCAGTATTGGTGTCATGGACAAGCATCCACCACCTTCTAGCCTCTTCTTGTAAGGTGAAGGTAGCCAGTAGCACTTTGTGTGCTTCAGAACACAGAAAGACTTCAAACAATTTCTCGGTCTCTAGGACCCATGCTTCGGCCTTTAGCGGTTCGAGGCCTCCTTGGAATGATGGTGGTTTCATTTTACTAAACTTCTGCATTAGAGCACTTATATCATCATTCATATTTGGTTCCGGCTATACCAGAGGAGGTGGGGGCTGTTGGTTTTGTTGTTGCCTTAAGGCCTCAGTTAGCAGTTCAACTATTCTTTCTAGCCTTGCCATTCTGGCCTCAGATGATTCAGGTTCATCAAAATTTCTTGCATTATCCATGACACTATAGACAATTATGGCAATTATAAACATAGCCAGTTGCATACTTAACATATTAACACATTAGCACATATATTCATGTCATGGCCGCACACACTTTTTTTCAATGCTCATGTAATGCCCTATTCACTTTTCTAGGACATCCTATAGCTCATTTGGACACGTGTGTGTAGTATAACTCGTGGTTTAGTATCGCTCTGATACCACTCTGTCACGACCCAAACCCGCCCCTATGGGTTTAGCACCGTAACCGGCCAGTAATCCGTGACTACCGAAGGCCTGCTCAACAGTAATAACAGTAATACAAAGTACATGGGCTGGCGGAAGCCAAAACAGTAATAAGAGATGTCCAATGAGCTGTGACAGTCTATATGCAAAAAAGACTTTTCTTACATATTCACATTCAGAACTAAAACAGTATATACATACATCATATACAGGCATTCAGGTTAGGGACTAAATCCCTACCATAATAGTACATCACAAGTCTATACAGTATTAAGAAACAAAGACAGAAGGGTGAACTGAGACACCCCAAAAAGCCTAAGCTTGAACACCCTTGGAACCTCGCAGTAAGACACGTTGGTTGGCTTGACAAAAAGGGAGTTTAACCCAACATTCCTAGCTTCGATCCGGTGCCTGGACACCTACATATATATATAAACAGTAAGCTAAAACTCAGTGAATAACATATGCGTAAAGAGGTTAAGAATGAATGTCCTTTCAGTATTTAACACAGTCAGTTATAACAGTATATCAGTTATTCAGTCATAGCAGTCATATGTGGCACATCCCATAGCAAAACAGTACAATAGGTCTTAACAGACTGAACAGTCAGTTGATGGCCATCATATCAGTAAACAGTAGTGGTTCCAACATGGGAACCGACAGAGATCTCTGTAACAGTAGCAGTAATAGTACAGTAACAGTAGATTGCTATGGATACCACGAATTTAGTTCATAAATAGGACAAACATTCATTCAGTAAGAAATATCATTTCAGAAAGCAGTACAGTTGATCATTCAGAAAATATTCATGATTGAACATATCTTTACAATATTGTTACTCACAGAGTTCTGGGTTATAGATAGGCTAGTGAGCATCCTCGGATGCCAACCGTACACAGTTATAGAACGAACACACACTAAATTACACACTTGGGAAACAATGACTTAGTCCCTATCTTGACTCGGTGTGGTTCTACATCAATATCCTCATTAAGATGCCTTAAACAAGGTCTAGGAATGTCTATGATGAAATGAGGAAGCAAAGATGTACTTTAAAACACTTTCAGAATTTTCAGAAAACAGGGGTCTCGCTCGAGCGTGGCTTTCTACGCTCGAGCGGACATGCAGACAAAGGATCTCTGCTCGAGCATGACTTTTCTCGCTCAAACGGACTGCAAAAGTACTGGATGCATGAAATTCATGCTCGACGGGCGCTCAACCCCCGCTCGAGCGTGAGACACAAGTCCTCGCTCGAGCATACATTCCCTCGCTCAAGCGGACTGTAAACACATGTAAAGTACTGGATACATGCATTTCACGCTCGAGCGTTACTTTACTCGCTCGAGCGGACTGCATGAACTCAGAGTGTACGCTCGAGCGTGAAGTTCCTCGCTCGAGCGTGGATACAAAATCTGGAATTTCCAGATTTGTCTCCAAGCATGAAACTCAACATTTAAAGCATGAAATTCGACCATTTTGGGCTAATTTTCTGGAAAACACTTTAAAACTCATAATATGACATGTTTCAAAGATCAATTTACAAAACCAAAGCCCAAAGGTAGTTCCAGTAAAACACAATTTCAACAAAACTTCATGAACATGATGAACATAAGACATGCATGTGTTCAATTGAAATCAAAGCTTTCAATACATGATCAAATGAGTTAATTCACTCAAAAACATGATGAATTCATGGACCATAGCTAGAATATAGACATGTATGTGTGGATTTTCATGAAATTAACCTCAAAACTCAACAATGTGTACATGCATGCATGATTTAAGCCTTAATTCAACATGTTAGAACCAATTCTAGACTTAGATCACTAAAGACTCATTAACCATGCAAGGTACAACTAGAATACAAGTTCAAGAAGATGATTCTCCTACCTTAGGTCCTCAATATCAAGAATGGAAGCTCAACCTGCCAATTCACTTTCAATTCTCCCAATTTTCCAAGCAAATCTTGTTGAACCCAAATTTTCTCCTAACTCTCTCTCTCTCTCTCTCTCTTGTCGGTTTTGCCTCTAGGAAGATGAATGAAGAGTGATGCCAAGCATAGGTAAATCAAGACTAATAGATGGCCTAGCATTGTCCACTAATGGCAATTTGGTAAATAACTCAAATTGATGTAATACAACTTTTTAATCTAATTTAATCATTCTAAATCACATTTCAATCAAATCTACCATAAAATCACATAAATTCCAATTAACATGAAACACTAATCAATTTCAGATTCGGCAACCGATAAGGCCTTCAATTTACAGTTCAAACTTAAAACATGAATAGATCAATTAACAGTCAAACAGATAGAGATGCGTTTAAACTAATACACTCAATCAATCAGTCAGAATTTCAGTCAATCAGTCACTTAACATCCTTGATCATAGATTAGCACTAGTCAGTGGTGAGGGTTGTCACACATCACTTCAAGTGATCCTCTACAAGATAGCAGAGCATTTTTCCTAAAGAATAGTTCACCACTTCTATTTTTCCATCTATTTGGGGGTGATAAGCACTACTAAAATCCAACTCTGTTTTAACCAAATTCCAAAGACAATGCCAAAAGTATCCCCAAAAGAGCGTATCTCTATCAGAAACAACGGATTTAGGTAACCCATGCAACTTGTAAACCTTTCTAAAATACAATTTCTCTAGCCATTATTGCATTCATAGTTTTCTTACATGGAATGAAATGTGCCATTTCTTAGAACCAATTTACTACCACATAGATTGAATCAATACCCCACAGAGTTCGAGGTAAAACTGATGACAAAATTCATGCTAATGTATGACCATGGATGAGAAGCAATAAGTAGAGGCATGTATAGGTCTACATTGGTGGAGATGCCCTTTAAAAAGTGGCGCATGTGACATCCCTCCACAAACTAGTAAATCTTGTCATTTTTTTTTCATTTTTTCATTTTTTTTAGGGGGGTAATTAAGTCAAAAGTTGTAAATGTCCTTCCTCATTGTTGGCCAAAAGTATGACTCTACCACCAATTCATAGGTTTTTTCTTTGCCCACATGACTTTCATTACGCAATTCCTTGATAATCTTCAACCTCAAATTGGATTTTGGAACACACAACTGATTACCTTTGAAAAGGAAACCATCTTGCACATGTGGAATTCATTATAACATCTACTGCCATATATACACTTGAAAATAATGAATCAAATGATAACAAATCTAATAAGCTATCAAAACCAAGTACATTCATTTGCATGAGTATAAGGAAAGAAGCTTAGTGACTAAAGGCATTAACAACATTGTTTAAAGCACCAGACTTGTGCTTGATAACAAAAGAAAACTATTGGACATAGGCAATCCACTTGGCATGTCAATTAGACAACTTATCTTGGCTATTAAGGTGCTTTTGAGCTTTGTGATCAGAGTATAAAACAAATTCACTATGAATAAGATAGCGATACTAGTGCTTAAGGACTACACAATTGCATGAAACTCGATATCATAAGTGTTGTACCTCAATTGGCACCATTAAACTTCTCACTAAATACGCCACTTATTTGGAGTTTTGGTGAAAGACAACCTTAATGCCCACCTTGAATGCATCATAATGCAATTCGAAAGATTGTGTAAAACTAGGTATAACCAAGGTATAACCAACAATGGTGTAGTTATCAGTTTTTGTTTGATTACTCCAAAAACTTGATTTGCTTCTTCTGTCCACATAAACTTCCCCCATTTCATAAAATCTATGATTAGGGCCATGATGGTGCTGAAGTATGAAATGAATCACTAGTAAAAAAAAAAGTGAACCCATGAAAACTATGAACATCGAACAAGGTCTTTGATTGGGGTCACTGTCTACCTTTACCTTAGAATCATTTATTGAAACTCTATCCTTGGAAACTACATAACCAAGGAACAAAACTTTATCTATCATGAACACACATTTGTTGGTTGCTCCAAAAAGCTTTTCTCTCTATAATACTATTAATACATCTCGAATATGTTGCACATGTAAATCTAGAGTAGGACAATAAATTAGAATGAGGGCATTGGATAGTCCAAACGTCATAACCAAACCACTTGAAACCATCCTCACGTGTCTTAAAAGCTGTCTTCTACTCATCACCAGGTTTTGATTCGAATCTAATGGTACCCACTCTTAAGATCCAACATGGTAAATAACTTAGCTCATGCCAACAGATCAAGTAGATCGTCTAATTTAAGAATCAGAAGATGGTATTATAGTGTGATTTTCTTAATGGCTTGGTTGACAATACACATGTGCCACATTCCATTTTTCTTAGGCATAAGTAAAAGCAGATGTGCACAGGGGTTAACGCTTTCTCTAATGAAACCCTTGGACAATAACTCTTCAACTTGACACCTTAACTCCTCATGCTCTTTTGGACTCATTTGATAATGGGCCCTATTAGACAAACTCGAACCAGGTACCAAATCGATTTGATGTTGTATATCTCGCAAAGGGGGTAATCCCTCATGCAATTCTGTGGGGAACACATTAGTAAACTCCTTTAATAAGAGTTGTACAAGTTCAGGTACATCCATTTTTGTTTTCTCGGTTGAACCCTCATATGCAACCTATATGAAAAACAACTTCATCTTTGCAATCTTTGCTTCGAACTGTGCCATTGTCAAAAGGCTGTTGCTACCTTCTTTAGTTTTTGGTTTGGGTGCAATCTCTTTTGTAGTGAGCATCACAATTTTGGTAGAATTGAACATCACAATTTTGGTGGAATTGAACACTTATAGGAATTGCTACAACCATCAAGCTTGATAAGATAATCATATTGTCATGGTCTCCTTAAAAGAAGATGGCAAGCATTCACCACTACTACATCACACCACAGTAGAACTTTGTATTTGCAGCGAATGGAGAAAAAAAAAATCAAATAACATTTATTCACTTTTACCCCATATCCCATCTTGAACCACCCCAACTTATAGGAATTAAGGTGCTACTTTGTCTTCAACCTCAATTTCTTTACAACTTCCTTGGACACTACATTCTCAACTGCTCGAATCACTCACAAATTGACACACCTTGCCATCGATAGTGCAAGTGAACTGGAAGATTTTATTATGTAACCAAGAATCTCCATCGCCTCCTCAAGGGGCTAGGCAAACCCTTTAAACAACCAAAAGTGGATCATGATTTCCTGGAATCTACTTTTCTTCCACGTCAGATCCATCACAATTAGGTGTGCGCTCTGAGTTATTATTCTGATCCTCAAGTGACTCTTTTGTCTTTAGAAGTAGGGCTTTTCCAGGGTGATCTCTTTTTCTACAATCTGCAAAATGTTGGACAATCTTCACTGTATTTAAATAAATAAATTTTGTTTGTGTACTAAACTATAAATAGAATACAAAAGAAAAGTAGGAAAGGAGAGAGAATGTTTGATTACAAAAATCAAACTAGAAATAAAATTAAATAAATAAAAAACATATTTTTATTTTGTTACAAAAACAAAATGAAAATCTGATTTAAATAAATATATAAATAACTAACAGAAAATAAATAAATAACTTACTTAATTAATTCTTGAATAATATTCTGATCAAGTCCAGTGTTCGACACTGTGTCCTTAAGACAGATTCGTCATCTCCACGGTGCTTTCAGAATATGGACGTCTATCTCCCAAGATAAAATGATCAATCAACGAAAAATAGCAGCACTAAACACAATAAGTGTTTATACTCTTTCTCAAAAAAATTTAGATGCAGCAAAATACAGAGAGCAGTAGCAAATCAGGGACGAAAAATTGAATAAAAACATCAAATGAGGGCTAGTCTACTTATAGATGTAGTGGCACTCTTTTATTTTGAATTGAACAGGTACTGAACCTGTTATTTGAATTGGTAGTGTTTGGACAGATAACTGAATCTGTTTGGGTTTGAAATTTAAACAAATTTGAAATCTGTTCGGGTGGAACAGATTTGAATCTGTCCGGCTAGTGAACCTGTACAAAACAAATTCTGAAGAGATGCAACAATTTTGAATTCAAAAATTTAAATTTAAATTGGATAGATTTTATTTTACCAAAAAATAAAATTGATTTCAAATGTTTTTTGCCCAAAAAAATTAGTATTGGACCGGACAAGCCCAACCCAACCTCACACCACGAACTCGCACCTAAGCCCAGGCCCAGCCCGACCGACCGAACGGCGGCGGTGCGCACGTGTGTTGTAATTTTTGGGTCCAATGGGTCTAGCCCATTTTGCCCATAACCTCCCTCTCTAGAAAACTTGGGTGGCCCTTGGGGCCTACCCCAAGTTCCAACTCCAAGCCTTATAAACCCACTCAAAGTTTCCTACCAAATCAATGTGGGACAAGCCAATATTCAAACCTTAAGGAATTTTCACCAAAGACTCCATTTCCATAGAGCTCACTTTGGCTTCAATTTCCTGTTCTCCCGATAATGGTTTTGAGCAACCAAATATATCACGTGAATCACAACGCGACATAGAACGCGTTAACACTTAGACCCGCCAACTTTGGCTCACGGGTCCCACCTAAAAAATATATCAAAGTTAAGAAAAAAATTCTACTTTTACCCAATTTTTTCAAAACATTTCTAACAATCCCCCACATGAATGGAATTTGATGACAACGAAAATGCAACAATATGCAAGCTTTGTCAAAAGAGTATAAATCGAAAATATCTTGCATCCAGATAGGTAGCTTTCGGCCTTGAACCTTCTCTAGTGATAATCTATCGGACTTACTAGCTAACCAATGGACACGATGCCTTGCATTGTTTAGCCGTTTGTGTAAGCCAAGACAATAGATTTCACACAAAATATCTTCTAACACATCGTGGTTCTCACTGTTGTGTTCATTTTGGCCTTCAACGCTCCTAGTTTTCATGAGTGCTTCTAGAGAATATAGCCTCTTCATTCTCATAGAACCGGCCCCAGTTCGACACTCATATAGGTGATTCTTATTTTGGAGTATTGCTTTATACTCGTCTTGATTTTTTTTTTTTTTTATGCCTAAATGAAGATATAAGTAATCATTAAAAGCAAAGCTTATCCTTAGACCCTTGCATACAACACATGTTGCAGATATCACTCTCACCATAGGAATTGGTAGGGAATTTTAATCCCTTGGTGATTTCTGGAGAGCCACGCATAACTTAGTTGTTCCTTTGAACTTAGTTCTTGGGATCTCCAGTCATATAAGTAGGGTTACCATTATGATGACTCTTATGTAATAGGCTTTAAACCCATCCCCTTGGATGAACTATACACTTGCTCTTTTGTCAAACATTTTGTTAACGGATCCGCAATATTCTCTTTAGATTTTATATAATTTATTAAGATTATTCCATTTGACAGCAATTGCCTTACGGTATTATGTCAACGACGAATATGTCGTGACTTACCGTTATTGTGCCCTACCTATTGCAGATTGACTATCACAATGAATGCAAATAGCTGGCACAGGTTTTGGCCACATTGGAATATCTTCTAAGAAGTGACGAAGCCATTCTGCTTTTTCTCTAGCTTTGTCTAAAGCAATGAACTCGGATTCCATTGTGGATCGTGCAATGCATGTTTGTTTCGTAGATTTTTAAGAAATAGCAGCGCCTCCCAGAGTAAAAACATATCCACTAGTGGATTTTGAATCTTTAGTATCCAATATCCAATTGGCATCACAATAACCTTCGAGTACTGCTGGATATCTTAATTTTTTCGAATTATTTTTCTGATCAAGTCCAGTGTTTAACACTGTCTCCTTAAGACAGATTCGTCCTCTCCACGGTGCTTTCAGAATTCGGACGTCTATCTCCCAGGATAAAATGATCAACAA
>NW_021025898.1:2836487-2883686 GCF_004153795.1 Camellia sinensis
GGCGGCGGCGCGCGCGTGTGTGGTGATTTTTTGGTCCAATGGGTCTAGCCCATTTTGCCCATAACCTCCCTCTCTAGAAAACTTGGGTGGCCCTTGGGGCCTACCCCAAGTTCCAACTCCAAGCCTTATAAACCCACTCAAAGTTTCCTACCAAATCAATGTGGGACAAGCCAATATTCAAACCTTAAGGAATTTTCACCAAAGACTCCATTTCCATGGAGCTCACTTTGGCTTCAATTTCCCATTCACCCGATAATGGTTTTGAGCAACCAAATATACCACGTGAATCACAACGAAACATAGAACGTGTTAACACTTAGACCCGCCAACTTTGGCTCACGGGTCCCACCTAAAAAATAGATCAAAGTTAAGAAAAAATTCTATTTTTACCCAATTTTTTCAAAACATTTCTAACAATTCCCCACATGAATGGAATTTGATGACAACGAAAATGCAACAATAAGCAGACTTTGTCGAAAGAGTATAAATCAAAAATATCTTGCATCCAAATAGGTAGCTTTCGGCCTTGAACCTTCCCTAGTGATAATCTATCGGACTTACTAGCTAACCAATGGACATGATGCCTTGCATTGTTCAGCCGTTTGTGTAAGCCAAGACAATAGATTTCACACAAAATATCTTCTAACACATCGTGGTTCTCACTGTTGTGTTCATTTTGGCCTTCAACGCTCCTGGTTTTCATGAGTGCTTCTAGAGAATATAGCCTCTTCATTCTCATAGAACCGGCCCCAGTTCGACACTCATATAGGTGATTCTTATTTTGGAGTATTGCCTGTCTTGATTTTTTTTTTTTTTATGCCTAAATGAAGATATAAGTAATCATTAAAAGCAAAGCTTATCCTTAGACCCCTGCATACAACACATGTTGCAGATATCACTCTCACCATAGGAATGGGTAGGGAATTTTAATCCCTTGGCGATTTCTGGAGAGCCACGCATAACTTAGTTATTCCTTTGAACTTAGTTCTTGGAATCTCCAGTCATATAAATAGGGTTACCATTATGATGACTCTTATGTAATAGGCTTTAAACCCATCCCCTTGGATGAACTATACACTTGCTCTTTTGTCAAACATTTTGTTAACAGATCCGCAATATTCTCTTTAGATTTTATATAATTTATTGAGATTATTCCATTTGACAACAATTGCCTTACGGTATTATGTCAACGACGAATATGTCGTGACTTACTGTTATTGTGCCCTACCTATTGCAGATTGACTATCACAATGAATGCAAATAGCTGGCACAGATTTTGGCCACATTGGAATATCTTCTAAGAAGTGACGAAACCATTCTGCTTTTTCTCTAGCTTTGTCTAAAGCAATGAACTCAGATTCCATTGTGGATCGTGCAATGCATGTTTGTTTCGTAGATTTCTAAGAAATAGCAGCGCCTCCCAGAGTAAAAACATATCCACTAGTGGATTTTGAATATTTAGTATCCGATATCCAATTGGCATCACAATAACCTTCGAGTACTGCTGGATATCGAGTAAAGTTCAAACCATGATCACGGGTATATCTTAGATATCTAAGAACCCGAATGATCACTTTCCAATAGTCTTCTCTAGGATTACTAGTGTACCTACTCAATTTACTGACAACATCAGCTATATCAGGACGAGTACAATTCATTAGATACATTAGACTTCTAATGATTTGGGAGTATGTTAACTGAGACACCACATCGCCTTTATTTTTTGATAAATAAAGACTGATATCTACAGGTGTTCTAGCTACATTCATATCATCCTTGATAAATTTACCAAGAATTTTCTCAATATAATGTGATTGAGATAATGCATATCCGTCAGATGTTTTAGTAATTTTCATTCCTAATATAACATCTGCGACCCCCATATCTTTAATATCAAATCTTCTATTAAGTATTTGCTTAGTTGATTTAATCATGTTTTGATTGCTTCCAATGATAAGCATGTCATTCACAAAAAGACAAACTATGACATATCATTGGTCAGTGTTTTTAACATAGACGCACTTGTCACATTTGTTTATCTTAAACCCATTAGTAAGCATAGCATGATCAAATTTTTCATGCCATTGCTTAGGTACTTGTTTTAATCCATAAAGAGATTTCACAAGCCGGCAAACTTTCTTTTCTTGCCCCAGTACTACAAACCCTTCGGGTTGCTCTATATAGATCTTTTCATTTAGATCACCATTTAAGAAAGTTGTCTTAACATCCATTTGATGTATTTCTAAATTAAACAACGCTGCTATAGCAATAAGCATGCGGATGGATGTTATTTTTGTCACAGGAGAATATGTGTCAAAATAGTCCAGACCTTCCTTTTGTCTGTAACCTTTTACTAAAAGTCTTGCTTTATACTTGTCTATTGAACCTTCTGTTTTCATTTTTTTTCTTGAATAGCCATTTATATCCAAGAGGTTTAAAACCGGGTGGAAGATCCACCAATTCCCAAGTATGATTTTGCATAATGGATTCAATTTCATTATTAACAGCCTTTTTCCACAAAGGTGCTTCAGGACCTGTCATTGCTTCTTTAAAGCTTTGAGGTTCATTTTCTAACAGGTATGTCAAAAAATCTGGGCCAAACGATTTGATGTCCTTGCTCTCTTACTTCATCTTAGTTCATTATCAGTTAAATCCTGTTGGTCGAGACCATTACTGGTCTCTTGTGTTTGATTGTTATTAGTCTCTTGACTTTGTGTATAATCATAAGTTTTTTTTCTGTGAACTTAATTCATGTCCTTTCTTGTAAGAAAAGACATGTTCAAAAAACACAGAATTTCTTGACTCTATAATAGTGTTCATATTTATATCAGGTATTTCTGATTTATAAGTCAGAAACCGGTATGCATTACTATTTTGAGCATAACCAATAAACACATAATCCACTATTTTTGGTCCAATCTTAGTTTTTTTAGGAACATAAACTTTGACTTTTTCCAAATACCCCCACACTTTTAAGTATTTGTAGGAAGGCGGTCGACCTTTCCATAATTCATAAAGAGTGCTATTAGTTTTCTTGTGGGGTATTCTGTTAAGAACATAATTAGCAAACAATATTGTTTCCCCCCACAAGTTCTGTGGTAAGCCTGAACTTAGTAACATGGCATTCATCATTTCTTTAAGGGTTCTATTCTTCCTTCCGGCAATTCCATTTTGCTGTGAAGAATAGGATGCTATAGTTTGATGAATAATGGCATGTTGTGCACAAAATTCATTTAAAGGTGCATCATATTCACCACCCCAATCACTTCTAACCATTTTAATGGTTTGTCCAAGTTGATTTTCAACTTCTGTTTTGTAGAGTTTAAACATTTCTAAGGCTTCATTTTTACTTCTAAGTAAATAAACATAACAATATCTTGTACAATCATCGATAAATGTTATGAAATACTTTTTGCCTCCTCTAGTTTGAACAAATTTCAAATCACATACATCTATATGAATTAATTCTAGAGGTTCGGTTTTTCTTTCAACTGATTCAAATGGAGCCTTAGTTAGTTTCGCTTCTACACAAATCTCACATTTGTGATTAGGATCAATTTCAAACTTTGGTATATAATCCAAATCAATTAATCTACACAAAGCATCAAAATTCACATGTCCTAATCTACCATGCCATAAATTCAACTCAAGAATATAAGCAAAAGATGTGTCATTCTTATTAATAGCAACTTTTGGTACAACCGTTATTACATTTAACTTGAAGAGACCATCACTCATGTATCCCTTACAAGCATACATACCACTCTTTGTTAATACAAATTTATCAGACTCAAAGACAAGCCTAAAGCCATTTTTACTTAACAAAGGACCAGAAACTAAATTCTTCCGGATGTCTGGTACATGCAATATGTTGTTAAGGGTCAGTTCCTTCCCTGATGCCATCTTCATGATCAGCATTCCTTGTCCAGCCACAATAGAAATAGAAGTAGAAGTAGAAGTAGAAGTAGAAGTAGAAGAATTTCTCATGAAAAGTTGTTCACCATTTGCAGCCTCATTGTAGGTAGTGAACATCTTCTTGTCCGCACATATATGACGAGTTGCTCCAGTGTCAACTCACCACTCCTTGGGATTTCTAACCAAATTAGCCTCAGACATCACAGTAGAGAGATTGATGTCATTTACCCCGTCAGAGATGTAGCCTAATTCTGTCACATTGGCTTGATCAGTAGTCTTCTTACTTGTACTTCCGCGATCCTTCTTAGGGCGGTGGCAATTAGAAGCTCGATGTCCAATCTTGCCACAGTTATAGCATTTTTTTTTAAACTTCTTATTACCATTGTTGTCGCCTTGTTTAGGACCTTCTCTAGTAAACTTCATCTTTTTATTATGTGGTTTGTGAACTTGTTCAACCACATTAGCCTTGGACTCAATGGGATTTTTTTCCATTCCTCTTTTCAGTCTTTTAGTTATCTTCCTCAATTCTTAATCTTACAATCAATTCATCCATGGTCATCTCCTTGCGTTTATGTTTTAAATAATTTTTGAAATCTTTCCAAGCCGGTGGTAACTTTTCCACTAAAGCAGCGACTTGGAAAGACTCGCTAAGAGACATACCTTCATAATGAATATCATGCAAAATTATTTGAAAATTTTGAACTTGAAAAATTATCGTTTGGGAGTCTACCATAACGAAGTCTAGAAATTTATTAACAACAAATTTCTTCGTGCCAGCATCTTCTATCTTGTATTTCTTCTCCAAAGAATCTCATAGTTCTTTTGCTGACTTTAAAGGGCTGTAGACATTATACAACATGTTGTCAAAGCCATTGAGGATGTAGTTTCTGCATAGGAAATCTGAATGATTCCAAGTTTCTACAGCGACAACAACTTGCCAATCACTTTCACCGCCTTTAAGCGCTGGAGCCTCTTCACGGAGAAACCGGGCCAAATTTAGAGTTGTAAGACAGAACAACATTTTCTGCTGCCATCTCTTAAACTCAATACCGTTAAATTTTTTCGATTTTTCTCCATGATTTATTGGAACTTGAACATGGTTCTGGATAGGGACCGAAGTTGGTGTAACAATTGAAGTACCACTTCCAGTTGCAGTAGCCATAATATCTAATTACAAAAATCAAAAAAGACCAAAACACAAATTAATTTTCTAGTTACTAAAACCAGAAAATAAATTATAATACAAAATAACTTTATTTTCCTTGTTACTAAAACTAGAAAAATAAAATACCACAATAATTTTCTGTAACACAAATTAATATTCTGCAATTGTTAATGACACCAGTATATTACTACTAGCTGTCAAAGAAAATAGACAGTATATTACTACTATCTATCAAACAGTATATTACTATTATTTATTTTCCAACCAGAATATCACTTTGTGAAACCACAGAAAATTAAATACAATGAAGAAACCAAAAATTAATCTGTCTTAATATTGTTGGACAATCTTCACTGTATTTAAATAAATAAATTCTTTTTGTGTACTAAACTACAAACAAAATACAAAAGAAAAATAGGAAATGAGAGAGAATGTTTGATTATAAAAATCAAACTAGAAATAAAATTAAATAAATAAATAACAAATTTTTATTTTATTACAAAAACAAAATGAAAATCTGATTTAAATAAATAAATAAACAATTTACTTGATTAATTCTTGAATAATATTCTGATCAAGTCCAGTGTTCGACACTGTGTCCTTAAGACAGATTCGTTCTCTCCACAGTACTTTCAGAATATGGACGTCTATCTCCAAGGATAAAATGATCAATCAACGGAAAATTGCAACACTACAAATTTTCTGTACAACGAACACACTAATTGTTTATACTCTTTCTCACAGAAATTTAGATGCAACAAAATGCAGAGAGCAGTAGCAGATTAGGGATGGAAAATTGAATGAAAATATCAAATAAGGGCTAGTTTATTTATAGATGTAGTGGCACTCTTTTATTTTGAATTGAACAGGTACTGAACCTGTTGGATTTGAATTAGTACTATTGGGATAGATAACCGAATCTGTTTGGGTTTGAAATTTGAATCTGTTCGGGTGGAACAAATTTGAATCTGTCTGGCCAATGAACTTGTACAAAACAAATTCTGAAGAGGTGTAACAATTTTGAATTCAAAAATTGAAATTTAAAAGGGACAGATTTTATTTCACCAAAAAATAAAATTAAATTCAAATGGTTTTTGCCCAAAAAGATTAGTATTAGGCTAGATAAGCCCAACCCAACCTCATACCATACACCCAAGCCCAACCCGACCGACTAGACGACGATGGTGGCACGCGCGCGTGTGATAATTTTTGGATCCAATGGTGTAGACACCCCATTTTTTACCGACCTTAAGACTCAGACGTCACTGATTGAGCGCTCGGTGATATTGCATATTGTGCTCGTTCAGAAGTTTCAGAGTCCCGACTGCAAGCCTTGCCTCTAGACTTCCGGACTCTTTCGTGCCCTGCCTCGGTTTGTGAACCAGGCTCTGTTTTCTCTGTTTTCTCTTCCTGAAGGGAGGGAGAGGTCTTGTAGATCATCTCTCAGTGGCCGTAGGCTACGTTTCATGGTCGTAGGCCATTTTTCCCGTTTGGAGCCCGGTTTCCGATTTTTCGGAGCCGACGGCCGTGTGCCTCGGTTCGGGACCGCCTAACCACCTCCGTTTGCTCCGATTTTTGGTATGCACCTTGTTTCCTCCCTTTTGAGGAACACTGTGGCCCGAGAGACCAACTTCGTGGTCGAACGCCACCTCCGGTGCTTAACAGCCTGTTTTCAGGGCCCCCAGGCCGCGTGTTTCGGTCCCCGAACCTTCGCTTTGCATCCGTTTTGGTTCATTTTTGGTGGAGACCTTATTTTCATTATTAGGAAGCTTGTAGGAGGGTGGGAGGCCAGAAATATTTCTAAAAATCTAGCTTTATTTCTTCATCGCTCTCCGTCGCCCGTTTTCCTCACTAAAAAACTAATGTTGACCACCCCGGGGCCACTTTCTTTAGCCCTAAACCCCATATTTGTGTTGAACACACCTGGGAGGCCACACCAATATGTATAGGCCGGCCAGTAATTATCCTTGACCCTTTTGAACCCCTCTAAAAAGTTGGCTTTTCTCTCTCCTGGTTCACATTTTCTGGGTGTTGACCACATATTTGTGTTGTGCACACATGGGACGCCGCCTTTTTGGGATGGGAGGCCAGCAATTTTCATTGACCCTTTTGACCCCTGGCCAGCCGACCAGGGGGGGTGGCCGGCCGGCCACTTGAACTTTTTGAACCTGGCCGGCCAGAATCCTCTCTTCAAGTGCCTTCCAGCTGTACCCTCTGTTTTCTCCCAGATTTTGTATCCAGGGGGCTGCCTTTTGGGGGGGGAAATTTGAATTTGATTTTCCCCCCCATTCCTCCACTCTCCTCCTCTATATAACCAGCACCCCTCCTTCATGTTTGAGGGTTACAAAAATTGTTTTGAGCCTTGCATACAACTCTCCCTCTCTCTCTCTTCCAAACCCTTCAAACCCTAAGGTTCTTGCCCCCTTTACACTACCACTCATAGCACCACACCTCCACCCTCCCTTCCAGCCCTTTGAAGCTGATTTTCAGAGGCTAGGAGCACCATTTCTTGGACCAAAAGTTGTTGAAGACTTAGGCTACAAGGGTAAGTCTCTTTTCCCTCTCTTTTAGCTCTATTTTGCATGCTTTCTTAGCCTTTGTTGCTTGCATTTTTGGGCTCCAACCCAAACTGTAAATAGTTATATTTCAAGCTTTTCTCCATGTTTGATCAAGGGTCTTTCTCTGTTTGAGGTCTCCTCCTCCCCCTTTGTGTTTAAACTCTCTTTTAGGCCTATTTTTGCATGATATTTTAGGCTTATTTGTGAGCTGTTTTGGACTTGGTCATAAACTGTGAAATGTCTTGTCTTGAGCCCCTCGTCAACTTTGTTGAAGGGCTCTCCTCTATTTGAGGTCATCTTCTACCACTTGCCTCTTTATCCCTCTTTTAGGCCTTTTTCTTGCATGCTGATTTAGCCTCACTTTTGTTCATTTTCGAGACTTGATGTAAACTGTAAAGTGCTTTATTTTGAGCCCCTCTTCAACTTTTTTGAAGGGATCTTCACTATTTGGGGCCAGCTGCTGTCCCTTGTCTCTATTCTCTCTTTTAGGGCCATTTTTGCATGATAGATTAGCCCTATTTATGTTCATTTTTGAGACTTGTTATAAACTGGAAAAAGGATTTTTTTGACATCATATTGATGTTTTATTAAGGGAATTATTTTATTTGAGGTCACCTGCTTCCTTGTATGCTTGATTGTCCCTTGTTTTGAGCCTTACACCTAAGCCCCAATTGCATGCTTTGTTTGGCCTTTTAGCCACTGAAATAGTTATATTCTCATGTGAATTGTGAAGTATGGAAGTGTTTTAATATGAGTTATATAAATATGGAAGTGTTGAAGTATGGAAGTGTTTTAATATGTGTTATAGTCTCATTGAATTGTTTGGCCAGGTTCTGAGCCATAATTATGAATCAAAACTGTATAAGTGAAGGAAACTGAAATGAAAAATGGATGTACTTGATGTTGAATTGAAAAATGTTGTAAGTTGGTTTATAAGTGTCAACCATATATCAAATGCTATTGTTTTAGTTATTTCTTATACTTGGTTTAGTATATCTCTACTAGGCATTGGCTAACCCTATATGGGACATCATTTTCAGGTTCAGGTGATATGCCACCTCCAAGGACATAGCTTGGGAGGCTTAGAGGCTGAAGATCCCTTTTTGTTGTTTACCTTTTTGTGTATTATATGTAAATTCAAGCCGAGGGCTTAATGTGTATGAGTTAGTACTCTCTTTTTTTGTAACCAAGTGTTGGCTTAGAAAGTTGTAAGTCCGTAGGGCATTTACTTTTGTTGTCAACATGTAATACTTTTGTGATAAATACTCTGATAAATAGATGTACTCTTTATTCTCTTGAATATATTGTCAATTTCTTGTATCATGAATGTATGAATTATAGGTTTATTTTGAGGGCGTTACAACTTGGTATTTGAGCGTACCGGGTTCGAATACTTTGGGTACGCGGGAAGTGGTTAGTACCATAATGGGTTTGTCTCGCTTGTTAGAGACTTATGCATGATGTTATATGTTTATTTGATAACATGTTTATGTGACTACGTGGGTATGAGATTTAGTTTCTAGGATGTTGATTGGATCCTTGGGTTTCTAGGAGTCCTGTTGGAAAAGCACCTGATCAATGCTGTTTCTAACTGGAACTCTAGCAACGCTTCGGGACTGTCATTATCTGGAAATAAAATTCGTAAGTGCTTATGTGATTATGTGCTTACGTGGAACAAATTACTATTGTCCAATGCATTAGGACGCGAGTGTTGTAGTATTAACACATTTATGAATGTGCTAATGATCTTCGTTACCTTTATTAGGATGTCAGGACGAGGACGTGGTGGTAGGCGAAGTAGGCCTAGGAGGTAGGAGATGCCTATACCGGATGAGATTCTGGCACAGCAGGAGGGTGTTGGTCAGGCCAATGTGGCTGAGCCAGTAGGTCAGCAGGCCATGGGTGCCTTAGCTCGCGAGATGGTAGGAGCATTGAAGGAATCCATGGACATTCTCAGAGCTGAGAATCAAGTCCAGGCCCATGTAGTTGAGGCAGGGCCTTCTTTTTTGAAGAGAGAGTTTTTCCAATCCAATTCGGATGAGTTTGTAGGGGATCCTAAAGAGCCACTGAAGATTGATGAATGGCTTGAGCAGATAACGAAGACGTTTGAGATGCTTGGCATCGAAGACGGGGCATTAAAGGTGACCTTGGCGTCTTTCCAGTTGAAGGGAGAGGCGGGTCAGTGGTGGAAGTTCATGTGAGGTCGTATTGGAGGGACTTAGGAGGCTTTCGTTGATGCATTTCAGGAGAAGTTTCTATCTTCTGCTGTCAGGGAGAAGCTGAGGGATCAGTTCCGTCAGCTTAAGCAGCTAAGTACACCAGTGGCCGAGTTTGAGGCCGCATTTACCAATTTGTCTAGGTTTGCACCTGAGCTAGTGGCGTCTGAGGAACGTCGTTGTCTGGAGTTCGAAAGGAAGTTGAGGCACGGACTCAAGGTTAGGGTTGCTGGGTCCATGACTCGGGAGTGTGGACACCTTGTGGATGCTGCGGCCCATATGGAGATTATTATGCATGAGGAGGAGGAGAGGTTGAGGGGGTCCAAGAGGAGTCAGGATGGCCAGAGGGATGGCAGGAGGCAGAGGGGTTCTAACCCTCAGCAGTCACAGGGTGCTTTTGTGAGATCTACCTTTCCAATGCCGAGTTTAGGATTTGGGAGAGGCAGTCAGGGAGACGCTACTTGTTATAAATGTGGTCAACTGCGCCACAAGTCTCCAGCTTGCCCGCAGAGGGGAGGAGGGCAGAGAGCAGCTTCATCTTCGACTCGTCCTCAGAGCCAGAGTCAGGGCAGAGGTCAGCCGATTTCTTGTTACCAGTGTGGTCAGACAGGGCACCTGAAGAGGTTTTGTCCACAGTTGAGTGGTACATCTGGTGCATCTAGTTCGAGGCAGACTCAGAGCCATCAGCCAGCTTAGTCAGTTCAGGCCTCGAGGGCCAATCAGGAAGCCTTATCGTCTCAGTCTGTACAGCAGACTTATGCTCCGAGAGGTGAGCAGGTAAATCAGAGACCTTCAGGGCATGTGTATGCTGTTACCGCGTAGGATCTTGTACCGGCTCCATCTGTTGTGAGAGGTACCTTTTTGTTTTGCAACTCGGTTGCTAATGTGTTGATTGACACGGGTGCATCCCATTCCTTTATATTTGTTGCATTTGCATTTGTTTTGGGATTGGAGTTGGCGCAGTTAGCATCTCCTATTTGTGTTGTATCATTTGTTGTGGGTGAGTTGATTTTGAAGCAGAGGTGTAGAGGTTGTGATATTGAGGTCACCGACCGCCGGCTTCCATTTTCTTTTGTAGTTATGGCTATGTCGGGTTTTGATATGATTTTGGGTACGGACTGGCTATCGTCATACCGGGTTGTTATTGATTGCTACCACCAGCAGGTTACTGTGTGTACCTTGAGCGAGGATTGTTTCCACTTCTCGGGAGACTGGGTTGGTCTTCTACCCTAGTCCCTTTGGAAGAAAGGTAGAGCTTCGCGAGGGCTTCGCTTTAATCTGAAAAGTTATGGATTTGGAACACTTTGAGTTTCACCTCTCTTCTCCTTTGAGCTCCAAAAATTAAGGTAGGGATAACCTACTCTATTCTATGAGTTTTAACATAAATTTTGGTCATTTTGATTAGATGGTGTCACTTAGTCATTTTGAGAAAGTTAGGGTTTGTTTTGAGGTTATAAAAGGGGGGTTTTCAAATGTTAAAACCTATGTGTGTATGAGACATTGAAAAATGAAATTGTTGTTGTTAAATCGATGAAATTGAGCCTTTGGACTAATATTGAGAAAAAGGAAAAAATGTCCTAATTATGTTGAATAATTAATTTGGGAAAATGTGAAATTGAAGTGAAATTCATGAAATTGGAAAATTGTGGAAGTAAATGGTGTAGTTGAATAATTTAATCACTCATCTATGAAAATGTCGATATTTTATCTGTTGATAAATTTATTATCTGTTTAGAGATAACTGTTTTGGGCTATTGGTGGAGGATAGTCTTGATTGTTGTAGACATTGTATGATGATTAGGCAAAACTGAAACTAATCACATTGAGTATGTCATTGAATATGACGGTTGGAATAATACAGCAAATGTGTGTATTGATTGATCATTGTATATGATAAGTGTTTAAATACATTGTATATGCATATTGTTTGGGAGGAGATAGGGGATGTACTCCATGGTTTGAGAGGAGATAGGGGATGGACTCTCAAACCTGTTTGGGAGGAGATAGGGGATGGACTCCATTGATACAGCAAATCTGTGTATCACTTGAAATATGGAAGTGTTTTAATATGAGTTATATTCTCATGTGAATTGTGAAGTATGGAAGTGTTTTAATATGTGTTACAGTTTCATCGAATTGTGTGGCCAAGTTCTGAGCCATAATTATGAATCAAAACTATATAAGTGAAGGAAACTGAAATGAAAAGTGGATGTACTTGATGTTGAATTGAAAAGTGTTGTAAGTTGGTTTATAAGTGTCAATCATATATCAAATGCTATTGTTTTAGTTATTTCTTATACTTGGTTTAGTATATCTCCACTGGGCATTGGCTCACCCTATATGGGACATCATTTTTAGGTTCAGGTGATATGCCATCTCCAAGGACATAGCTTGGGAGGCTTAGAGGCTGAAGATCCCTTTTTGTTGTTTACCTTTTTGTGTATTACATGTAAATTCAAGCCGAGGGCTTAATGTGTATGAGTTAGTACTCTCTTTTTTTGTAACCAAGTGTTGGCTTAGAAAGTTGTAAGCCCGTAAGGCATTTACTTTTGTTGTCAACATGTAATACTTTTGTGATAAATACTCTGATAAATAGATGTACACTTTATTCTCTTGAATATATTGTCAATTTTTTGTATCATGAATGCATGAATTATGGGTTTATTTTGAGGGTGTTACAGCTATCACGATCAACACCCCAGCCATTGACTATTGTTCAGATTACCCAGCAGGCTTGTGTGGAGCTAAAGAATGAGTTGAGGAAGGAGCTGAAGGAGGAGATGCGAGCAGAGTTCTCTACACATTTACAGCAGATGAGAGCTGGGATGATGGCCTTTGTGTCACAGGGGGCGAGTGTGGATCCTAACAAACAAGTTCGACATAAATTAAATTGTTTAATAGTTAAATTTTCACATAACATATATATACATATATATAATAAAATTTGAATATGATTAACACATTATGTATGCACTGTCATAGGTTCTTGATTCATCGAGTGGCCACCGGATATTTAGGGAATCTGCAGGAGATGAGACTTCATATATACCACCACCGGAAGATCAAGTATTAAATGTATCTTTGCATTCTAAGCTAAGAATAACCATACATTAACTATACACGACCCAAAATGATAGAAGCTAATTCAATAATTAGAAAAAAAGACAAAGGATTTTCCATTGTTAGCACGAAACTTGGCACACACGACCGCCTAGGCACGAGAGACTTGTAGGAAAATATGAGACTCAAATTGGATTCTCGGTTTGGGAGTTGGAGCCAGATTTCACTCTAGACAAACTAGTTTCTTAAGAAACTTAGAATTCGAGGTGTTAATGCCCCAAAATCACCAAACGGCGTCGAATTAGCACGAAACTTGGCACACACGACCGCCTAGACACAAGAGACTTGTGGGAGAAGATGGGACTCGAATCGGGTTCTCGGTTTGGGAGTTAGAGCTGGATTTCACTCTAAACAAACTAGTTTCTTAAGAAACTTAGAGTTCAAGGTGTTAACGCCCCAAAATCACCAAACGGCATCGGATTAGCACGAAACTTGGCACACACGACCGCTTTGGCACGAGAGACTTGTGGAAGAAGACAGAACTTGAATCGGGTTCCCGATTTAGGAGTTAGAGCTGGATTTCACTCTAGACAAACTAGTTTCCTAAGAAACTTAGAATTCGAGGTGTTAACGCCCTAAAATCACCAAACGGCATTGGATTAGCATGAAACTTGGCACACACGACCGCCTTAGCACGAGAGACTTGTGGGAGAACACGAGACTCAAATCGGGTTCTCGGTTTGGGAGTTAGAGCCGAATTTTACTCTAGACAAACTATTTTCTTAAGAAACTTAGAATTTGAGATGTTAATGCCCCAAAATCACCTAACGACGTCGAATTAGCGCGAAACTTGGCATACACGACTACCTTGGCACGAGAGACTTGTGGGAGAAGACGACACTCAAATCGGGATCTCGGTTTGAGGGTTAGAGCTGGATTTCACTCTAGACAAACTAATTTCTTAAGAAACTTAGAATTTGAGGTGTTAATGCCCCAAAATCACCAAACGGCGTCGGATTAGCACGAAACTTGGCACACACGACCGTCTTGGCATGAGAGACTTGTGGGAGAAGACAAGACTCAAATCGGGTTCCCGGTTTGGGAGTTAAAGTCGGATTTCACTCTAGGCAAACTAGTTCTTTAAAAAACTTAGAATTTAAGGTGTTAACAACCCAAAATCACCAAACAGCGTCGGATTTGCATGAAACTTGGCACACACGACCGCCTAGGCACGGGAGACTTGTAGGAGAAGACGGGACTTGAATCGGCTTCCCGGTTTGGGAGTTAGAGCCGGATTTCGGTGTAGAAAAAATTATTTACTTAATTATCTTTGTAATTGTATAGTAGTTAAATTTTTATATTTATTTTGTAATTAACATATTAACACATAATTATATTGTCATTAATTATTTTTATTTTTTTGTTTTCAAATATTTTCGGAGTAGGAGTTTGCTTCTTGTGGATTGCATGCCTGTGAAGAATGCGACTAATTTTTGTTTTTTTACCACGGAGAGTGATGAGGAAAATTTTTAATTTTGGTTTATGTTATTTTGAATTATGAATAACATTATGTATTTAAACATTATATATGTATTATGGAACATTATGTAGTGGTGTAATTTTGTTGATATGTAGTTATGAATGTAAGAATATTTTTATTATGGAGAAATAGCTATTTCTGTACAAAATTTTTTATATTACTATACAATTATTGGTTTCTTTTTTAATTGTTTTTAATTTAATACAGGTAATTTTAATAATTTTATTACTTTATTTATTTATTTATTTATTTTTTGCGACGGTACCACACTGTCGCAAAAAACTAAAACGTTTTTTTTTGTGACATATTCAATGCCGTTGCAAAAACGATTTGCAACAGAAATTTTTGCCATCTAAAATAAATCTTTTAGCGACGGTAAAATAGTGTCGTCGCAAAAGGTCTCCATTTTTTAGATATTATAAGCGATAGTAAATGCCGTTGCAAAAGGCAATATCTGCTGTCACAAAAAAAATACGACGGCAAAACGTTTTTGCAACGCCCTTTGTTGTAACCCCGCTTTGCCGTCAATAAAAACCATTTGTCGTTGCTAAAAATTTTTTGAGACGGCATTAGGGGTGTGTTTGATGGGACGGACTGGATAAGGGGGGATTAGAATCCATCGGACTTGAGTCCTAGGACTGTGAATCCTCCGGACTATTTGGTTGGATTAGATATGTATCCTGTGTTTGTGTTTTCATGGGATTAGATGTCTAGAAAGGACTCTTTTTAGTGAATCCAACGTTTGGTTGGACGGATTGGATAGGATAAATGAACAAAACACTATTTTACCCCTTTTCAATTATTTACTAAGGAATAGCAATATTAAACATATCTTAATATTTTAATTATTTTTAGCTAGATTAAATAAAAATCAATAAAAATATATATTATTTTTTTAATTAAAATTTTAAATAAATTTGCTTTTAAAAATAATAATAATTAAACAATGAAATTAAATAAAATATAAACAAAATTTTAAAATAAAACATCAATAAAATATCTATAAAAAAATTATTTTAAAAAATTAAATAAATAAAACATCAATAAAAAGTTAAATAAAATTATTTTATTTTTAAATTGAGACATTTAAATTTTATTGAATTTTTCTAAATATAATACATAATTAAGTAGTAGATGGTCAAAATTGTCATTTTACCACCCAATCCCAACAGTAAATAATCCCCTCAAAACTGTCCCACACCCCCCCTCGGGATAGTATAATCCCCCATATGGGGGATAAGGAGTCCGGCTTGACTCCATGTCTGGCGGACTAAAAAAAAACAAACGATGGACTACTCACTCCTTCGGATAAGCAATCCGAATAGTGAATAGTCCCCCCCTAATCCCCCCCCAGTCAAACACACCCTAGGAGTATTAGCGACGGCATTTTGCCGTCACAAAAACTTGAAATTTTTGTAGTGACAGTCACAACATTAACTTGTGGTTTAGGGGTTATTGGAGGACCACGAGCTTTATGGGGTTGACCTTTCCGATGATAACAATCTCTAGCAATGTGATTAGTCTTCCCACACACCCAACAAGGCACTATTTTTCTCTGAATAATATTTTTGCCTTTTAGTTTATTATTAAGATTGTTATTCTCATTCTTGTAAGCATCATTTTTCTTGAAATTAAAAGGTTTGTGTTTTCTACAAAATGTGCCTTGGCTCAAAAATCAGAATTTAAAAACTCAACTTGTTTTTCACGGTGCTTTTCCTCAATATTTAGGGATACTAGCAATTCATCAAAGGTATAATCATCATGTTTTTGTTTTAACATTCTACCAAATACTGACCAAGATGGAGGTAATTTTTTAATCAGTGAAGCAACCAAACAAATATCAGATAAATCCATTTATTTTCTTTTAAGATTATGCAAAATATTTTGAAATTTATGCACTTGTTTCATAACCGATTCACTATCAATCATAC
Organism: Camellia sinensis; assembly: GCF_004153795.1. NCBI lineage: Eukaryota > Viridiplantae > Streptophyta > Magnoliopsida > Ericales > Theaceae > Camellia > Camellia sinensis. Next base: position 2,852,873 of record NW_021025898.1, read on the forward strand.
AAATGTCTAAAAAAATTTCAACATAGTAATGTTTAAGACCAACATCTTCAGACCCATATTTAAAAACAAGTGCTTCCCATAATTCAATAAAAGTTTTGTATTGCAAAAAAAAAAAATTATAGATAGAAGGAGATAAAGCACTTAAAATCCTATCATGACAAAGATAATCTTTTTCATCAAAAATCATAATTAGATTTTTTGGATGAAGTTGAATCCTTACCCATCTCAACAATTTCTACAACCTTAGAATTTTCACTTTTTTCAGAATCTTTTTCTTTCAGAAACCTTTTCTTTTCCTTTTGAAACAGTAGCTTTATGAATCACTGAATAAAGACCCACATTGGTTAACCAAAATTTCATCTGTTGTTGCCCTATCTAAAATTTTGACCATTAAACTTCTCAGGTTTGCAGGAATTGGTTTTATCAAATCCCATATTTTTTTTTTCAAAATAAAATTATAATCAATGCAACAGAAAATCTTAATTATCGTTCCTAAGATTGTCAGAAAATTAAACAGGATTTACTATTAGAATAAAACTACCAAATTAATAATAAACAAAAACAATAAATAAATATTATTATTAGAGAGAAAGTTTAGAGAAGCCTAAATAGTGGTCAAGGCACTCAAATTGCGCTCTCCTTAGGAAGGATGCATCCTCTTCTGCACTAAGTTGAATGGTGTTCCTTCCCTAAGATACAACAACCTTCGAAATCACTTGTGTGTAGTAAAGTGAATTCATGAACCTTAAATTGCCCAACACTCACTTGTAAACTCAATATAGTAAACTCACAAAGAAAATAACAGAGCAGAAGAAGAGGATAAGAAAGACATCTATTTTTGTCTGTTTAGAAAAAAAATGTTGAAGTCTTATTATATACACAATTAAATAACCATAATTTAGATAGTTAGGAGATATTGTAGGATAACCCTAAAGACTATGAAACTAATATAACGTTATAATCTTATTCCTAAAAAGATGCAAATATCAAATAAATTGAATTAAATTAAATACAAATTTTAAATTATAAAATAACAACTTATATTATGCTTGGTTAAGATAGGATATAGAATGGGATAAGAGGAGAGTGATAATTTTTTACCTTTGCATAAAAGATGAGCTATATCTGACGGTGAGAGATATATAATACCATGGGGGTGTTATTGTATGTCTCCCTTTTTGCATCATATTCTATCCGGAATTCCTACACCTGGAGTAACCAAATACAGGATATAGGGAGACAAAAAAAAAAACATATGGGATCCACCTCATATTATATCTGATCCCACGCCCATATCCGGTAAACAAACAGGGCCTAGGGTCTGAACCCAAAATCTTTAGCCAATATACTAAAATCATCCATGAATTTACCTTAAGATATTCAAATTGATGTCGAATTAAATTAGATCTGGCAAAATTGCCCTTTGAGGAAGGTCAAGTGAGAAGTAGAGGGAGAAGGTTTATAGTGAAATCGCCATGAAAGATAGAGCTTCCAAGGTCTTAGCTCTTCCACGCCTACAATTACACCCCGCTTTGCTCCTCCATCGATTCTCTCTTTACCGGCATGGTCGGTTCAAGCCTAGATCCTTCGACAATCAGTTTGAAGGCAACTCTGTCCCAGATTTGAGATTATCAGCGACTCTATGACAGTGGAGGGAAGCAGTTTAGCGGTGTCTACTCCATGGTTGGTCACGGCAGTGATAATGGTTGTAGCGGCGACAACCTCTCTTTTTTTCCACCACCATATCGGTCGATCTCAAATCTGAGGCGATCTAAGGAAATAATGGAGACAACGGTGGCGATGAGAAACGTTGGTAATGGTTGGAAAAGAGAGAAGAAGAGGACACGATGATGGAAATGGCGATGGCGATCTAAGCCAATGATGGAGATGACGGAGATAATAAGGAGCCAAAGATGAGAGGAGAGAGTGAGAGATGAAGGGTTTTAAACTGGTATTAAGAGATTGATCTGATAGAGAGATAGAGAGAGAGAGAAAAAGAGAGAGAAAGAGGAAGGTGAAGGGTTTTGAACCGACAGAGAGATAAACAAAAAAGCGCATGAAAATATAGAGAAGGAAGGTGAACAAAAAAAGTGTGTGAAATATGGGTAATTTGGTCATTTTGTCTAAGCATGTCTTTTTTTTTTTTTTTTTTTTTTAATTTGTTTTTTTTTTTTTTTTTTTGATTAGCAAAACGAAACTTTATTGATGCAAGAATGCCGTTATAGCAAAAAACATCAATAAAAAGGGGGGCAAGTGCAACAAACATCATAGTATATCAAACCCATCCCAACTATGTTGGCACCGATATGAACACCTAATCATGTGCTAGCACCACAAGTTTGGTGAGAAACCAAACAAAGAAAAACAAAAAAATTGTGTGTGACAATTTCCAACCACACTGCCAAACAGGCACTCAGGTGGAGAACACTGGCAGAATAGATTAAGCCCAAACAACCTGTCAACAAAAAGAAAAGATTCTGGCGGTGGTTCGTCCACCCAGGGGCACTCCAACAATCAAGTCAGTTATTTCTCAAATATAGCAAAAGTGCTTAACTCACTATTTAGAATATAAAAAGCGTACCTTAGACCCATGAGGGTGCCGTTCTTTTATAGCCAATACTGACCTAATCCCAATAGAAGCCTAGCTCCAATGGATTCTATCTCAAGACTAATCCTGGACTCCCAGCTAGATTGGGATAAACTCACTAAGAGTCTTATCTTTATCCAAACTGAAATCCTCTCAAATTCTAGGACTCTTGTCCTCTATCCGCTTATCCCGAATTTCGGTATTTTCATAGATAACCTCAGCCTAGTCGAGATTGCCTCGGCATCATGACCAGGACACGTGGCACCTCGGCTGACACTTTGGTACCACCTCGGCCACGTGTTGTTACTCAAAAATTATGTCCCCACAACAGCCCACTAGGTTCTATTACCTCGGCATCCTGAAGTGATGGAACCTATATCATTTCTTCCGTTTAGCACGTCGGCTAAGCTCTCTTTATCCTTCATTACCGAGGTCATCATTCGTCGGCTCAAATATGACCAAGACTTATAGTCTGTTTTCATCAATGCATCAGAACCAATAACCAAGTTTGTTTAAGTTTCTCAGCCGAGATCATCCCCCTAGCCGAGGTACTGCTCCATTAAATCAAGAACTCCAATAGTTTCAACATGCGTATGAGCTGTCAAGCACAGTATTTCAACCGTTTTTGCCACGCGTCCTTCCCCTACTGAGCCGTACCTGATACGTGCCATTTAGTCGCATCACATTTGTGTGTGCCGTCTGATAAGCACGTTGCCCTAGGCACAATAATTGCCATTTTGTCGCCTTTTTGTGGTTTTGATCAAAATCAGTCCTGTCTCTCCATCTTTTCACTTTTGCATCTTTATTTTCGTGTAAACTCTCTCTCTCCTCCCAAATCCTCCATTGTTTCAAGCTCTCAGGCTCTGTAACCACTCCGTTCACCTTATTTGGCGAGACTTTTGCTGCCCTTCTCTGATCGCTGCTATCATCCGACTTTGGCATACCTCACTCCAGCTTCTTTTTCTCTGGGGAGTTACTTTTTCCCCCTTCTTTAGTTTTTCATACTTCCGTTGCCTCTGCTTGCTTGCCAAGACGAACACATTCATGTTCTTCAGTCTCTATCTGTGATTTAAACTTCATCATTCGCATGTTTATTCGATCTGCTTTTGATCCATGACCTTTATGTATACATTGTTCATACACTTACTTATTTTGCCACTATTTTTGGCCTTGTTCACGTGTACAAACTGTACTCAGTGTTCTTTGAGTTCTTGCTCGTTTTCTTGAGTCTGAATCATGCTCTTGTTTCAATTTTCTATGTATTTTCCAAATTCTTGCCTTCAATTTTTGTTTCCATAGACTTATGTTCTGGGATTTGCCTTTAGAACTTACAGATTTTAGGAAGAATTGAAACAAATTCCTTTTAGATCCTCAAAAACCCTTGCCCCAGCATCCGTTTTGAGTTTAAGCTGTGGTCCTTAAAACCCTAAAAAACACTTTCTTTTGAAGTCAACACCCTCTCCATTTAGCCGACACTATGGGTATGATTAGGTGGAGAGCAAATACCTTAACTAAGTTGGAATACTTTAGGCAGGAGTTTGCCATCCATGCTGACGTTCATCTTAGGTTGGCTGGGGAGGACAACTCTATCATGCCTACAATAGATTCCATGCCTTTCCCAGTGGTAGCCTTTCTAGAGTGTGGACTTAGGCTCCCACTTGACATCCTTTTCTGAGAAGTTCTACATTACGACAAACTGAACCCAATGCAGCTTGCCATTAACTCTTACTGAGTTATCAATGGCATAATTGCCTTAGCCAAAAGAGAGAATGCTAGGGTTACCCTTGCCAACATCTAGTATTGCTACACCATGTGTGGCCTTAAGTCAAAGAAAGGTTACATCTACTACCTTAAGCCGAAGTCGACAGAATACAAACTCGTTGCCAATCTCCCGGACTCAAACAAGGGTACTGGAGACGATTACTGCATCATCTCGGGCAACTGGGAGTTTCAACCAGATGATGACCTTCACCTTTATCCCCTAAGCCGAACAGTTTTCAGAGAGAGAGACGGTAAGAGCCAAGTGTCACTTTTTCTAGCTTTCAAGTCTTTCTTATTTTGATATTCTTGCATGTGTTGATGTCTATTCGTTTTGTCTTTGTAGTTTTTCCTCAGCCTCCAAAGGACTTTCGAAGAAACTTTTACCCCAGTAAGGATTCCAAGAAGCTGCTGGTCTTGCCTATTAACCAGTGCAAGGCTCATCTACTTTTCAATTTCATCCCGACTTACAGATCCGTACTTCTTGACGTCCCAAGAAAAAGCAAGAGCAAGTCCCCCCCATCAGCCACAACTTCACAAGCTGAATCACCAAGGCTTGACCAAGGATCAACATCTGGTCCAACAGAGCAACCAGCAACCTCTGCTTCATAACTAATCCCTCATTCTCAATGCAGACGTCGATGTCGAACTATAGCCGCCGCCGAGATGGATCGTAAGAAGGCTATAGTAGACGACCTTCTCGCCAACATCCCCAACACTGTTACTGCGCAACCAACGCCATCCCAGTCTCAGCCAAAGCCAAAACCAAAAAGGCTAAAGAAAGCCCAACCCAAGGCAACGATGACTCAGATCGACACTGAAGACACCTTGCCAATCTCAAAATTGGCCAAAGGCGAGAAGAGCTCCTCTGCCACCGAGAAGAGGCCCGCTGAGGCCGCACCCTCCGAATCAACTAAGTCAAAGAGACCGAGGCCCGAGTCGGCAACAACCTCGGGCTCTCTGAAGTCTGATGCCCCCTAGGCTCCCCCAATTACAATTAAAGACAAGCCCGTCAAAGCTAGCGAGAGTGCCGACGACATTGAAGTTAGCGTTGCCCTCTCTACTACCTTCCTCCTTCTCAATGATCTCAATCGCAACGTCGAGATGAGTGAGTATGAAAACTTTACTTTAATGTTGCAGTGCTCTATATAGGTAAGCCCTTAACACTTTGTACTTTTTCATTTTCTGCTATTTCATACTTAGAGAGTTCTACTAACTTGTTTTTTCCATTTCTTCTAGGCGATCTAGCATGACCACTCCTTTTGTGATGCAAGCCTTTGCCATCAAGAAGGAGTTGGCCAACAAGACCAGGGAGGCTACTGGCTTACAGAAGACCATCGACAAGGTCGAGGCAAAGATGAAGACCTTGACAGATCAGGCTGAGGCAGCTAAGAAGGCTTAGGATGAGGCCGAAGAAAAGGCTGATGCTCCTGAGGCCATTGTCAAGGTCTTTGCGGCCAAAAAGAAAGAGGCCGAGGCAAAGATGGTTGAGGCCCAAAAAGAGCTTCAAGATGCCCTGACCACAAAAGAAGCCGAGGTCAAAGCGGCAGACGATCAGGCGTGCGTCGAGGGGGCAGCCGACGTCAAAGAAGATTACAAGAAACAAGTCAAACAGGCATGCAACAAGGACTATACCTTTGGTTGGATGGTTGCTCTGAAGGAGTTGGTCATCCCCGAGGACTTGTCTCTTCGAAAAAATAGCCGCATCGTCGTGCCGTTCCCCCCAACCCCAAGCCAATCCGAGGATGAGGCTGAGTCCGAGGAGGAAGCTGAGGCCGAGAAGACGGTAGAAGCTGCTGGGCCTAAGTCCCCAACTCTAAATAAGCAAGTCTTGGACTTGACTCAGGATGAGAAGGATGAGGCCTCAGAGGATGCCTCCTCTCAGAAGACAAACTCCGAAGTGCCAATCGCCAAGAAGAGTATCGATCAAACTCTACAAGAGATCGACGTCGAGCTCAAGGCTGAGAAGGCTGCCGAGAAGTCTTCATAACTATCTTCTGGGGGCGATGTTCGTAGTAACTAAAGATGCTTGGCTCGGAACCTTAGGTATGAGATGGGAAAATCATTAATATTGAGCACCCCCACTCACCCAATAAAAGATCGACCTCTACTAAATTATGATATGAGTTTTATTAACGTTATATATTCATATTCCGATTATTAAATAAATCCTACAATTTACTATGTGAAGCATAAAAGTATAGACCATGTCATTGATTATGGAACGACTTCATGCATCTTTGAAAGAGTTTTGAAGATGTTAAACTCAAAGAAATTGAGTTTACAAACATGAAAACAAACATCATTCCAAATTAAGCGATATAACCTATATCCACCGACATTCATACTATTATATCAAGTAAGCAAATAGCCACATGGTAGGATGCTTAAACATATTAAGAAAAACATACACAGGCGGGATGCTAAAGTATAAAAACTTACATATTTACTATCATCCTGCGAACAGTTACAAAACAATGTTCGCGAAATATGCATGATCTTATATACAAAATCCTAATGTAATTCATTCATGAAATGAAACTAAAGATTCAGGTTTTAATATATGACATGTGAATCATCTTAAGAACATGAGGTAGCGCACATAATCACAAAAAAATTGATTAAATTCACAAATGCAAACTTAGTTGAATCATAATGCGTGAAACACGGATGCAAAGCAAGGATAGAATGAAAAACAAAATATGATGCAAATTCAGTAAAAGAATGGGATAGAGAGAGCAGGGCGAAAAATTATTACAACATTTTGAATAAACAATTACAAACCAAATGAGAGAGGGAGGAAGAAAATAATATAACAAAAAAAAAAAAAAACCTCACAATACACTTAAATGAAAACGAAATAGAAACTTATTGCACTTTAGAAACCATCGGAAATTGATATGCTCAACATCGGAAGATTACTCCGTTTCATCCAAAAGAAGCTAACCGGCCAACCAAATAGGTCGGTCGGCCAACTAGGCCTAGCAAAACATGTCTTGTTGCAACATCAAGAAAAGAACAAATAAGAAATATGTAGGTGGCTCAACTTTCAAACAAAGAATGAACTTCTTGATTTCCAAACTTCCTTTTGATCACCCTCAAGGTTGTGAATTATGTTCTCAATTCTTAATTCAAGAGCTTGAAATTTGAGCTAGAATGATGGTTTTGGACAAATGTGTTAATCACTCTTTGATCTTCTTAGACTTTGTAAGGATTACTGTCTTTGATCAAGGCTTTAGGTTTTGGTTTTAAGGAGTTTATTGAGTGGTTTTGGCAAGGGGAGATGAGATATATAAACGTCAGACAACTTCTCTAGTTTGGCAAGACAACACTCTTGTTTTCAAGGCTTTCTTTCTTCTCAAATTTTAACTCAAATTTAGCATTCTCTCTACACTTCTCCTCTCAAATTCATTCCCCCAAATTCAAGGCTTGAGCTCTCCTTACATAGGCAATGCAAGTGGGCAATGGTGGAAGACAAAGTAGAGAAGAAAGTGGAGCATTTAGGGAAGATAATGGCACTAAAGGGAGACAATGTATAATGGAGGTGAATTGTGAGTGGTGATGGTGGTGTGTGATTAGGAAAGTGGATGGTGAGTGGAGATGGTGGGGTATGATTAAGAAAATGGATAATGAGTGAGGATGGTAGGGTGTCATTATAAAAGTATATGGTGAGTCGAGATTGATGTGTAGGAAATTTGGCAGTGGAGATTGAAGAGCCAAGATTCTTTTAGTAATGGAGATTGGTGAATTTTGGATGAAAAATAATTTGGCCAAAAATGTGTAAAGGTTGGGATTAAAACTCAAATTTCATCTCTTTTACTAAGGATTTTTTGAGAAATACATTCTGATTATCATCATCTAGTAATAAAAAAAAAAATCCTAAGTCTTAGGGCCAGTCAAAATGGGGTGTCTACAGTCGAGGACTAGTGCAAGGTCTAGCAAGGATCGCAAAACAATAGCATAAATAATCTAGAATGGAGACAAACTAGTGCTACGGTTTAGACAGTGGTTAAATGCAAACTCTACTTGGCAAAATTTCTAGTCCCATCATGTCACAACCCAAACCCGCCCCTATGGGTTTAGTACCGTAACCGGCCAGTAATCCGTGATTACCGAAGGCCTGCTTAACAGTAATAACAGTAATACAAAGTACAGGGGCTGGCGGAAGCCAAAACAGTAATAAGAGATGTCCAATGAGCTGTGATAGTCTGTATGCAAAAAAGACTTTTCTTACATATTCACATTCAGAACTAAAACAGTATATACGTACATCATATATAGGTATTCAGGTTAGGGACCAAATCCCTACCATAATAGTACAGTACAAGTCTATACAGTATTAAGAAACAGAGACAGAAGAGTGAACTGAGACACCCCAAAAAGCCTAAGCTTGAACACCCTTGGAACCTCGCAGTGACGCACGTTGGTTGGCTTGACAAAAAGGGACTTTAACCCAACATTCCTAGCTCCGATCCGGTGCCTGGATACCTACATATATATATAAACAATAAGCTAAAGCCCAATGAATAACATATGCGTAAAGAGGTTAAGAATGAATGTCCTTTCAGTATCTAACACAGTCAGTTATAACAGTATATCAGTTATTCAGTCATAGTAGTCATATGTGGCACATCCCATAGCAAAACAGTACAATAGGTCTTAACAGACCAAACAGTCAGTTGATGGCCATCATATCAGTAAACAGTAGTGGTTCTAACATGGGAACCGACAGAGATCTCTGTAACAGTAGCAGTAACAGTATAGTAACAGTAGATTGCTATGGATACCACGAATTCAGTTCATAAATAGGACAAATATTCATTCAGTAAGAAATATCATTTCAGAAAGCAATACAGTTGATCATTCAAAAAATATTCATGATTGAACATATCTTTACAATATTGTTACTCACAGAGTTCTAGGTTACAAATAGGCTAGTGAGCGTCCTCAGATGCCAACCCTACACAATTACAGAACGAACACACACTAAGTTACACACTTGGGAAACAATGACTTAGTCCCTATCTTGACTCGATGTGGTTATCCTCATTAAGATGCCTTAAACAAGGTCTAGGAATGCCTAGGTTGAAATGAGGATGCAAAGATGTACTTTGAAACACTTTCAGAATTTTCAGAAAATAGGGGTCTCGCTCGAGCGTGGCTTTCTACACTCGAGCGGATATGCAGACAAAGGATCTCCGCTCGAGCGTGACTTTCCTCACTCGAGCGGACTGCAAAAGTACTAGATGCATGAAATTCACGCTCGACGGGCGCTCGACCGTGAAACACAAGTCCTCGCTCGAGCGTGCATTCCCTCGCTCGAGTGGACTGTAAACACATGCAAAGTACTAGATACACGCATTTCACGCTTGAGCGTTACTTTACTCGCTCGAGCGGACGGCATGAACTCAAAGTGTACGCTCGAGCATGAAGTTCCTTGCTCGAGCGTGGATCCAAAATCTGGAATTTTCAGATTTGTCTCCAAGCATGAAACTCAACATTTAAAGCATCAAATTCGATCCTTTTGGGATAATTTTCTGGAAAACACTTTAAAACTCATAATATGACATGTTTCAAAGATCAATTTACAAAACCAAAGCCCAAAGGTAGTTCCAATAAAACACAATTTCAACAAAACTTCATGAACATGATGAACATAAGACATGCATGTGTTCAATTGAAATCAAAGCTTCCAATACATGATCAAATGAGTCAATTCACTCAAAAACATGATGAATTCATAGACCATAGCTAGAATATAGACATGTATGTGAGGATTTTCATGAAATCAACCTCAAAACTCAACAATGTGTACATGCATTTAAGCCTTAATTCAACATGTTAGAACCAATTCTAGACTTAGAGCACTAAAGACTCATTAACCATGCAAGGTACAACTAGAATACAAGTTCAAGAAGATGATTCTCCTACTTTAGGTCCTCAATTTCAAGAATGGAAGCTCAACTTGCCAATTCACTTTCAATTCTCCCAATTTTCCAAGCAAATCTTGTTGAACCCAAATTTTCTCCTAACTCTCTCTCTCTCTCTCTCTCTCTCTCTCTCTCTCTTGTGTCGGTTTTGCCTCTAGGAAGATGAATGAAGAGTGATGCCAAGCATAGGTAAATCAAGACTAATATATGGCCTGGCATTGTCCACTAATGGCAATTTTGTAAATAACTCAAATTGATGTAATACAACTTTTTAATCTAATTTAATCATTCTAAATCACATTTCAATCAAATCTACCATAAAATCACATAAATTCTAATTAACATGAAACACTAATCAATTTCAGATTCGGCCGCCGATAAGACCTTCAATTTATAGTTCAAACTTAAAACATGAATAGATCAATTATTAGTTAAACAGATAGAGATGCGTTTAAACTACTACACTCAATCAATCAGTCAAAATTTCAGTCAATCAGTCACTTAACATGCTTAATCATAGATTAGCACTAGTCAGTGGTGAGGGTTGTTACAGTCTCCCCTCCTTACAAAAAGTTTGGTCCTTCAAACTCGAATTACCTTCATTTTGGAAGAACACTGGATCCAGAGGGAACAGTTCAGGATATCTCTTGATCATATCGTCTTCCCTTTCCCAAGTGGCATATACGCCACCATGGTTTTGCCAATCAACTTTCACTTACAGAATCTCTTTGTTCCTCAACTTCTTGATTCGTCTGTTTACAATCTGAATAGGCCGTTCCTCATAAGTGTAGTTGTCACTTAGCACTACACGGGTAGGCTCAATCACATGGAAGGGATCCCGGAGGTAATACCTCAACATTGAAATATGGAACACGTTATGCATATGCTTCATTTCAGGAGGAAGCGCTACTTGATACGCCACCGGATTAATCTTTTCAATAATCTCGTACAGTCCGACATATCTCGGCGCTAACTTGCCTTTAACCCCAAAACAGGTCTGGCCTTTCATCGGTATCACTTTAACAAAAACGTGATCGCCTACTTCATATTCTCTGTCTCGCCTTCGGACATCCGCATAACTTTTCTGTCGGCTTTGCGCAGTTTTCAATCTTTATTGAATCAGTTTCACCTTTTCTGTGGTTTCCTGTACAATCTCGGGCCCAAGAAAAGGCCCATCTCCAACTTCTGCCCAGCAGATAGGAGATCGACATTTCTTGCCATATAAAGCCTCGAAAGGCACCACACCAATGCTTGAATGAAAATTGTTGTTGTAGGCGAATTCAGCCAACAGTAAGTGGCTTTCCCAATTTTCCTGAAAGTCAAGGACACACATTCTCAGTAAATCCTCCAGAGTCTGGATGGTTCTTTTTTACTGGCCATCTGTCTGAGGATGGTATGCACTACTCAGTCTCAGTTCAGTACCCAATGCTATTTGCAAACTTTGCCAAAATCTCGATGTAAACTTCGAGTCCCTATTAGAAACAATGGACACAGGCACTCCATGCAATCTAACAATCTCATCAATATAGAGTATAGCCAATTTGTCCGCATTATAAATTGTTTTGATAGGTAAGAAGTGAGCAGATTTAGTCAGTCTATCAACAATAACCCAAATTGAGTCCATACCTTTATTGGAGCGAGGTAAACCAACAATAAAATCCATAGTGATATGTTCCCATTTCCACTCCGGTATCGGTAAGGGTTGCAGTAAGCCTGCAGGTCGTTGATGTTCGGCTTTAACTTGTTGGCAATGAAGACATTTCAACACAAAGTCAGCAATTTCTTTCTTCATTCCCGGCCACCATAAATTCAGTTTCAAGTCTTAGTACATTTTCGTATTTCCTGGATGGATAGACAATTTTGAATATTGGCCCTCTTGCAGAATTCTTCTTTTCAGTTCAGAATCACTCGGCACACATAACCTTCCCTGAAATTTCAATACATTGTTCTCAAATTTGAAATCCGGCCTCGGTTTAGTTTCTCGTTCATCGATGATCTTCTTCAAGAAGTCATCCTATTGCTGTTTCTCTTTAATCTCTTCAATAAGTGCTTGTTGAGCAGAAATAGCAGCTACTGTTCCACCTTGTTCACACAAAACGATCTCAACTTCAAATCGTTCAAGGTCACATAGCAACTCTTTCTGTTCGGTAAGTAAACAGGCTAAATTTTCAATCGATTTCCGACTCAGTGCATCGGCAACGGTGTTAGCTTTTCATGGATGGTACAAAATTTGCAAGTCATAGTCTTTTATCAGTTCTAAACATCTCCGTTGTCTCATGTCCAGTTCTTTCTGTGTGAAGAAGTACTTCAAACTCTTGTGGTCTGTATACACCTCACGTTGCCCCATAAAGGTAGTGATGCCAGATTTTCAATGCAAACACTACTGCAGCAAGTTCCAAATCATGGGTCGGGTAGTTCTTTTCATGCGGTCTCAATTGTCGGGAATCATATGCAATTACTTTACCATTTTGCATTAAAACATATCCCAAACCCTTATAAGAAGCATCACTAAATATAGTATAACCATCCGTACCTGAGGGTAGGATAAGAATCGGTGCAGTCACAAGTCGAGTCTTTAACTCTTGAAAGGCTGATTCTCTCTGATCAGTCCAGTCAAATGATATCCCCTTTTGAGTCAATTGAGTCAGTGGTAGGGCAATTTTGGAGAAGTCTTTGACAACCCTTCTGTAATACCCGGCTAAGCCTAGAAAACTTCAGACTTCGGTAACATTTGTCGGTCTAGGCCAATTCACTACTGCTTCAATTTTCTGCAGATCAACTGAAATTCCATCCTTACTGATTACATGTCCCCAAAACATTACATTATCAAGCCAAAATTCACATTTAGTCAGTTTAGCATACAGTTTCTATTCTCTTAGGGTCTGTAGGGCAGTTCTCAAATGATGTTCATGTTCTTCCATGCTTTTGGAATAAATCAAAATGTCATCTATGAAAACAACTACAAATTCATCAAGGTATGGTTTAAAAATTCTGTTCATAAGGTCCATAAATGCAGCAGGTGCATTGGCAACTCCGAAAGGCATAACAAGAAATTCGTAATGTCCATACCTCGTTTGAAAGGCAGTCTTTTCAATGTCCCCTGTCTTGACTTTCAACTGGTGGTATCCGGATCTGAGGTCAATTTTAGAGAAAACTTGGGCACCCTGTAACTGATCAAATAAGTCATCAATACGAGGCAATATATATTTATTTTTCACTGTTTCCTTGTTCAATTCACGGTAGTCAATGCAATGTCTCAATGAGCCGTCTTTCTTTTTCACAAATAAGACTGGAGTGCCCCACGGTGAAGTACTGGGCCTGATAAACTTCTTATCTAACAGTTCTTGTAGCTGAACTTTCAACTCCTTCAATTCAGTCAGTGCCATTCTGTAAGGAGCTTTAGATACTGGCTGTGTACCCGAAATCACATCAATGGTGAATTCAATCTCCCTATCAATCAAATCCCCTGGCAAATCATCTGGAAAAACATCTGGGAATTCTCTGACTATAGAAATACTGTTCACATCAGTTTTAGCATCAGTATGTACAGTCAATACACAACACAAATACCCTTTACACCCCTTTTTAATCAGTTTAAAAGCTTTCATAGATGAAATCAGATACGAGGGAGGTACTACTCCAACTCCATTAAACACAAATTCAGGCAGTCCAGGTGGATGGAAAACAACTTGTTTTGTTACACAGTCTATGGTAGCATGATATTTCCTTAACCAGTCCATTCCCAATATCACATCAAAATGATCAATATTTAATGGCAGTAAACAATATACAAATGTGCATCTCCAACAATAATCTCACATGCAGGGTACATATAAGCACAAGTCATGGATCCCTCAACAGGTAAAGATACAGCTAACAGATAGTTCATAGGTTCCAGTGGTCTATTTAATTTTCGCGAAAAAGCATGCGATATATATGAATGTGTAGACCTCGAATCAATCAGAACATAAGCATTTTGAGCACAAATTGAGAGTATACCTGACACAATGGTCTCGGTATTCTGTACATCTCCCAGTACGAGTGCAAACACTCGACCTTGCCTCATAGGCTCTTTTCCAGTAGCTTTGGGGTTAGGTTTTGGTGCAACAGTTGATACTGCGGCGCTGGCTGCAGCTTTACTATTGCCCTGAGGAGCAGAAGGGCAATCTTTGACCATGTGGCCCACCTTGCCACACCTGTAACAAGCACCTGAAATTTTATAACAAACCCCTTTATGTTTCTTACCACATTCGAAACATGGCGGTATGGAACCACTCCCCTGACTAGAACTGGTTGTTGACCATGTATTTTGCTTTTTATTCAATGAACTGTTCCGCCCTTTCTTAAACTTGAAGCCTCGTCTCTTACCACACCACTCGGTCGCTAGTGTTTCAGTCTGTTTTAGTGCCTCAATGTTCGACTCAGCCATTATTGTTTGGTCAAGAACATCTACATATTTCAATAGTTTCAAAACATTGATTCTGTCGAGGATTTCAACATTAAGGCCGCCTTCAAACTTCCTGGCCTTTTTGTAGTCGGTATCCACCATATGTGGTGTATATCTGGCGAGTTCAGTGAATTTCGATTCGTACTCAGCTACGGACATAGTGCCTTGTTTCAGTTGTTCAAATTTAGTCACTTTTTGGTCCCTGACACACTGTGGAAAGTATTTCTCAAAGAAAGCTCCCTTAAACTGAGCCCAAGTCATAACAGTATTGGTGTCATGGACAAACATCCACCACCTTCTAGCCTTTTCTTGTAAGGTGAAGGTAGCCAGTAGCACTTTGTGTGCTTCAAAACACAGAAAGACTTCAAACAATTTCTCGGTCTCTAGGACCCATGCTTCGGCCTTTAGCGGTTTGAGGCCTCCTT
Organism: Camellia sinensis; assembly: GCF_004153795.1. Taxonomy (NCBI): domain Eukaryota; kingdom Viridiplantae; phylum Streptophyta; class Magnoliopsida; order Ericales; family Theaceae; genus Camellia; species Camellia sinensis. Next base: position 2,868,020 of record NW_021025898.1, read on the forward strand.
GGAATGATGGTGGTTTCATTTTACTGAACTTTTGTGTTAGAGCAATTATATCATCATTCATATTCGATTCCAGCTGTACCAGAGGAGGTGGGGGCTGTTGGTTTTGTTGTTGCCTTAAGGCCTCAATTACCAGTTCAACTGTTCTTTCTAGCCTTGCCATTCTGGCCTCAGATGATTCAAGTTCATCAACATTTCTTGCATTATCCATGACACTATGGATAATTATGGCAATTATAAACATAGACAGTTGCATACTTAACATATTAACACATTAGCACATATATTCATGTCATGGCCACACACACTTTTTTTCAATGCTCATGTAATGCCCTATTCACTTTTCTAGGACATCCTATAGCTTATTTGGACACGTGTGTGTGGTATAACTCGTGGTATAGTATTGCTCTGATACCACTTTGTCACGACCCAAACCCGTCCCTATGGGTTTAGCACCGTAACCGGCCAGTAATCTGTGATTATCGAAGGCCTGCTTAACAATCATAACAGTAATACAAAGTACAGGGGTTGGCGGAAGCCAAAATAGTAATAAGAGATGTCCAATGAGCTGTGACAGTCTGTATGCAAAAAAGACTTTTCTTACATATTCACATTCAGAACTAAAATAGTATATACATACATCCTATACAGGCATTCAGGTTAGGGACCAAATCCCTACCATAATAGTACAGTACAAGTCTATACAGTATTAAGAAACAGAGATAGAAGGGTGAATTGAGACACCCTAAAAAGCCTAAGCTTGAACACCCTTGGAACCTCGCAGTGACGCACGTTGGTTGGCTTGACAAAAAGGGAGTTTAACCCAACATTCCTAGCTCCGATCCAGTGCCTGGACACCTACATATATATATAAATAGTAAGTTAAAGCCCAGTGAATAACATATGCGTAAAGAGATTAAGAATGAATGTCCTTTCAGTATTTAACACAGTCAGTTATAACAGTATATCAGTCATTCAGTCATAGCAGTCATATGTGGCACATCCCATAGCAAAACAGTACAATAGGTCTTAACAGACCGAACAGTTAGTTGATGGCCATCATATCAGCAAATAGTAGTGGTTCCAACATGGGAACCGACAGAGATCTCTGTAACAGTAGCAGTAACAGTACAGTAACAGTAGATTGCTATGGATACCACGAATTCAGTTCATAAATAGGACAAACATTCATTCAGTAAGAAATATCATTTCAGAAAGCAATACAGTTGATCATTCAGAAAATATTCATGATTGAACATATCTTTACAATATTGTTACTCACAGAGTTCTGGGTTACAGATAGGCTAGTGAGCGTCCTCGGATGCCAACCCTATACAGTTATAGAACGATCACACACTAAGTTACACACTTGGGAAACAATGACTTAGTCCCTATCTTGACTCGGTGTGGTTCCACATCAATATCCTCATTAAGATGCCTTAAACAAGGTCTAGGAATGCCTAAGATGAAATGAGGATGCAAAGATGTACTTTAAAACACTTTCAGAATTTTCAGAAAACAGGGGTCTCGCACGAGCGTGGCTTTCTACGCTCGAGCGGACATGCAGACAAAGGATCTCCGCTCGAGCGTGACTTTCCTCGCTTGAGCGGACTGCAAAAGTACTGGATACATGAAATTCATGCTCGACGGGCGCTTGACCCCCACTCGAGCATGAAACACAAGTCCTCGCTCGAGCGTGCATTCCCTCGCTCGAGCAGACTATAAACACATGCAAAGTACTGGATATACGCATTTCACGCTCGAGCATTACTTTACTCGCTCGAGCGGACTGCATGAACTCAGAGTGTACGCTCGAGCGTGGATCCAAAATCTGGAATTTCCATATTTGTCTCCAAGCATGAAACTCAACATTTAAAGCATCAAATTCGATCCTTTTGGGCTAATTTTCTGGAAAACACTTTAAAACTCATAATATGACATGTTTCAAAGATCAATTTACAAAACCAAAGCCCAAAGGTAGTTCCAATAAAACACAATTTCAACAAAACTTCATGAATATGATGAACATAAGACATGCATGTGTTCAATTGAAATCAAAGCTTCCAATAGATGATCAAATGAGTCAATTCACTCAAAAACATGATGAATTCATAGACCATAGCTAGAATATAGACATGCATGTGAGGATTTTCATGAAATCAACCTCAATACTCAACAATGTGTACATGCATTTAAGCCTTAATTCAACATGTTAGAACCAATTCTAGACTTAGATCACTAAAGACTCATTAACCATGCAAGGTACAACTAGAATACAAGTTCAAGAAGATGATTCTCCTACTTTAGGTCTTCAATTTCAAGAATGGAAGCTCAACTTGCCAATTCGCTTTCAATTCTCCCAATTTTCCAAGCAAATCTTGTTGAACCCAAATTTTCTCCTAACTCTCTCTCTCTCTCTCTCTCTCTCTCTCTCTCTCTCTCTCTCTCTCTCTCTTGTCGATTTTGCCTCTAGGAAGATGAATGAAGAGTGATGCCAAGCATAGGTAAATCAAGACTAATAGATGGCCTAGCATTGTCCACTAATGGCAATTTGGTAAATAACTCAAATTGATGTAATACAACTTTTTAATCTAATTTAATCATTCTAAATCACATTTCAATCAAATCTACCATAAAATCACATAAATTCCAATTAACATGAAACACTAATCAATTTCAGATTTGGCCACCAATAAGGCCTTCAATTTACAGTTCAAACTTAAAACATGAATAGATCAATTAACAGTCAAACAGATAGAGATGTGTTTAAACTAATACACTCAATCAATCAGTCAGAATTTTAGTCAGTTAGTCACTTAAAATGCTTAGGCCCCGTTTGGGGACTTACTTTTTTAGCCAATTAGCAAAAAAGTTACTAAATTAGCCAAAAAGCCAACAACTCATACCAAAAAGTCAAAGATTCTCTTTTCTCTCTACTTTTTGCGCATCTTTTCGTAATTAGCCAAAAAGTCATCCCAAACATACAAGTTTTTTTTTACCTACCTTTTTAGCCAAATAGCCAAAAAGTTACTAAATTAGCCTGTTCCCAAACGAGGCCTTAGTGTATTTTTTATCTTTTTACAAAAAAATATATAAAAAAATAAAATAATAAAATAATAAAAAAATAAAATAAAATGAAAAGATGAATTATTTGTAACTGTCAAACTTGGCCTTACTCATTTATTTATTTAAGTACAAATATAAATAAGCATTTTGTTGTGTAATCTCATTTTCCCATTTCCCAAGCGGGCTGCTTTTCCACGAGGTCTCTTTTACGGAACCCTAGCCTAGCCTCTCTCTGTCTGTGTTCCAATCACTATCTTCGCCATTTTCTCTTTCTCAATTCAAGGTCTGTGCTTCACCATCACTTCTTACTCAGCAGCCCTAATACATACATATATATACATATAATCTTCATCACTCTTCGACCGATCACTTTGTTCTGTGATATAGTATATACAAAACGACTGAATTGATTTTTTTTGCATTACAGACTGCAGAGATCGTTTCGATGGCCGGTGGATCAGATGCGGCCGTATCTACCTTATCGTGTGCTCAATGTGGCAAGCCTGCTCATCTTCAGTACGTAATCATTTTTTATTTTTATTTTTATACTTTGATTAGCTTCTCGGCAACTGTATTTTGAAAAAGAATCAATTTTTCATGCTTTTTTGTTTGTTTGTTTTTTTCGCAATAATTTACACATAATATCTATATCTGAATGCTTTATCTTTATGATATCTTTAGGCTGTGTTTGGTTGGTGGATTGATAAGAGAAATGGAAAATGAAAAAAGAAATGCAATCCCACTTTTTGTTTGGTTATAATGGAAAACACACAGGGAAAAGAAAATGAGAGGAAAATCCCACTTTTTATCTTTTGGGTTCACTTAGGCTCTTTTCTTTCTCCATTTCCCAACTCAACCAAACATAGTTTGGAATTTGAATCCTACCAATTCTTTCTCCTTTTCTTTCCATTTCCCTTTCCCTTTCCCTCTCCAGTTCCCTCATCAAATCCTCCAACCAAACACAGCCTTAAGGAATAGAATAGAATAGAATTTTGGGGAATTAATAGTGAAGTGAAGGTAAGTGTAGTTATGAGGGGAAGTAGAAAAGGGAAGGGAGTTATCTTATTTTTTGATTGGTTCGATGATTATTAACTGGGAATGTGTTGGTTAGACAATAATCAACAGAGTAAGGGAGGGTCCTTTTATTTGGTTAGACAACAACTGTTAAGGGAAGGGATGTGCAGAAATTGAATATATAACGGCGGAATTAAATTTTATAGGATAGGTATTCTTGGTTATAAAAAAAATTATCTTAGTATGCACTCCACTTACCTCACAGTTTTGGAGTGTAAGATTAAGAAAAGCGCTTAAATTGTGAAACTCTCTCCCCTCACAACCCCTCCATTCGGTTGTCTTTCCCTTCTTAAAAACAAAACAAATAAATAAAACAAGGTTAACATTAACATTTCCCCTTTGTATCCTTCAATTTCAGCTCAAACCCCTCGATTAAAGTATTTAGGATGATGAAGTGTCCATTAGGCTTGGAGTAGAAAATTGAGTATAAGAGATGGGGTTTAGCAAGCCTGTGTTCTTTGTTTTTTCACTCTCTATATCTATCACAAAGAACATATTTATATAACTCCATTTTTGGAGGGCTTCGCTCTGGCCCTCTGATTCTAGAGTCTCTTCGTGGGCCTATTTGTGGAACAAAACCCGCCATTCCAATAGTCCTGTCACCTATCTTGCAATGTTTAAATAACCAAATTTCTTTTATGTGGATAAAGTAAATTAGCTTCTCCACAAAAATAGACCAAATTGTATCATTTGATCGGACAACACCATTTCTGTACCTGGGTTGCTATCATCAGCTTGGTCATTCTTATACTAATAAAACGTTGTTATGATGATGAGACATTATTGTGTAGGGACTAAGAAGCACTGACATGCAACACTACATGGACGCTTTGATACAACAATTTTTAATTAATAAAGGACACAACACTTGGGAACATGTGCAATATATAGTTTTATATATTTAGGCATTGTTTGGGAACCAGGCCATTTAGCCAAAAAGTCAAAAATTTACTAAAAAAACCAAAAAGCCAACAACTCATACCAAAAAGTCAAATATTCTCTTTTCTCTCTACTTTTTGCACATCTTTTCGTAAAAAGCCAAAAAGTCATCCCAAACATACTAGTTTTTTTTTAGCTCATATTTTACACCTCCTTTACATAGGCTGACATCCTTTCATCTCGGGTTGCGTATTCGCCTGTTGCCTGGTTGACGATAAGCTGGGAGTCACAGAAGACTATTACCTCGTCAGTTTCCATTGCTACTACTAGCTTTAACCCTGCGATCAGTGCTTCATACTTTGCTTCATTGTTTGAGGCTCTAAACCCCAAACGAATGGATTGTTCCAGTACCTGTCCATTTGGCGATGCTAGCACTACTTCTACCCCCGCTTCTTGTCAGTTTGAACTCCCATCAACAAACAGTCGGAAGGAGTCGCCGATGTAAATACTGCATGGCCTGAGTTTCTCTTCTTTCCTCTGTTTGGCTATCCCCAACTGGGTTTCTCCTTGTTCGCCTCGACTTAAGGAAGCGCAATGTGTGATGACGCCTGGTGTGAACTTGGCCACGAAGTCGGCCAACACTTGGCCTTTGATTGCTGTTCTGGGTCTGAATTCTAGCTTATATTGGCCCAATACCAATGCCCATCTGGCTATTCTGCCTGTCAGATCTCCCTGCTACAACAGGGACTTTAAGGGATGCTCAGTTAACACCACAATTTTGTGAGCTTGGAAGTAATGATTCAGCTTCTTGGAAGCCATTACTAAAGCCAGTGTTAGCTTCTCCAAGGGTAGGTATCTGGTTTCTGCATCAGCTAGGGTTTTGCTCACGTAGTAAACTACCCTTTGCTCTCCTTTGTCTTCTCTGATTACCACTGCACTCACTGCATGCTCTGAAACTGCCAAGTATAAGAACAGCTCCTCTTCTGGTACTGGATTTGAGAGAACTGGAGCTATGGTTAAATACTTCTTTAGGTCGTCTAAGGCGACTTCGCATTCTTCTGTCCATAAGAAGTCTGTGGCTTTCTTCACTAAACTAACGAAAAGTTTACATTTGTCAGAACTTCTGCTGATGAATCTATTCAGGCCTGCAGCCTTTCCAGTCAACATTTGCACTTGCTTTGCCGATGTTAGGCTCTCCAACTCCAAAATGGCCTTGATGTGATCGTGGCTAGCCTCAATGCCCCTTCTAGTAACCAAATGTCCTAGGAACTTACCGGACCCGACTCCAAACGTGCACTTTGATGCATTGAGTCGTAGCCAATATGTTCTAAAGATGTCAAAAATTGCCTTTAGGTCGGCCAAATGATCTTCAGGTTCCTTGGTCTTCACGACCATGTCATCTATGTATACCTCCACTGTTCTGCCTATTAGATGCCTGAACATCTTGGTCACCAATCTCTGGTAAGTTGCTCTTGCATTCTTTAACCTAAAAGGCATCACTCTGTAGCAATATAGCTCTTTTGGGGTGATGAATGCAGTCTTCTCCTCATCTGGGGTGTACATAGCTATCTGATGGTACCCCCTATATGCATCTAGGAAGCTCATCCTTCCATGCCCTGAAGTGGCATCCACCAATTGGTCAATCTTGGGTAGTGGGAAGCTGTCTTTGGGACAAGCCTTGTTCAGGCTGGTGAAGTCCACACAAACCCTCCACTTCCCATTCTTTTTCTTCACGACGACCATGTTTGATAGCCATGTTGGGTAGTTTACCTCTCAAATGGCCCTGGCCTCTAGTAGTTTATCCACTTCCTCTTCCACTGCCTCAACATGCATCAACGTCAGCCTTCTTGCTCGTTGGATGACAGGTTTAGCCTACCTGTCCACATTCAGTCTATGGCAAGTGACCTCGGGGTCAATGTCAAGCATCCCGTATGGTGTCTAGGAAAACACCTCAATGTTTGCTCTCAAGAAAGCCTCTAGCTCTTTTTCCTCTTCCTCAACCAAGCCCGAGTCGAGAAGGACGAAGCGCTCTTCATCTCCTTGCTAGACAAGGATTTTTTTCAAGGCTTCATCACTCTTCTTGGCTGGCTCTTTGCTGACGTCCTCCAAGACTTCCATGTCCTCGTCTTCAATCTCTGCTGGTTCTGCTTCTAGTATGTTGCAGGTGGATTTTATTGCTGCCATAGAGCAATTCTTTGCCTGTACTTGATCCCCTCTGACCTCCTCAATTCCATGCTCTGTTGGGAATCACAACAACTGGTGCAATATTGAGGGAACAGCCCCCATTGCATGCAGCCATGGCCTTCCCAAGATAGCATTATAAGGGGAGGGAATATCAATTACTGTGAACTTAGTTTTACCTTCTTGGTGCCAACCTGCACCTCCAAACTAACTGCTCCTAAGGGCCATGTCGGCGTTCCATTGAACCCGACCATTGGACCATTGGATTGTTCTAGATCATCTTGGTGAAGGCCAAGCACCTTGTAACACCTGACATACATGATGTCACAAGAGCTACCCTGGTTAATTAAGATGCGCTTCACTTGGCATTCTCCAATCTTGAGGGATATTACCAAGGCATCGTTGCGTGGATGCTGCACTATCTCTAGGTCTTCCTCAGTAAATGACACCACTGGTCCCTGGCACTCGTCTGCCCTAGGTCTTTTCTGCCTGACCTGGTATACATGTTGCAAGTGTTTTACCTTCTGAGTCTCCCCACGTATTTCATTGTCATTGATCTTCAAATGAATCACATTGATCACTCGAGGTCCACCTACCTGTGGTTAAGGTGCTGGATGAGGCGGTGCTGCTGGTGCTGGAGGCAGTTTTGCTTGCTCTTCCCTTGTCCTGGCCTCGTCTTCAAGATCCCTTAAATGACCTTGCCTTACCAGGTCTTCTAGATGTGCCTTCAGGGCTTTGCATCCCTGAGTTAAATGCCCATCTTCGTTGTGGTAAGCGCAGTGCTTGCCAAGGCTTCTTCTCATAAATTCACCAGGGGCCCTTACTGGTGCTCTGCAATAAGGCTGATTTCAGATTTTCTCCAGGACTTTGTAAATTGGGATTCGAAATATGGTTGTGACTGCATGTGGAGCCCTTAGTCATGTTTCTGGCTTATTGTATCCGCTATTACCTCGGCCTTGCTTTGGTGAGCCATTTCCCTTCTCTTGTTTTGACGCCTTTGTCCTCGACGTGTCTTCCTCGGCCCTCGCATACTTCTCAATTCTGGCCATCAGTTCCACCATACTTTTTGGCAGTGTCTTTGCCAATGATTTTCGAAGCAAACAATCATCTTTCAGGCCGTTCTTAAAAGACACGACCGCCGCCTCTTGGTTGCATCTTGGTATTCGATTGAATACCTTATAGTACCTCTTGGCATAGGCCCCAAGGCTTTCATCTTCGCTGATTCTCAGAGCCATCAGGAAGTCCACCCTTAATGGCTGTAGCTTGTTTGTCACAAACCTAGCCACAAACATCTCGGCTAGGCCTTCCCAGGTTTTCACAGTTCCTTTCGACAACTTGTGAAACCAGTCCGATGCTATTTCCTCGAAGGACGAGGGGAACACCTTTCAAAGCAATGGCTCGTTCCCAGTGTATAATGCCATCGAGTTCAAGTACAAGCCGACGTGAAAGTTGGGGTCCGACTTACCGTCGTATATCTGGAACCTCGGCATACTGAACCTTTTCAAGGCCTCAAATTTGACCAACTCTACCAAGAACGACGTTCTCGACTTAACCGAGGAGGTTACCTCAGCATTTTGTTACTTCCTCTAGAAGTAATCCCTTAGATCCTCCTTGGTTCATCCTAGAGCTCGGCTATATTTGAATTTTAGCCTTTTCGGCGCGTTGCTTCCGGTGTCATTATGAGTCCTCTTGGACCTCTCTCCGTTAGTTATGTCGAAACAAAGTTCCTTCCCTTGAACATGCCGATGTTCTTTGGGGTCAGCTTCTTTGGTACGATGCGTCCTCCATGAATCTCCCTTCAGTGACTTTCCTCGCCCGACCTCCCTTGAAGGCCGGTGAGAGTGTTCCTTGGTTCTATCGTGCTGGGGGGCTACTGGGACTGTTTTCTGCCCTCCCTTCTAGGTATTGTTCTTGGCCGCTGAAATCGGCATATCTTGTAATGGGAACAGCGGCTGCATGATGTTGTTCTGCATCATGAAATTGACGACCGTTTGCAGGTCCGTCAATTTGTCTGCCATTCCCTTCATCTCTTCGTCCCTCCGCAAGTATCTATCTTTCCATCGCTTTGGTGAGCCATTTCCCTTCTCTTGTTTCGACACCTTTGTCCTCGACGTGTCTTCCTCGGCCCTCGCATACTTCTCAATTCTGGCCATCAGTTCCACCATACTTTTTGGTAGTGTCTTTGCCAATGATTTTCGAAGCAAACAATCATCTTTCAGGCCGTTCTTAAAAGACACGACCGCCGCCTCTTGGTTGCATCTTGGTATTCGATTGAATACCTTATAGTACCTCTTTGCATAGGCCCTAAGGCTTTCATCTTCGCTGATTCTCAGAGCCATCAGGAAGTCCACCCTTAATGGCTGTAGCTTGTTTGTCACAAACCTAGCCACAAACATCTCGGCTAGGCCTTCCCAGGTTTTCACAGTTCCTTTCGGCAACTTGTGAAACCAGTCCGATGCTATTTCCCCGAAGGACGAGGGGAACACCTTTCAAAGCAATGGCTCGTTCCTGGTGTGTAATGTCATCGAGTTCAAGTACAAGCCGACGTGAAAGTTGGGGTCCGACTTACCGTCGTATATCTGGAACCTCGGCATGCTAAACCTTTTCAGGGCCTCAAATTTGACCAACTCTACCAAGAACGGCGTTCTCCACTTAACCGAGGAGGTTACCTCGGCATTTTGTTGCTTTCTCTAGAAGTAATCCCTTAGATCCTCCTTGGTCCGTCCTAGAGCTCGGCTATATCTGAATTTTAGCCTTTTCGGCGCGTTGCTTCCGGTGTCATTGTGAGTCCTCTTGGACCTCTCTCCGTTAGTTGCGTCGAAACAGAGTTCCTTTCCTTGAACATGCCGATGTTCTTTGGGGTCAGCTTCTTTGGTACGATGCGTCCTCCATGAATCTCCCTTCAGTGACTTTCCTCGCCTGACCTCCCTTGAAGGCCAATGAGAGTGTTCCTTGGTCCTATCGTGCTGGGGGGCCACTGGGACTGTTTTCTGCCCTCCCTTCTAGGTATTGTTCTTGGCCGCTGAAATCGGCATATCTTATAATGGGAACAGTGGCTGCATGATGTTGTTCTACATCATGAAATTGACGACCGTTTGCAGGTCCGTCAATTTGTCTGCCATTCCCTTCATCTCTTCGTCCCTTCGCAAGTATCTATCTTTCCATACCTAGAGGTCGTCCTCATTATAATACCCGTTGCGGTCTAATTTCTTTGGTACGTCGCCTTCCTTGCCGATGTCTTTCTCTCCAGGATTTAGATCCCAAGTTTCTTTGTTATAATTATCTTCCTCGACGTCAAGGTCAATATGTTTACCACTACCAGTAGGGATGTCATCCCCAACCTTCTTTTTTCCGTTCATCATTGGCCATCTATTCTTCTTTCGTTCCCACAGACAGTGCCAAATTGTGTGTGTCAATTTCCGATCACACCGCCAAACAGGTACTCAGATGGAGAACACTGGCAGAATAGATTAAGCCCGAACGATCTATCAACAAAAAGAAAAGATTCCGACGGTGGTTCGTCCACCCAGGTCATTCCGATGATCAAGTCAGTTATCTCTCAAAGATAGCAAAAGTGCTTAACTCACTATTTAGAATATAAAAAGCGTACCTTAGACCCACGAGGGTGCCTTTCTTTTATAGCCAATACTAACCTAATCCCAATAGAAGCCTAGCTCCAATTGATTCTGTCTCAAGGCTAATCCTGGACTCCCAGCTAGATTGGGATAAACTCTCTAAGAGTCTTATCTTTATTCAAACTGAAATCCTCTCCAATTCTAGGACTCTTGTCCCCTATCCGCTTATCCCGGATTCTGGTATTTTCGCAGAAAACCTCGGTCTAGCCGAGATTACCTCGGCATCATGACCAGGACACGTGGCACCACGGCTGACACTTCGATACCACCTCAGCCACGTGTTGTTACTCAAAAATTATGTCCCAACAAAAACCAAACCCATTAACAAGACAAACAACACCCAACAACAAACACTACTAAACAACAGAACACCAGACTATTAAAAATCAGAGGGACCAAACAAGATAGCTTAATTAACATCTAATATCTTGTAGATTGGAGATGAAATCCTACACTATATAAGGGCACTCTTTGGTGTGAGCTTTTACCTAGAAAATAATTCTCAACTTAATCAAGACGCAAATCTCTTCCAAAATAGCTTGCTTCCAATTGAACACCACATCATTTCTATACCTTCATGTTGACCACATGATTGTCAAAGGCATTGCTCTCCAGATTTTGTTCTCAAGCTTTCTCCATTTTAAACCCCTCCACTATTGAAGAAGACCATCCACACTAACAGGTACAACCCACTGCATCCCCCATCAGTTCAAAAGATCAGACCAAATTTGCCAAACAAAAGGGCACTAGAGCATCACATAAGACACTGCTTCAAAACCATTTCTACAGAACACAATTAACCGAAGTATTATGGTCCAGAACATTAATTCTTTGAAGGAAAACTGAAATCTTTAACTTTCCATTCCAAGCCAACCACCTAAGGAACTGAACTTTTGGAGGAGAAACATTAATCCACAGCACTTTAGCTACTTCCACAGAACCAGCAGAAAATAGCAGATTATAAAGAGATGAAGTGCTAAACTGACTTGATGAGCATGCCATCCACTTCCACTGATCATCCCTTCTAAAAACACGAATCTGAGACTGGTTCAGCCTAGCGTAAAATCTTTCCAAATCCTCTGCCTCCCAAGTAAATAAAGATCTGAAATTGAGGTTCCAAGAACTTGAAACGCCTTTTCTTTCAACCAACAAATTCAGAGAAATATCCTTTCTAGTTGACAATCTAAAAAGTCTGGGGAAGATATTCTTTACACATTGATTTCTAAGCCATTTGATCAAACCAGAAACTCACTTTATTTTAGCGTGTGGATTTTTGGGCATACAAAATTTAAATTTGGATTTATGGATTGAGTGCCTTTAAAATTAAGACATCAATATGATAGACAAAAAATAAAAAATATAAAAGAAAATTAATTTGATCTATTCAGTGCATATAATTAAACACATTATGTCCTAATATTTATTTATTTGTTTGTATATCCAGATAATTTTTTTCAAATATCATAATAATTAAATTAAAATATCAACTATATATATATATGAAAATAGAATTCATATAAAAGTGGTTATTATAATTGAAACTGAGTTTGTGTAACTTTACGAGAATGAAAAAGACATGTTGATGTGAATTTTTTAAACAAAAATAATCCTTTAGAATATGTCACTTAAGCAAAGAAAAACAATGCTTATATATATATATATATACACACATAAATGATACCTCACTGAGCAAACTATATGGGTTTGGCCCATTTCCATTTTAAAAAAAATTGAGCCCATTGTAGACACCCCGTTTTTGACCGACCTTGAGACTCAGACGTCACCAGTTGAGCACTCGGTGATATTGCATATTGTGCTCGTTCAGAAGTTTCAGAGTCTCGGCTGCAAGCCTTGCCTCCGGACTTCCAGACTCTTTTGTGCTTTGCCTCGGTTTGCAAACCAGGCTCTGTTTTCTCTGTTTTCTCTTCCCGAAGGGAGGGAGAGGTCTCGTAGATCATCTCTCAGTGGCCGTAGGCTACGTTACGTGGTCGTAGGCCATTTTGCCCGTTTGGAGTCCGGTTTTCGATTTTTCGGAGCCGTTGGCCGTGTGCCTCGATTTGGGACCGCTTAACCACCTCCGTTTGCTCCAGTTTTTGGCATGCATCTTATTTACTCCCTTTTGAGGGACACTGCGGTCTGAGAGACCAACTTCGTGGTCGGACACCACTTCCAGTGCCTAACCACCCACTTTTGGGGCCCCGAACTGCGTGTTTTGGCTCCCGAACCTTCATTCTGCATTTTTGGGCTCTGATCCGAACTTGAGTTAGTCATATTTTGAGGTCATTTTCATGTTTAATTAAGGACCTTTTTCTGTTTGAGATCTCCTACTGCCACTTGCTTCTTTACCCCTCTTTTAGGACTTTTCTTGCATGATAGTTTAGGCCTACTTGTATTTATTTTCGTGGCTTGTCATAAACTACAAAGTGTCTTATTTTGAACCCCTCTTCCACTTTGCTGAAGGGCTCTCTTCGGTTTGAGATCTCCTACTATCACTTGCCCCTTTATCTCCCTTTTAGGCCAATTTTGGGGGCAAATTTGAATTTCATTTCCCCCCCCCCATTTTTCCCCCTCTTTTCCACCCGCTTGTGTCTATATAACAGACCCCCCAGCTGTGTTTTAAGGGTTAGAAAATTTTGGTTTGGAGCTCTCACATTAAATCTCTCTCTCTCTCTGCTCTAAGCCTTAAAAAACCCTTTTGATTCTTACACCATTTCCTCACCATCACCTAGCACCACATCACCACTCCATTCCAGCAGCTTGGAGGGTCTTCTCAGAGCTTAGGAGGCAGTATTTCTTGGTCCAAAATGCTGTCAAAGATTAGTCTTCAAGGGTAAGTCCTCTTCTCCCCTTTTTGACCCTTTTCTTGGTTCACATCTTAGCTCTTTGTGCTTGCATGTTGGGGCTCTGACCCTAACTGAAAATATTATTTTTTTGAGCTCTATTTCATGTTTGTTTAAGGGCCTCTCACCGTTTGAGGCTCTCTTTTTGCACTTGCTTCATTACCTCCTTTGTATGCCATTTTCTTGCATATTATTTTAGGCCTATATGTAAACTGTTAGTCCGAACTGTAAAGAAGCTTATTTTGAGCTCTTCTTCAACATTGTTGAAGGGCTCATCACTGTTTGTGGCTTCCTTTTGCCACTTGCCTTTATATCCCTCTTTTGGCCTCATTTTTGCATGATTTGTTAGCCCCTTGTGTTTGTGTTTCTGGACTTTGGTCCAAACTGTAAATAGCCTTATTTTCACCCCCTCTTCATGTTTCATCAAGGGTCTTTTTCTGTTTGATGTTTCCTTTTTCCTCCTTGTGTTTAGACCCCCTTTTAGGCCTTATTTTGTATAGTATTTTGAGCATGCTTGTGTACTATTTTTGGCTCGGCCACCAACTGTAGAATACCATATTTTGGGCCCCTCTTCAACATTGTAGAAGGGCCCTTCACTGTTTAGGGACAGCAGCTGCCACTTGCTTCATTATCTCTCTTTCGGGGCCATTTTTGCATGCTAGCTTAGCCCCATTTGTGTTCACTATTTGGCCTTGCTTAAAACTGTAAATATGCTTGTTTTGGGACTGCCTTAAATATTTCTTCGTGCTTCACGATCAAATAATGCATGTTTTGTATAGCTATAGGTCATTATGTATGCCTAATTTTGCATTTCGGGTACCATTTCATGCATCGAGTGCCATGTTTCCATGATTCGGGGCTTTTTGCTTCATATTTCGCTTCTGAAATTTGTATGTTTGCATATCATATTTCATGCCTTGCCATGTCTTGTTAGAGTGGCATTTGGTGCCTTAGGGTCGGTCCTCGATTTGCGTGCATGCGTGTACGCATCTCGAGTGTCTCATTTTCATCTGGTGGCCTCCTATGTGAGTGTGGCTGAGGTCCACTCATGTTGGTGTAAGCCCATATTGCATTGTGTATACCATTTCATTTCATAGCATTGCGTATGCTAGGTTGTATGTTAGCGCATTGTGTATGCCATGTTACCTCATGCATCGTGTATGCCATTTCAAAGCATTGTGCATGCTAGGTTGTATATTAGTTGCATTCATGCATGTCATGCATATTGCATTGTGCTTGGGATAGGAGTTAGCCCGAGCACGGGAAACGAGGGACGTTTCGTACTTCGAGTGACGGAACGTGTCTCAATTCCCAGTCACCGACACTCCGGATTATCCATGATGGAGTTTAGGTTTTGTTGTGTTTATATGTGCATTCATTCCATATTGAGTCATGCAAATCGACTCCTCGGCCATCATGCATCGATATGCGTGATTGGTGGCACGAGGATCGAGGACTACGCTCCCTGAAGAGTAGTCACGCATACATGTGTGAAAATACATTGCCATGCCCCTTTCCTGCTCTCTGTTGCAGCAAATCAAGAATCAACAGTCTTCCTGGGCTTGGCGCGCTTTCCAAAAAATATTGCAAACCAGAGGCTAATTGGGGCATCACAGTGGATTTCCGTGCAAAGGCGGCCCGGACATGCATCATCCATCATCTGGAAAAGAGTCAAGGCAGTCCCTGGCTTGCGTGCCAACTTATTGTTTTCTTAGTTAATTTGGTAATTAATTAGGATTTTTGTAATTATTTGGACTGTAATTATTTGGGACTGTATATTATTTTATTCGGGCCCTCCGTGCGAGGGCACAACTGTAATAAGTGTGCGTGTGTGTGATGCATGTCTTCCAACCCCACGTCTTTCTCCCTTTTATTTACCTGCTTATGACGGTTAGATTAGGGCATGTTTCAATTAGCATACAGTATGATAGCATGTTTGCATTCATTCATCTGTTTTGCATGCACCGGGCTCGGCGCATCATACTAACTGCATTA
>NW_021025898.1:2908348-2972799 GCF_004153795.1 Camellia sinensis
TCCCACTCCTGATGGCTATACAAGCTACATCACTAATGGATTTCCTACTAAGGGATCGGCCACCACATTGGCCTTTCTTGGATGATAATGCAACTCAAAATCGTAATCCTCCATAAACCCCATCCCTCTTCTTTGCCTCAAATTCAAGTCTTTCTGTGTAAACAGATACTTCAAACTCTTATGATCCGAGAACACCTCGAATCTCTCACCATACAGGTAATGCTCCAAATCTTCAAGGCAAAAATCACAGCTGCTAACTCTAGGTAGTGTGTAGGGTAATTTTTCTCGTGTATTTTCAACTGACGTGAGCCATAGGCTACTACTTTCCCCTCTTGCATCAACACACAACCCACACTCTCTCGTGAGGCATCACAGTACATCGCATAACCCAAACCTCCCTCCGGAATAACCAACACTGGAGCGATAGTAAGTCTAACTTTCAACTCTTGGAACAACCTTTCCAAGTCTCACTCCATACGAATTTGACCCCTTTCCGCGTCAATCTAGTCAATGGCGAAGCTAGTTTGGAGAAATCCTTCACAAACCAACGGTAATACTCAGCTAATCCCAGAAAACTGCGGATCTCAAAAACACTCTTAGGCTGTGCCCAATCCTGCACTGCCTCTATCTTGGATGTATCAACAGACACCCCTTCCTCGAAAACTACATGGCCTAAGAACTTAACCTCTCTTAGCCAGAACTCACACTTCCCAAACTTAGCATACAACTTATGGGCTCTAAGCAACTCAAGCACCACTCTCAAGTGTTCCTCGTGCTCCTCCTCAGACGGTGAATAAATCAGAATGTCGTCCACGAAGACGACCACAAAACGATCTAAGAATTCCCGAAATATTCGGTTCATCAAGTCCATAAACACTGCCAGTGCATTGGTGAGCCCAAAAGGCATTACCAGAAACTCATAGTGGCCATACCGCGTACGGAATGCCGTCTTCAGAATATCTTCCTTTCTGACCCTCAACTGGTGGTAACCCGATCTCAAATCTATCTTAGAGAAACAACGGGACCCCTTCAACTGGTCAAACAAATCATCTATACGAGGCATAGGGTACTTGTTCTTAACCGTAAGCGGATTCAATTTACGATAATCAATACAAAGTCTCCAAGGCACCATCTTTTTTTTTAGCAAAGAGGGTCGGTGCTCCTCACGGCGAAACACTAGGGCAGACAAAACCCTTATCTAGCAACTCCTGGAGTTGAATCTTCAACTCACTCAACTCGGCTGGGAAAAACGGTAAGGTGCCATGGAAATTGGTGCCGTGCCAAGCACTAGGTCAATAAAGAACTCGATCTCTCGATGGGGTGGTAAACTAACAAGGTCCTCGGGAAAAACATCCGAATACTCACAAACCACTCTCAACAACTCAACCCCGGTCTCATCCACTCACTACTCATAAGGCCAGCGAGAAGACCACTAAGCTCACTCCGTCCTCACGGATCATACACTGGTGGCAACACACTACCAACCCGATCCCCAAGTCTAGAACACAACCCCGAAGCATATCCTCAAGGATTTGAATAGTACGCTCGGATTGCCCGTCAGTCTGAGGATGATAAGCCGTGCTAAAGGTCAATCTAGTGCCCAAGGCACTCTGCAAACTCTGCCACAACCTAGCAGTAAAACGCGGATCTCTATCTGAGACGATCGACATTGGGACCCTGTGCAACCTCACTATGTCCTGAATATACAAGTCGGCAAGTTGATCTACCGAATCTCTCACGTGCATAGGGATAAAGTACACCGACTTAGTCAACTGATCTACAACCACCTAAATAGCATCACTACCCCGCTGAGTCCTCGGAAGACCTACAACGAAGTCCATAGTGACATGCTCCCACTTCCACTCGACAATAGGCAAGGATTGCAACAAACCCACTAGCCTCTGATGCTCGGCCTTCACTTCCTGACAAGTAAGGCACTTAGACACAAATACTACCACATCTTTCTTCATAGCCCGTCACCAAAACTGGCGACCCAAATCACGATACATCTTAGTGGCTCCCGGATACACCGCAAGCTGTGAATGGTGAAACTCTCGGAGTACCTCCTCTCGACAAGACTCCGGCATAAACAAACGGTCTCGGTATCTCACACTCAGATCGGGATACACAGCCAAACCCTTTTCAACCTTTCCACTGGAGATCGTCTCTCGGAGGGATTCTACCTTAAGATCACCTCTCTGTGCCTCTAACACTCGAGTCACAAGTGTAGGCTGCGCAACAACAGAAAACAAGGCCGTAGCCTCAACGGATTCGCCCAGAAGCAAATCAAACTCGCCAAGTGCACCTAACATTTCCCACTCCCGGATAGCTATACAAGCTGCATCACTAATGGATTTCCTACTAAGGGCATCGGCCACCACATTGGCCTTTCTTGGATGATAATGCAACTCAAAATCGTAATCCTCCATAAACCCCATCCCTCTTCTTTGCCTCAAATTCAAGTCTTTCTGTGTAAACAGATACTTCAAACTCTTATGATCCGAGAACACCTCGAATCTCTCACCATACAGGTAATGCCTCCAAATCTTCAAGGCAAAAATCACAGCTGCTAACTCTAGGTCGTGTGTAGGGTAATTGTTCTCGTGTATTTTCAACTGACGTGAGCCATAGGCTACTACTTTCCCCTCTTGCATCAACACACAACCCACACCCTCTCGTGAGGCATCACAGTACATCGCATAACCCAAACCTCCCTCTGGAATAACCAACACTGGAGCAATCGTAAGTCTAACTTTCAACTCTTGGAACAACTTTTCACAAGTCTCACTCCATACGAATTTGACCCCTTTCCGCGTCAATCTAGTCAACGGCGAAGCTAGTTTGGAGAAATCCTTCACAAACCAACGGTAATACTCAGCTAATCCCAGAAAACTGCGGATCTCAAAAACACTCTTAGGCTGTGCCCAATCCTACACTGCCTCTATCTTGGATGTATCAATAGACACCCCTTCCCCGAAAACTACATGGCCTAAGAACTTAACCTCTCTTAGCCAGAACTCACACTTCCCAAACTTAGCATACAACTTATGGGCTCTAAGCAACTCAAGCACCACTCTCAAGTGTTCCTCGTGCTCCTCCTCAGACGGTGAATAAATCAGAATGTCGTCCACGAAGACGACCGCAAAACAATCTAAGAATTACTGAAATATTCGGTTCATCAAGTCCATAAACACTGCCAGTGCATTGGTGAGCCCAAAAGGCATTACCAGAAACTCATAGTGGCCATACCGCGTACGGAATGCCGTCTTCAGAATATCTTCCTTTCTGACCCTCAACTGGTGGTAACCCGATCTCAAATCTATCTTAGAGAAACAACGGGACCCCTTCAACTGGTCAAACAAATCATCTATACGAGGCATAGGGTACTTGTTCTTAACCGTAGTCGGATTCAATTTACGATAATCAATACAAAGTCTCAAGACACCATCTTTCTTTTTAGCAAAGAGGGTCGGTGCTCCTCACGGCGAAACACTAGGGCGGACAAAACCCTTATCTAGCAACTCCTGGAGTTGAATCTTCAACTCACTCAACTCGGCTGCGGCAAAACGGTAAGGTGCCATGGAAATTGGTGCCGTGCCAAGCACTAGGTCAATAAAGAACTCGATCTCTCGATGGGGTGGTAAACTAACAAGGTCCTCGGGAAAAACATCCGAATACTCACAAACCACTCTCGACAACTCAACCCCGGTCTCATTACACTCACTACTCATAAGGCCATCGAGAAGACCACTAAGCTCACTCCGTCCTCGCAGATCATACACTGGTGGCAACACACTACCAACCGATACCCCAAGAAATGGAAACAATCCCCGCTCAAGGTACATACAGTGACCCTCTGGCGGTAACAATCAATAATAGCCTGGTATAACGATAACCAGCCCATACCCAAAATTACATCGAAACCCGACATAGCCATAACTACAAAAGAAAATGGAAGTCAGCGATCAGCTACCTCTATATCATAGCCCCATCACCCTTGTTTCAAAATCAACTCACCCCCAACAGGTGATACCACACAAATAGGAGACGCTAACTGCACCAACTTCAACCCCAAAACAGATGCAAATACAGCAGATATAAAGGAATGGGATGCACCCGTATCAATCAACACATTGGCAACCGAGTTGCAAAACAAAAAGGTACCTCTCACAACAGATGGAGCAGGTACAAGATCCTCCGCGGTAACAACATACACGCGTCCTGAAGGTCTCTAATCTACCTGCTCATCTCTCGGAGCAAAAGACTGCTGCACAGACTGAGACGATAAAGCCCCTTGATTGGCCCTCGAGGCCTGAACTGACTGTGCAGGCTGAAAACTCTGCGTCTGCCTCGAACCAAACGCACCAGATGTGCCACCCAACTACGGGCAATACCTCTTCAGGTGCCCCGCCTAACCACACTGGTAACAAGAGAGCAGTTGGCCTCTACCCTCACTCTGGCTCTAAGGTCGAATTGAAGATGAAACTGCTCTCTGCCCTCCTCCCCTCTGCAGGCAAGCTGGAGACTTGTGGCCCAGCTAACCACACTTGTAACAGGTAATGTCTCCCAGATTGCCTCTCTCAAAACCTGCACTCGGCACTGGAAAAATCAATCTAGTCAATGCACCCTGGGACTGCTGAGGGTTAGGACCCCTCTGCCTCCTGCCATCTCCCTGGCCATCCTCTCATCCTCCTCCTACATCATAGTCTCCATATGGGCCGCTACATCCACAAGACGCCCATACTCTCGGGTCATAGATCCCCCAACTCCCATCTTGAGCCCATGCCTCAACTTCTTCTCAAATTCCAGACAATGGCGTTCTTCAGACGCCACAAGCTCAGGTGCAAACCTGGATAAACTAGTAAATGTAGCCTCAAACTCGGCCACTGAAGAACTCAGCTTCTTAAGCTGACAAAATTGGTCCCTCAATTTCTCCCTAACAGCAGGGGACAGAAACTTCTCCTGGAAAGCATCTACAAAGGCCTCCCATGTGCCACCAATACGGCCCCGAATAAACTTCCACCATTGACCCACGTCTCCCTTCAGCTGAAAGGATGCTAAGGTCACCTTCAAGGCCTTGTCTTCGATGCCAAGCATCTCAAACGTCTTCGTCATCTGCTTAAGCCACTCATCAGTCTTCAATTGCTCTTTCGGATCCCCTACAAACTCGTCCGAATTAGACCAGAAGAACTCTCTTTTCAGAAAAGAAGGCCCTGCCTCAACTACATGGGACTGAACCTGATTCTCAGCTCTGAGAATGCCCATGGATTCCCTCAATGCTCTTGTTATCTCGTGGGCTAAGGCACCCATGGCCTGCTGACCTACTGGCTCGGCCACATTGGCCTGACCAACACCCTCCTGCTGCTCCAGAATCTCATCCGGTATAGACATCTCCTGCCTCCTAGGCCTAGCTCGGCTACCACCACGTCCTCGTCCTGACATCCTAGTAAAGGTAACGAAGAATATTAGCACATTCACAAATGTGCCGAAGCTATAACACTCGCGTCCTAATGTAATGGACAACTGTAATTCACTCCACGTAAGCACATAATTACATAAGCACTTACGAATTTCATTTCTAGATAATGATAGTCCCGAGGCGTTACTAGAGTTCCGGTTAAAAACAGCATTGATCAAGTTCTTTTCCAACAAGACTCACAGAAACCCAAGGATCCAATCAACATCCTAGAAACTAAATCCCATACACATATAGCCACATAAACATGTTATTATGAGAACACACATTTAATTATTCTTAAAAAAAATGTAAAATTTGGTGGCAGTGTGGGGCGATTAATCACCTAACACTTGTAAACGTGCATGTAATAGTAGGGAGAGTAGGATTGTAACGCCCTCAAAATAAACCCATAAACAGACATTCATGATACAAGAAAGATATATCATATTTCATAAATCAGAGTGTTCTTACAGAATGTATTACATGTTGACAACAAAAGTAAATGCCCTACGGGCTTACAACTTTCCAAGTCAACACTTGGTTACAAAAAGGAGAATACTAGCTCTACATAAAATAAGCCCTTGGCTTGATATACATGTAATACAAAAAGTAATCAAAAAGGTCTCTTAGCCACTAAGCCACCCATGCTACGTCCTTGGAGGTGGCATGTCACCTACACCTGAAAATGATGTCCCATATAGGGTGAGTCAACGCCCAGTAGAGATATGCTAAACATAATATGAGCAATAACTAAAAAATTAGCACTTGATAAATGTTTAATTCATACAAACCAACTTATATTACATTCCAGTTTCATGACAAAATGTCCATGTTCATTTTATTTTTCTTTACTTAACCAATTTTCAATTCATACAAATGGCTCAGAACCTGGCCAAACAACTTAATGAGATTGTAACCCATATCAACAATATTTCCATTTACCAACAATTCAAATGAGATAACACTCATATTAGACGCTTCCATACTTCACAATAGATACACAGATTTGCTGTATCATTAACATATTAAAACACTTCCATACTTCACAATAGATACACAGATTTGTTGTATCAATGGAGTCCATCCCCTATCTCCTCCCAAATAATATCCAGTTTAGAAGTCCATCCCCTATCTCCTCCCAAACCGTGGAGTACATCCCCTATCTCCTCCCACACAATACAATGTATATAAACAATTATTATGCACACAATTAGTCAATACACAAATTCGATGTATTATTCCAACCGTCATACTCAATGACATATTCAACGTGATTAGTTTCAATTTGCCTAATCATTATGCATTGTCTACAACAATCAAGACTATCCTCCACCGATAGCCCAAAGCAATTATTTCTAAACAGATAATAAATGCATCAACAGATAATTTATCGACAATTTCAAAAGTGAGTG
The DNA here is from genome assembly GCF_004153795.1 of Camellia sinensis. Lineage (NCBI taxonomy): Eukaryota > Viridiplantae > Streptophyta > Magnoliopsida > Ericales > Theaceae > Camellia > Camellia sinensis. Next base: position 2,915,219 of record NW_021025898.1, read on the forward strand.
ATTAATAAATCCAACTCCACCATTAAATCTCATAATATGCCAATTTCATTATTTTCAACTCAATTTCATATTTCCATAACTTTTCCCAAATAAATTATATAAATTAATTTATTACCAAATTAGGGCTTTCCTCCCTCTTTACTCAACATTGACCCAAGGTCCAAATATTAACAACTAACATCATTAATCTCATTTTAAGACCCAAAATACACATTTATGGGTTAAAATAACAAAACCCCTCTTTCTCAATATTCCAAATCTTAAACCCTAACATCCAAATCGAACCATTTATACAAAATGCTCAAAATCTATGTCAAAACTCATAAAGATGAGTAGTTATCCCTACCTCAAATTCGGAGCTCAAAGGAGGAGATGAAGAATTTCGAAGTTGCTCAAAATCCCAAGATTTTCGGATCAAGATGTAGCTCTCACTAAGCTCAACACTTTTTACAAAGGCCCAAAGGTAGGAGATCACTCAAACTATATCAAACCCTAGAGAGAAGTTGAAGTTTTAGAGAGAGGTGCTCTCCAATGGAGGTTTTGAAAAGTTAGAGAGAGAGAAGAGGTTGAAAAGTGATCCAAAAGTGATTTCACGGATTGATATAAAAACTGGTCCGCTCGAGCGTGGGATTCCCCGCTCGAGCGTCAGACACAGACTCACGCTCGAGCGTTAAAAGCCCCGCTCGAGCGTCGATTGCACACTTCCAGAAGTTTTGCAGACCATGGTCCTCGCTCGAGCGGAGGAACAAAATCAAAAGGGCTCGCTCGAGCATCAAAACTCCCGCTCGAGTGTCGATTGATCTACAGAGCAAAAATGCTAAGAGATGAAAAACCACGCTCAAGCGTCAAAACGCCCGCTCGAGCGGAGAAGCAAAAACGAAGGGCCCGCTCGAGCGTCCAAAGCCTCGCTCAAGCGTGAAGGCCAAAATCTGGACATCAACTCTAGGTTTTTAAACACAACCAACCTTTTTCAAACATGCCCAACATAACCCAAGACTCAAATACAAAGAGTAAATGATAGAAATTAGAATAAGACAACAACACATCCACGGAACCGAGTTCGGAATACAATAAAATGAAAGGGAAAATCGGGATTACTATACTGTGTATGTATCTGTCTCCCCATACCCTCTGTCTACCATCTGTCTTCCCATACCCTCTATCTACCTTCCCTCTCTATCTCCCTCTATGCACTGACTTTCCCCTCAGTATCTACCTTTTCTCTCTATTTCTCTCTCTGTCTCCCCATTGTCGAATTCCTTGCTCTGTTTCAATCTTCTGGGTGTGTTTTTGGGTTTACCCACATCGGAAAAGTATGGAAAAGTATTTTTAACTGCTGGGTTTAGTGGGTGTGAAGTCATGACTTTAATGGGTTTATTGAACTGCTGGGTTTATTGAAGAAAAGTATCTTATTGTGTTGAAATGTATTTTGAATTTTGAAGTATCTACTATTGGAAAAGTATCAATATGTTCAATATGTATCTTATTGTGAAGAAAAGTATCTACTGTTGGAAAAGTATTTTGAACCAATTCAATATTATTATTTAGTGTTCTTCTTCTTTAATTTTTATTTTTATTTTTATTTTTTTGCTAATTCAATATGTTCTTCTTCTTGAATTTTTTTTTCCTCTCTCAGCTTTTGCCATCATCAAAGCTTACTTCGACTGTGGATCACTTTGATCACTCTCACCGTTGTTCACTCCGGCTGCGACATCACTTCGGCTGCTCGGCTGGGTTAGTTTATTACTTTGGTTCTTATTTTTTTCTTTTGTTATTACTTTGCCTTCATCAGAGCTTAGTTTTTTTCTATTGAGTAAAACTGAAGAAGAAGAATCATAAATGTGTTAGTTTTTTTCAAGTTGACTCTATTTTTTATCACCAAAATCAGTTATTGGTTTGCTATGTTTTTTACCGATTTTTGTCTCTCCTCCTTTCTCTCAGTGTGTTGGGCCCATGCTATAGATTTTTTGAATTCCTACTGTCAGACATGAGATTTTTCAGTGTGTTGGTCCATGTCGAAAATGTTTCTGTCGAAAATGTTTCATCGATTGCATCCAAACCAAAAAAAAAAAAAAAACATATAGTGAGCACTGTTCTGCATCCAAAGTTTGTTAGTACCCATTACCAAACACTAGAAAATAAAGACATATAGTATGCATTAAAAGTTTCATCCAAACCAAAAAAAAAAAAAAAACATATAGTGAGCACTGTTCTGCATCCAAAGTTTGTTAGTACCCATTACCAAACACTAGAAAATAAAGACATATAGTATGCATTAAAAGTTTTACATCCAAAGTTTTACATTAAAAGACATATAGTGAGCACTGTTCTGCATCAAAAGTTTTATAAATATTTTGCTGTGTAAAATACTTTACATCCAAAATAATGTGTGGGGTTTTTAAATAATGAGCACTGTTCTGCATCAATAGCCTTCAGAATATCCAAATTTGATTGCTGTTTTGTTTGGGTTGTGCCTGAGTTTCATTCTAAGGTTTTCTTTATTCTGTTCCTTTATTTGCACTCTCATATGGGAGTTAATAATCTTTGCATAATCCCAAAGCTTGAGAAAATTTCATTGTGCCTATTTGGTTAACTTTTCGTTGAATTGGAATATTTTTGAAGAAGAATTCTCATTAATGTAAGGGATGCCTTTCATGTTTTAGAAAACTTAAATGTATGGACGTGTATTGAATTTGATAGTAAATCCTTAGAAGAATCATACATGGTATTGACTCTAAAAGAAAGATTGAAAATGCAAGCACAGAGTTCGCTAGGCATGTAGAATTTGGCTGATTACATTTGGCATAAGTGTGTTGGTCTGTCTTGACCAACAAATTTCGACGTAATCATAAGTGTGTTGGTGCATTTGAAAATCTTGCTCGCAATATTTTATGTATTTGGCAAATTCATCTTCTAAAATGTTCTTTTAAACTGTGGAATTGTATCTATAACTATTATGGGGACATGGACCAACCCCATCATCTCCACCCTGCATTTTCAGTGTGTTTACTTCCAATATTTAGCCATTAATTTGGTTTTTTCAGAGTCATAGCAACTCCCTTTTTTCAGAGTCATGTTAATAATTTTTAAGTTATTTACAGAACCAAACAAGCATCAGATATGCAGAAGTATGGCATGGGCCAGTGGGTGTGAAGTCCATGTCCATGCAGTGTTGTTAGTGAGTTGCTATGACTCTGCTCAATTTGGAATAGTTCTTTGGCTCTATAATTGATTATTCTTTTTAGGGGTCCGATGATGATAAGGACAAAAAATTTTAATTTTTTTTTTAACTTGAGAGCTTAATTCGTAATTAATTTCAAACTCCAAATCCAACATCTTCAGTAATAGATTCTAATAAATTTGTAAGCTTTTTAAGTGTACACATATAAACATATAGAAATTCCTATTTATAGAAATTCCTAAACATCTAGATTCATGCTCACATCTTATTTGATGTATGGATAGCATCTAAACTGTAATCAATTTGTAAGCTTTTATCAATAGAATCTAAACTGAACATATCAATAGATTAAACATAAAGAAAGCTGCAAAACACCAAATTCACGAATTCATTCATATAAGAAATTGGAAATTTGTAATTAATAATACTCACAAAATGTAATCGATGCTCCAGAATAATACTTACAAAATCTAAACTAATAATACTCACAAAATATAATGCTCCAGAATAATGCTCCGGATCTCTTTTATCCCTCACGAAATGTAATCGATTCAAGTCAAAGATCACAACAGTTCAAATTCCAATAACAATCCTCACCTATTAATTGAATTGACCTCAATTCACCTAAGTATAGCCTGGCCCTGTTTCAGAGGTGTGTTGAACTTTATTTCCTCCGTGCCTTTAGGCACAAGTTACCTTAATGGATTATGAGAGAAATGTTTGCTTTGAATCTCAAACTTTTTATATTTTTTTAGTTTCTTCATATATTCTCTCTATATGATTTTTTTGTTAAAAAATATTACAACTTCTCTTTAAAAGTTACTCGGTCTTCTTATTTAATATTAATAAAGAGTTTACACACAAAATAAAAAAAAATAAAAAATGACTCCAATTTTGAAAATAAATGCAATGAAAATGCCTTTGTTTTGAAAATAAATGCCTTTATTTTGAGGGGATTGAAAATAAACATTCATCTCCAATTTTAATTATATAAATGCCTTTGTTTATGAGAGAGTAAAATAATATTTGTTTATAATTAAAAAAAGTCCATTAAACCAGTGAATAAAAAATAGGGCAAATATTGGTCAATGAACAAATTAAACCAGTGAACAAATTATATTTAGACCAATAATATTATGACACATCATTATGACACATGTGAATATTGATCTCATTCTAAAGAATTTAAATTTGAAATTTTATTTTATAATTTAATAAAGGATGCAAAATTTAAGAAATGAATATTGATCTCATTCAAATTACAATAACATAATTTATGTAAAAATTCAAATTTGAAATTTTATTTTACGAATATAAAATTAATTTGTAAACCAATCATATTGTAACACGTATTGACAAAAAATTAAACAAAATAAAAAAAAAATGAGAAAAAAGAATTACAACTTTCAACCTTAATGAAATGACAATATTTTGCAATCATTATTTAAAACTTATATATTACGAGATAAATCGTTATAATTTTAAATTTAAATTAATGAAATGCTTTCCATATTTAGTGCCTCTCAAATTTATATATTTGATATACTTTCCATTTGAAAGTCACAAATCAAGAGATACTAATTTTTTTTTTGGGTTGCGTGAATCAGAGCTATACAGGATTTTTTTAATTATTTAAAATCAAAAAATTACAAATTTTAGTTTGAAATATTGGAACTCCCACAAGACTTGCGGTTAGAAAGCCCCTTTTACTTATAGATAATATATAGATATAGATATATACATAGATAGATAGATAGATTTAATAAGAATTTATATTTGTTTTAGATATTTTTATAATATACTAATTATTTTTAAAAAGAAAGTAAGGGTGATTTATTTAGTTGATCTTCCTGTAACAAAAAAATTAAACCGACACTCATAAAAATTTATTTAACATTTTATTTGTTGTGTAATATATTTATTACAAATATTTTTTCTGTATAGATGATAAATATTTTTATAAATTAGAATGCCCGTGCCTGAAGGCACACAATGAAAAAATACATGGTGAATTAGAAGATCTATATACTGATGATGAATTATGTACTAATGATGAATTATGTAACGTCCTCAAAATAATAACATTAAACCCAAATTCAACCGATTCACATTCTTTGATACTACATAGAATTTTTTTTTAATAAGTATATATATTTTTTGTTGAGTTGAATACTACATAGATTAAGGTGTGGGAATATTTGAGATGGAGACACAGATAAATTTAAGGAAGACTTCAATTCAATCACGTACATAAATTTAAAGAATATTTGCTCTGTTTCAATTCAATCACGTAAACTCACACAGATACATAGCTTTTTGTTTTGTGTTTCTTAGAATTCCCATTAGTGGTAAAATAGTGTTATTGTTTGGATTCTAAGAAAATGATGCCAAACGAATCATATCAAATTTTATGTGTTCCCACCTCAAACAAAATTTTATTTGAAATGGTAAAATAGGATTTGGATTGCTCTAAACTGATATGTTTTTCTCTAAACTGATATGGGTTTCTATATTCATTTCTATATGTTTTTCTATATGTTTGCTCTAAAAGACATAAGTATTTGTGTTTTTCTATTTGGTTTCCTGTTTATTTATTTGTTTTTTTCCATAGATATTTATTTGTGTTGCTCTAAAACCTAGCTTGGTTCTCTCCGGCAACTCAGGGCACTCCGATCGTCGTTCACTCTAGCAGTTAGGTTGCAAAATCAGAACTCACTTCGATCACTCCTGTAAGCTTAGTACAATATTATGAGTTTGGTGTGATTTTAGTTTTATGATTTGGGTTTGATATCTTTGTTGGGATTGGGCTTTTTTTTAAGTTTTATGATCTGGGTTTTATTTTAGTTTGGCCCTCAAAACCCATATTGGAATCATATTGGTCTAATTTGAGTTAGAATATCTGGGTTTATACATATCTATTGGTCTAATTTGAGTTAGAATTTGGAATCATGTTGTTGTGTAGTCTATTGGTTAACACTATAGTTCTCTCTTTCATTCATTCATCTAATATCTGGGGTTGTATTCATTTGTATTCATTTTGTATTCATGAGTTTGTGTTTGGTAATATCTGCTATGGGTTTCTATATTTTTAGGATTGCTCTAAACTGATATGTTTTCTTTTCTATATGTATTGGTCTAACTGATAGTTTATAGTTTATACATATCTATTGGTTTATATTTTTCTATATAGGATTTGGATTGCTCTAAACTGATATTTTTCTATATAGGATTTGGGTTTCTATGGTATAGTATTCATATGTTTTGCTCCAAGAAGATGAAGAATAGTATCAATGGTAGAGTCGAATTTAAATTCATATATTATAAAGGGAAGGTTGAAATTAAGGGAATAACACATTTGGGGGTGACAGAGTACACTAGATTTAATATATGAATTTCAAATAAGGGCATGTAGTATCAATGTGAAATTAAGGGAATAACACACTCCTCATGAAAGTATATATGTGTGTATAGCATCAATATGAAATTAAGGAGTATAGTATTGTATGTTGTCTTCATGAAAAAAAAATGTATTCAATTTACAAGTATTTAACTTAACCCAACTATTTAACATAATTCATTTTTTATAACATTTTATTATAAAAAAAATATAAAAAATTGTACCATTCAAGTAGAATATATTTGTTGTGTGATTCTAAAAAGAAAGAGACTGGTTTTTTCATTTAATTTTTTTTTTGAATATCTAAAGTTCCCAATTAAATGAAAAATTTGAAAGACTTGGCATTTTAACATTTTTGTATAATATGGCAACAGAGTTTATTTATTTTTATTTTTTTTAGCAACTTTTTAAGGGAGTATAGTATTCTATGTTGTATTTCAAAAAATTCTGTACAATGTATATATGTGTGTATTACTTTAGTTGTCTTCATGAAAAAAAATATGTATTAAACTTACAAGTATTTAAATTAACACAAGTATTTAATATAATCCGTTTTGCTTTGAATCAAATTCACCAAATATTTAACTTAACCTAAAAAAAATGTATTTAACATAAAAATAAAAATAAAAAATTGTACCATTCAAATGTAGTATATTTGTTGTGTGATTTTACAAAGAAAGGGACTGTTTTTTTCATTTATTTATTTTTTTTTTTGAATATCTAGAGTTCCTAATTAAAAGAAAAATTTGAAAAACTTGGCATTTTAACATTTATGTGTAATATGGCAAAAGAGTTTATGTTTTATTCTTTTTTTTTCCCACCTTTTTAAGGGAGTATAATATTCTAGGTTTTTCAATAATTTTGGTCAATGTATGTGTGTATTACTTTATTTGCTTCATGAAATAATTATTCATTATTGCTTATAGAATGGCTTTGTTATTTGGTGAATTTTTGTTTTTTTTGTTTTTTTGGCATAAATTTCTATTTGGACTTTCCAAGTCATAAATGGTGAACTTCAAAATATTTATGATTATAATGGGTTTTGATTTTGTTTTTAATTTCATCTCTATAAAATTGAAGTCAGTTAAGAAAGAGAAAAGTTCAAATTTGGACAATTATTTTGCTCCGGTTTTAATTTATCATTTTAATGTGTTTGTGTAAAAAATCTATTCTATCAAATTCACCAAGTATTTAACTTAACCCAAAAAAATTAAGGGAATAACACATTTGGGGGTGACAGAGTGCACCAGATTTAATATATGAATTTCAAACAGGGGCATGTAGTATCAATGTGAAATTAAGGGAATAACACACTCTTCATGAAAGTATATATGTATGTATAGTATCAATGTGAAATTAAGGAGTATAGTATTCTATGTTGTCTTCATGAAAAAAAAAAATGTATTCAATTTACAAGTATTTAACTTAACCCAAGTATTTAACATAATCCGTTTTTTAGAACATTTTATTATAAAAAAATATAAAAAATTGTACCATTCAAATAGAATATATTTGTTGCGTGATTCTAAAAAGAAATGGACTTTTTTTTCATTTAATTTTTTTTTGAATAGTTAAAGTTCCTAATTAAATGAAAAATTTGAAAGACTTGGCATATTAACATTTTTGTGTAATATGGCAACAGAGTTTTTTTTTTTTTTTTTTTTTTTTTTATTTTTTTAGCAACTTTTTAAAGGAGTATGGTATTCTATGGGGGTGTTTGGCAAGAAAAAAAATAGCCTAGTTTAGGTTAAAAATCACAAAAAGACAAAATAGGCTAAAATAGCTAATAAGACAAAATATCACATCAAACCCATAATCATTTCACTTTTTCTCTCACAAACATCACATCTAATCACAAAAAAATCCAATCATCTTCCCAAATACAAAAATTTTAGCCTACTAAAATAGCCAAAAACTAAAATAGCCTACTAAAATAGCAACTTTCCAAACGAAGCCTGTGTAGTATTTCAAAAAATTCTGTACAATGTGTTAGGTTTTATTCTTGGCAACCCCGTTTGATAAAACTCCTTTCAGTTGTATTTGTTTTCGCACCTTCTATTTCAGTGAGGTTATGAGTTTATTAGATGCGAATCCAACCCGAATCGTGCCTTTGTCAATTTCCATGGATCAAAACCGAGGGTGTAACAGGGTCTAGTTTTCCAGATTTTCCAATTTTGGTTGTCCCGCTCGAGCGGAGAAAGGGACGCTCGAGCGGGGATTGCAAGCTCACAGCATCTCTACTTCGCCTGAAAAAGTATTGGATGGTGTGATTCTCCGCTCGAGCGTGGAAACGTCCGCTCGAGCGTGAAGCCTATATGAATCACACAATTTTGAAGCCTCCGCTCGAGCGGGAAGTCTTACGCTCGAGCGGACCGCGTGAACACAGATTTCTATAAGGAATTGGTTTTCTTCAAATCCAAGATTACTTTGGATTTCTATAAAGAATTGGTTTTCTTCAAATCCAAGATTACTTTGGTTTTCTATAAAGAATTGGTTTTCTTCCAAAAATAGGATTACTTTGGTTTTCTATAAGTAGTTGGGTTTCTTCCAAAACTTGGAAAAGTCCTCAAGATCTTCTTTTTGGATTCTAAGGTTTATATCTGGGGATATTTTGCTAGTTTTCTTTGATGTTTTGATTGAGTATTCAACTGATGGTTTAAAGAGTATATATCCAAGGATTATTTGTTTGTTCTACATAAAAGAAGAGTTGTTCTTTGGTGGATTCTGAAGAATTCGAGCCTGAAGCTTTGGTGGATTCCGGAGTGGCTCATCGTCAAGACAATTCCGAGGTAAAGACGGGGTTGGAAGAGACACATAGAGGTTGGTTCAATTCGGGCGTGGATTCGCTAGGTAATTGAGAGTATACCTATGTAATTCCTTTATATCTTCTTAGTGGATTGTTTTGTGGCTGTTGCCCGTGATTTTTTTATCACAATTGGAGGTGTCCAATTGTGATTTTTCCACGTAAAATCGTTGTGTCGATTTGTCTTGATTGTTTGATTGGGATTGTTGTTTACTGCTTAAAATTGATACATAATCACAAATCAACATCTAGGGGATTTCTAGATTTTTCAATTGGTATCAGTGCAGGTCCTTCTATTTTTTTTTTTTTAAATATTCTTTTAGAACGAGATCTTGTTTGATTTGAGATAATGGATTCAATTCGTGAGGGAAATTCTATGGTTCGACCACCCCTACTTGACGGATCCAATTATTCTTTTTGGAAAACTCGGATGAGATTTTTTTTGAAATCAATAGATGAAAAAGTTTGGCAATCTATCATGAATGGGTGGACCGAACCAACAATTACCGTTGATGGAGTAACTTTCCCCAAACCAATTGAAAAGTGGGACACAATTCATTACCAAAATAGTAGCTGGAATAGTAAAACTATCAATTCTCTCTTTTGCGATGCCACACCTGAAGAGTTTAGTCGTATTTGTAATTGTGAAGTTGCAAAAGAGGCTTGGGATATCTTACAAACTGTTCATGAGGGCACTCATTCTGTGAAACGCTTAAAACTTCAAAGGCTCACATCTAGTTTCGAAAACCTTTCAATGAAAGATAGTGAGACCTTTGATGAATTTTATGCGAAGTTGAGTGACATTGTAAATTCCAGTTTCAATTTAGGTGAAAAAATACCATAATCCAAAGTTGTGGGAAAAATTTTGAGATCCTTGCCCGATCGGTTCCAACCAAAAGTTACGGCTATTGAGGAGGCTCAAGATGTTGACAACCTCAAGCTAGATCAATTGGTTGGAAATCTCCAAACTTATGAGGCACATAGGAATTTCAAAAAGAAACAAAAAGATATTGCTTTTAGTAGTGCTCATAGAGTTGGAGAGGATTCTGATGAGGATTGTGAGATAGATTCTAAGATTACGGCTGCTTTTGTTAAACAATTTAAAAAATCTTTTTTGAAAAAGAATCATAATCTTTTAGAATCTACTCATACTCATAAATCTAAAGGCAAAGATAAACTCAAAATTAATTCTATAGCCAAGAAGGAGAAAAGAAAGATACAAGGGAACTCTGAAAGAGTCCAATGCTATGAATGCCAAGGATTTGGCCACTTTGCTTCAGAATGCCCTACTCGTTTGAGGAAGAAGAAAGCCCTCTCCATCATTTGGGATGATGAATCAAAATCTGATGAAGATGAAAGTGACAACGAAGATCAAGGCGAAGAGGGACATAAACAATTCCTTGCTTTCATGGTGGCTTCCGAAACTGAAGAATGAGCAGAGTATCTGAAGAGGTCGGTTGAGAATACCACTGATGATGAATCCTCAGAGAGTGAGGATGAAGAGCTTGAGCAAGCTTATAAAAAGTTGTATAAGGAGTCTCTTAAGTTATCCAAATTGAATGACAAACTCACTATGAAACTCACAGCATGTGAAAGTGTGTCAAACTAAATGAGGAGATTTCCGAGGCTAGGATTGATGCCATCAAGATAGCTAATGATCTACAAGCTCTTTGTGCAAAACTCTTGACTTGTGTGACAGAGAGGAATGAGCTACAACAGATCTATGCAACATATGAAGAAAAAATTAAAACTCTCGAGATGTCTCAAGTTGCTTTGGAAGAACTTATGATCAAGAAAAAGAAATAACTCAAGTGTGCTATGGCTACCATTGGTCTTTGGAACAGAGGATCAAAGACTTTGGACAATATTATTGGGTCTCAACAAATTTGTTCAGACAAGAGTGGCATTGGCTTTGGTGGTAAGAAAGAGCAAAAACAGAGTGCATCAACATCTAATGATACAAGAACTCAAGGAAATGGAGAACAAAAAATTCAACATAAGGATGGACTTCTCAAACTTCCTAGAGTTGGTAAGGTAAAAGAAAAGAAGGTACACCCTGTATTTATCTATCATCATTGTGGTGTGCATGGTCATATTCGCCCTTATTGTTATAAGTTGCATGGGAGAGTATTTTTGCCTAGACCTAAAAATAGGATGTTGGAAACCAAGTCGAGACGGGTTCCCGTTGAAAGAAAAAGGAACCACAACGTCAAGACACTACCCAAGAACCGCAATTCTCACAATTTTGTTCGTACTAAAGCAGTTTGAGTGAGAAAACTTGACTTGCGTTAATTTGTTTATTCTTTTTAGTTTTTGGGTTTCTGTGTATTTTTTTTTTTTTTTGTCATTACTTGTGTACTTGTTCATTTTTTTTTCTTGCTTTATTAATGAAAAAAAAAATTTGTGCTTGTTCATTTTTTGTCTTGCTTTTGCTTTGGTTAAGAAAAAAAAATTCCAAAAAGATTTTCTTAGTATGGTTTTGCAAGTTTGAAATTTTTGAGTGATCCTTGGTGCATATTGGAATTGATAAGAATATCCATTACCTGTTAATATGTGTGTGCTTTCTGTGGTCATTACTCATTTTGGAGTGTGTGTTTTTTGATTAGTATGTCTGATTCTGTACACACTCTTGGATTAGCAAATTTTTGGAGTCTTCCACCATAATGATTATTTTTTCTCTATGGACTTCTGTCATTGATTTTTTGCGTTTCTAGAGGAATTGACCTATACTAGCATATCATGGGTGATGTTGAGTCTCTTAACCACCTTCCATCTTTTTGCATCTCCACGGCTTTCCCCTCTATTCTTTGTAGTCTAGCCATAAGGAAAAGGCTACCTCAGAGTCACCAACCAGGCCATCCTTATTATATCCATGCTTCTCTGGTTCGGTTTCCATACTCTTGAGCGTGTCAGCCACAAAGAAAAAATGTGCAAAAGAAAGAAAAGAAAAAAATGTACAAAAGAAAGAAAAGAAAAGATGTGCAAAAGAAAAGGAGGAAAAAAATGTGCAAAAGAAATAAAAGAAAAAGATGTGAGAAAAAATAGAAAAAAAAAAGATTCATTGATTGAGGGGGAGCCTCCGCCTTTACTCACCAAATACCCCTTGATTCCTAGTGGTTTGACTTTCCTTTGTTGTGCTTAGATTCTCTTGTCGGAGGTCCAGCTTTCATATCACTTCTAGGAATTGAATCTAGTGTTTGTCGAACTCCAAGAGTCACACACACACCTTTCTCATGGGATCTATACTTTTCACATAATGCATCTCTTTCTTTCATGAGGAATCTTCTATAGATTGTGCACATTGTGTTTACTAGTAATTGTGCTTCTTGGATAGTCTTGTGTGTTTTAAGGTACTAATCTGAAATTTCTTGCTTGCTCCACCATATTATTTTTGTCGTTTTCTTCTTGTTCACTGTTTTCAGTGTTTGTGGTTGCTTTTAGTGAGGGGGAGTTTGGTTCTCTTGACTTAGGTTGGTTTATGATCTTGCTCTTGTTGATTGAGAGTCGTTTTTCATGAGTCTTAGTTTCATCTATTCACGTTTTTCATCTCATGTTTCAAGATAATCGTGTCATATATCTATTGCTTTTTCATATACTCTTGTGGGACTAATAGTTGTTTTGGAGATTGTGGCACTAATAACTGTTTTGCAGATCAAGACCTTGAGAAAGAAGTTGGGTTTTGGTGGCTGTAATGGGTTGGGGTGTTTAGGATTTTATTTGTTAGGTGTGTTTTGTCACGGCATTGCCAAAGGGGGAGATTGTTAGGTTTTATTCTTGGCAACCCCGTTTGACAAAACTCCTTTCAGTTGTATTTGTTTTCACACCTTTTATTTCTGTGAGGCTTTGAGTTTATTAGATGCAAATCCAACCCAAATCGTGCCTTTGTCAATTTCCATGGATCAAAACCGAGGGTGTAACAGGATCTAGTTTTCCAAATTTTCTAATTTTGGTTGTCCCGCTCGAGCGGGGAAAGGGACGCTCGAGCGGGGATTGTAAGCTCACAACATCTCTGCTTCGCCTGAAAAAGTACTGGATGGTGTGATTCTCCGCTCGAGCATGGAAACGTCCGCTCGAGCGTGAAGCCTATATGAATCACACAATTTTGAAGCCTCCGCTCGAGTGGGAAGTCTCACACTTGAGCGGACCGTGCGAACACAGATTTCTATAAGGAATTGGTTTTCTTCAAATCCAGGATTACTTTGGATTTCTATAAAGAATTGGTTTTCTTCAAATCCAAGATTACTTTGGTTTTCTATAAAGAATTGGTTTTCTTCCAAAACCAGGATTACTTTGGTTTTCTGTAAGTAGTTGGGTTTCTCCCAAAACTTGGAAAAGTCCTCCAGATCTTCCTTTTGGATTCTAAGGTTTATATCTGGGGATATTTTGCTAGTTTTCTTTGATGTTTTGATTGAGTATTCAACTGATGGTTTAAAGAGTATACATCAAAGGATTATTTGTTTGTTCTACATAAAAGAAGAGTTGTTCTTCGGTGGATTCTGAAGAATTCGAGCATGAAGCTTTGGTGGATTCCGGAGTGGCTCATCGTCAAGACAATTCCGAGGTGAAGACGGGGTTGGAAGAGACACATAGAGGTTGGTTCAATTCGGGTGTGGATTCGCTAGGTAATTGAAAGTATACCTGTGTAATTCCATTATATCTTCTTAATGGATTGTTTTGTGACTGTTGCCCGTGATTTTTTTATCACAATTGGAGGTGTCCAATTGTGGTTTTTCCACGTAAAATCGTTGTGTCGATTTGTCTTGATTGTTTGATTGGGATTGTTGTTTACTGCCTAAAATTGATACATAATCACAAATCAACATCTAGGGGCTAGACAATTCCGAGGTGAAGACGGGGTTGGAAGAGACACATAGAGGTTGGTTCAATTCGGGCGTGGATTCACTAGGTAACTGAGAGTATACCTGTGTAATTCCTTTATATCTTCTTAGTGGATTGTTTTGTGGCTGTTGCCCTTGGTTTTTTGTGTCGATTTGTCTTGATTATTTGATTGGGATTGTTGTTTACTGCTTAAAATTGATACATAATCACAAATCAACATTTAGGGGATTTCTAGATTTTTCACAATGTATATATGTGTGTATTACTTTAGTTGTCTTCATGAAAAAAAAAATGTATTAAACTTACAAGTATTTAAATTAACGCAAGTATTTAACATAATCCGTTTTTCTTTGAATCAAATTCACCAAGTATTTAACTTAACCCAAAAAAATGTATTTAACATAAAAAAAAAATAAAAAAATTGCACCATTCAAATGTAGTATATTTGTTGTGTGATTCTAAAAAGAAAGGGACTGTTTTTTTTATTTATTTATTTTTTTTTTTTGAATATCTAGAGTTCCTAATTAAAAGAAAAATTTGAAAAACTTGACATTTTAACATTTATGTGTAATATGGCAAGAGAGTTTATGTTTTTTTCTTTTTTTTTACACCTTAGTAAGGGAGTATAATATTCTAGGTTTTTCAATAATTCTGGTCAATGTATATGTGTGTATTACTTTATTTGCTTCATGAAATAATTATTCATTATTGCATATAGAATAACTTTGTTATCTGGTGAATTTTTGTTTTTTTTTTTTTTGGCATAAATTTCTGTTTGAACTTTCCAACTCATAAATGGTGAACTTCAAAATATTTATGATTATAATGGGTTTTGATTTTGTTTTTAATTTCATTTCTATAAAATTGAAGTCAGTTAACAAAGAGAAAAGTTCAAATTTAGAAGATTCTATTGTGCTCCAGTTTTAATTTATCATTTTAATGTGATTATTAAAAAACATCTATTCTAAATGCTGAGTTGACTCAGAAAATGTGAGTTTGATTATGGGTTTCTCAAAGAATGTAGAGAGAGAGAGAGAGAGAGAGAGAGAGAGGGGTTATTTTTTTTCTTAGAAGTTTATTTTTATTTTTGCTCTTATTGTACCCTTCTAAATTCACCGAGTATTTTTATTTTTCTAAATAGAGAAGGCACGTGCCTCTGGTATCTGTTGACCTTTTTCTTTTTCTTAGAAGTTTATTTTTATTTTTGCTCTTATTGTACCCTTCTAAATTCACCGAGTATTTTTATTTTTCTAAATAGAGAAGGCACGTACCTTTTTCTAAATTGTACCCTTCTAATTTTGCTCTTATTTTTATTTTTTTTTTCCTCTTGATTGTAACCCGTTAAGTATTTTCTATTCATGGTAGTTATTTATTTAAATAAAATTTTGAATTTTATTATTCGATATGGTAGCAACAGATTTGGAACTAACATTTCATTGCCAATGAAATCCATGTTAACTTTTATTATTGCTAATTTTTTTGTTTCTTTGTGTCTAAAATTATATAACCAAACATTTTTAGGTTGAAGTACAACAGTTATGAACAATATCACTATTTTTGGTGAAGTAAGTTTTTTTTCTTCTTTTTTCTCTTCATATAAATTTAAGTACCTCTCTTATATCACTATTCTAATTATTTTTTTTCCTCATACTTTATAGGTGGATGGGGACTTACACCGAACCGTAATATCTCCTCCCTTTACTAATTTTCTTATTTATGTGTATAAAGTTTTATTTATTACTCTAAAGTTTTTGTATGTATAGGTTCGATTTCTTCAAAAAAGAAATGTTAATGTTGTTATTCGCGATGAGCGTGACCTTAATACTATTCGCATTCATGAGGTAAGCATAAAAGTCACTTGAACATTGGACATGTATTTTTTTATCATTTTAAAAATAATTTATAAATATATTCTACTTATTTTTTATAGGCAAAGGCAAAGGAAAAAGACAAAGCAATATTAAAGGAAACAAAAAAAGCTATTCCTTATGGCAAAGGAAAGGAAAATGCACATCCCATGGTATGGTTTCTCAACAATTTTTAAAAGTTTCTTTTTCGAATATTATATAGATTTTTTTAGGAATTGCATAGTGTCATATACTCTTTTTTATGTACATTTTTCAAAAGTTTCTTTTTCAAAAATTTATTCAATTCTTTTTATTGAATGTGAAATGTTTTTTTTGAAAGCATGTTAAAGTAAGCATTTGTACAACATGCTAATGCATTTGTATGAACATTAATTTGAATTTTTAATATATTTGTCTATTTGTATGATAAAAATATGTTGCATTTGTACAATATGTTGCATCTACAACATAGCATAATAAAAATAGGATCGTGCTACGTAGCTCAAAACATTGCCCCCCCTAATCCCCCGAAACCAAAAACGATGCTGTTTTTGGTTCAATCAGAGAAGAAGAAGCAGACGAAGGGAAGAAGAAGAAGCAGAGGCAGACGGCGGCGGCGGAGGCAGACGGCGGACCGACGATCGACGGAGCTGCGACGATCGGACGCTCGGCCGGAATGCAGGGGCCATTTGTGTGTGTGTGTCTCCATTCCCTCTTCTCTCTTCTCTCCCTCTCTTTCCCGAGGCTCGCAGCCCTCTTCTTCCTTCTTCTTCTCTCTCTCTCTCCCTCTCCCTCTCCCTCTTCCCTCTGCGTTTCAGATCGAAAATGGTCAAAAATGGAAGAAAAAAAAGAAGAAAAAAAAAACCTAATGCCCAAAACGACGTCGTTTTGGGCATTAGGAGGATTCGGGGGGGCAATGTTTCGAGCTCTCAAACATTATCCATAAAAATATAATAGAAGAAAACGAAAAAGGAAAATAAGAAGAAAGAACAAATATGTGATGAAAATGAAACTACATAATATAATTTTTTTTAATCTTTATTTTTCTTATAAGAAGTTCTTAAGAAAAGAAGAAAAAGACAAAAATACATTTTAATATAACAGAAACAACAAGAAGAGTGAAAAGAAAAGTACAAGACATTACACGCTAATATTCACATTTCACGTACCCAATGATCTAATATTTACCTTTTCATCGTACATTTTGTAAAGAGATGGGTAGTGTCTTTAAACCAATAAGTGCGTGCATAGTGAGTTTGCAGTTTTGTGTGCTTAATGTATTTTCAAATTATTTTTTCCTCCCTTTTTAAATTTTATCAATACATGCATTGGTTCTTATATGACTAACAACTTAACCGAGTGAAGACGAAAAGTTAGTTAAAAGGAAGAAAAAATACATGATGAAAAGGAAGCAAGTTAGTTAATTTTCACATTTTATGCACCTTCTTATATAATATTCTCATTTTAGGCACACAATGATAATGTGTTATCAAAAGCTTCATTGGCCCAATGTGCACGGCGAGAACGTGAAAAAAATCAAAAGCCATGTTCTGCATACCAATTGGGACAACGCCTGCGACGAGAACGAGAAAGAGAAAGATCAAAGAAATGTATTAACCCAAGACAATCTTCTTTAACACCAAATTGATAAAAGAAAAAAAAAATTTTACCCAAGACAATCTTGAATTTTTTACTCTTACTATTACTACTTTATTATATAAATTTTCATTTGTTCACAATCTATTTTTGTAGGCCTCCTCCTACAACTCTATCTAGAAATGTTGGTGTAGTCATTCGTGATGAGCATGACCTTAATGTTATCCGTGTTCGTGCGATAAGTACAAAATCAAGTCAAACATTGTATGTATTTTATTTATATAAGATTCTATAAGATTTTTTTAATCTTTTGAATATTTTATTTATATTTGTTAGGCAAAAGAAAAAGAAAAGGTCAACCTAATGTCTAAAGAAAAAGAAAAGATAGCTCCTTTCGACAAGAGAATGATAAATGCATGTCAAATGGCATATATTCTTTTTTTAAATATGATGCAAAACTAATCAAAATTTTGAATAGTTAAGAGATATGAGTGTATAAAATGAATTTATTGTTTTATGTTGTTTTTGTAGAATGATTGTAATATGTTTTCCTGTAACTTGCTATTATTTGTATGTGTTTTTCAAATTTATTTATTTTTATTTTGCATGGTGTAGACACCCCATTTTTGACCTACCTTAAGACTCAGACGTCATCGATTGAGCGCTCGGTGATGGTGCATGTTGTGCTCGTTCTGAAGTTTCAGAGTTTTGGCTGAGAGCCTTACCCTCCGAGCCTCGGAACTTTTTGTGCTTTGACTCGGTCTGCGGACTAAGTCTTGTTTTCTCTTCTCGGAGGGAGGGAGAGGTCTTGTAGACCATCTCTCAATGGCCGTGGGCTACTTTTCGTGGTCGTAGGCCACTGTTCCCGTTTGGAGACTAGTTTCTGATTTTCGGAGCCGTCGGTCATGCGCCTCGGTTCGGGACCGCTTAACATTCTCCGTTTGGCATGGTTTTTGGAACACACCTTGTTTCCTCTGTCTAGAGGGACACTGTGGTCCGGGAGACCACCTTTGCGGTCATACGCCACCTTTTATGCTCAACAGCCAGTTTTCGGGGCACCCGGCCGCGCGCTTTGCCCCCCGAACTCTCGTTTTGCATCTGTGTTGGTTCATTTTTGGCATGAACCTTGTTTTTCTTGTTTGGGAAATGGTACAAGGGTAGGAGACCACCTTTTCTCCTTGGAGACCACTTTCTCCGCCAGTCGATTTTCTTGTCAGGAAGTTGGTTTTCTTGGTCTTTGGGCAACATTTGCTGGTCTCCTACCACACGACTAGCTTGCTTTCAATGTGGAGACCACCATTTGCATTGGCCGACCAGTTTTTATCTGGGAGACCACTTGCCCTGGTCGGCCGACCAGGGAAAGTGGTCGGCCGACCACCTCTTCTGGTCAGCCAGCTTCCTCCTGCTTTGTCTGTCTGAGTGCATGCCAGCTGTATGGAGGATCTTGAGCCTTGTTTTAGCTTCTTGAAGAAGCTTTGGCTTTGTTTGCCTATAAGAGAGGCCCTCCCCCTCCTTATACCAGGTTGAGAAAATTGCTCTAAGGCAAAGCATATATCTCTCTCTTTGTCTCTATATTTTAGGCTTAGAAAGTGTTTTGTTCTTGGCCTATTGCACACCACCTCATAACCATACACCTCCACCATTGTGACTAAGTTGCTGGAGGGTTTTGAGAGGTCTCAAAAAGCTGGTTTTTGGTCCAAAGGTGGCTGGTTTTGCTGAGCTCCAAGGGTAATCACTTTTCCCTCTTTTAAGCATTATTTTGATCCTTCTCTTAGCCTCATTTGCATGCTTATTTGAGCTTTGTTGTCAACTGAAAAAGGTTCATATTTAAGTGATTTTCATGTTTGTTTAAGGCTCTTTTGGTGTTGAGGGTCATCTACCCTCTTGCATGCTCTATTTAGCTTTATTTTGTGCCATGCCATAAGGCATTCGAGCTAGTCTTTGCTTGGCCTTCCTACCACTAAAATCCAGTGGATTTTTAGTGGTGAGAATGTGGCTTTGAAGGCCTAAACCAGAGAGGGGTGACCCTCTCTCTTGTTGTCTTGTTTACTAGCATTTTTAGCCTACCAAAGGAGCATATGTTTATACCATTTGGGGGCCTAGTTCAGGCACTTTTTGGTGACTTCTAGGACCTGCCTAGGCTCTGACCATAGCTGGTTTGGTCCCCTTTTGCTAGCTTCTTGCATGTGTAGAGTAATCCCTTTCATAGCTTATCAAAGGAGCATGTCATTCTCGCATGTATTGGTCTTGTTTCAGTTGGTTTTTGGCCATCACTTGGCATGCCATGACTCTGTTTTGCTTGGTTTGGTAGTCCTTCACATGCTTCATGTGCTTGTAGTGTAACTCATGTTCACTAGCTCACAATGCATGTTGTTTTGGCCCTCAATTCTAGCATATTTTGGCCACACTTTAAACTGATTTTGTTCATATTTTGGGCTGCCTTAGCTCTGTCTTGAGGCCTCTTGGTCGAAAAATGCCAGCCATGCATACTTGTTGTGTAATAGTATTGACTAGCTTTGAGTTTGGAGGTCCCTTGCATGCTTAACTTGAGCTATTTACATGTTTTGGCATCATTGGGCATGATATTTCAGAGCTTATAGGGGTGCTACACTTCCATATTTTCCATGTTTTAAGTGCTCTTTAGAGTTGTGCATTTATGCCCTATTTGCGAGCCATTGCATGAGCTTCACTTTTGTGCTTTTTAAGCCATCATCCCAACCCATTTTGCTATTGTTTTGGGCCTGCATAGGGTATGTTTGGGGTTGGTTTCATCATTTGAGCATCATTTTGCATGCCTATAGTGTAATGCACTTCACTAGTTTCAATGCTTGAGCCGTTCAACACGCGTTGTGTGAGTTGTTTGCATGATTCGGAGTCATTTCGGAGCCATTTTGTATGCCATTTCAGAGCTGGAACATGTGTCATTGTATGCCATATTTCATCCTTTCCATGCTTTTGTAGAGTTGTGTTTTTGTGCCTTGGGCTTAGGTCCTTGCGTTGTGTATGCTAGCATGAGTTTTGGAGTCTTGTTTTCATCATGTTTGGCCACTGATTTGGGTGTGGCTGAGGTCCATTCATTTTGGTTTAAGTCCATTTTGCATCGAGTATGCTATTGTATTCCATAGCATTGAGTATGCCACATTGTCGCATGATTGATCATTACATTGTGCATGCCTTGTTCATCTCATTATGTATGTTAGTTCTTAGGTGCATTGTGTATACTAAGTACCACGTGCATTGAGTATGCCAATATTAGTTCATAGCATTCTGTACGCTAGTTGCGTGTTTACATGTCATCCTTTGCATGTTTGCATCACTTAGTTGCATAGCATTGGATTGTATGCTAGAGTTGCATTTGTGCATGCCATGTTTGTTGCATCGTGTTCGGGATAGGAGCTAGTTTGAACACTGGAAACGAGGGACGTCTCGTATTCAAAGTGACGAAACGTGCCTCGATTCTCGATCGCCGACACTCTTGACTACACATGATGGAGTTTAGGCATTTATGTGCTCATATATGCATTCATTCTATATTAAGTTGTGCAATTCGGTTCCTTGGCCATCATGCATCGAGATGCGTGATTGGTGGCCCGAGGATCGAGACCTACACTCCCTTGAACTTGTACAATGATGGGGAGAGTGGTCATGCACACATATGTTGAAAATACCTTGCCATGCCTCTCTCTTGCTCCTTGTTGCAGAAAACCAGAAACCAGAGGCAAAAACTGGTCGGCCGACCAGCTTTTCTGGCAGGCCGACCACCCCTTTTGGTTTCTCTCACAAAACGTGGTCGGCAGGTGGTCTCCAAGGCCAATAGCTGGTCGGCAGCCTTCCCACAAATTCCCAGGGTAGAGTTTCAGCCTTCTGGAGCCTTCTGCAGTGTTCTGAGGTCAATTGCAAACAAAGGCAAGCCGGGGCATCGCGATGGATTTCCCAACAAGGTGACTCGAGCATGCATACATCCTTTATCATTCAAGGCAGAGCTGAGGCAGTCCACATTCATGTAGTTTGCATGCTAGTTTAATTGCTTACTTAGTTAGTTTGTTAATTAATTAGAGTTGTGTAATAATTAGCTGTAATTATTATTCATTTCGGTTATGTAATAACTAGCTTAATTAGATTAACTTAGATTAGCTAGTTGGTGTTGTATTATTTATTCGGACCCTTCGTTGAGAGGGCCAACTGCTGTAATAAGTGTGCGTGTGTGTGATGCATGTCTTCTAACCCCACGTCTTTCTCCCTTTTATTTACCAGCTTACGATGGTTAGTTTTAGGGCATGTTTCAATTAGCATCCTTATGCTCGCATGATTGCATCCATTCATCTGTCTTGCATGCACAAGGCTCGGCGCATCATACTAACTGCATTGCATTTCAATTCCAAGTTGAATACATGTTATCTATAACATCTCATATGCCATTTTAAAATAGCCGAGCCTATCTTAGTTGTATCCTGCATGTGTTACATTAGGCATCTCAGCATAGTTAGGATTCATGCATGATTTCTAATTAGCTTCTTTCTTTGGCTCGGAGTACTCGGTGAGTGTTTATGGTTTAGCATCCTTGCATGTATGTGAGTGAACTGCCATGATAGCATGCTTGCCATGAGGCTATTTGCTTATGTGATATAATTGCCTGAATGCCTGTGGGTGAAGGTTGGATTATCTGAATTGGAACAATTCATTGATTGCAAGTTTTAAGCCCACTTGAGAGTGGCAAATCACCATGTTTTCCATGCCTACTTGAGGGTGGCAAAATTCGCATTTTAGCCTACTTGTGAGTAGCAAACCGCTTTAAAAAACAAACATGAGATGTTTTGTTCCAACTTAGGCGATCCAGTCTATACTTGTGTGTTGTGCGCATCACATAGTAATTCTAGGCTAATAAACCAAAACAAGAGCACATTTGTTTTCAAAAGCAAGATATCATGCTTAGCAGTGGCCGATCTTTGATCGGGCGAGCGGGGGTACTCATGAAATGACCTTCCCAATCGTACCCAACTTCCCAAGCCGAGGCAACTTTGGTGATGACGGACACGTGGCCTTAGGCATAAGTTAGGGTTTCCTAAATTCCCCCAAAATAAAATATTTAGGTGGCGACTCTGTATCTGGCAAAGCAATCCATGTTTGGCACTTCTTTACAAAAATCAGTTTTCCAAAATGATTTGTCGGATTTGGACTCTTTGGTGATTTATCGGTCTTGCACTTTGCGGGATTAGATTCAGAACCGTGACATTTGAGTCCAAACTATAGTAAGCCCAATGGACAAAACAGGATTTTCCCGGGACATTCGGGGAAGTTTACACATGGATACATGTACATTTATAATGTACCATCCATAAGTTGCTACTTATATAAAGAGAATAGGAAAAAAGAAACGAAGGAATAAAGAAAAAATATATAAAGAAAGGAGAAACTAAATAAGATAGGTTTTTAATTCTTATTTAATATATAAAATAGAAAACAAAGAAAGGGAAATGGAAAGGGAAAGGGAAGAAATAAGAAAGAAAGAAATAAAGATAACACTATTAAATGTATAAAACAAATAAAATAGCAAAACAAAATAAAGATAGTTTCATTTTATGCACAAAATATTCACATAATTTGCTTCAATGATAAAATATTTTCATTTTAGGCACAAAATGATAATGTAATATCAAAAGCTGTACTGGCCCAACGGGCACGGCGAGAGCGTGAAAAAATTGAAAAGTCATACTTTGAATTTCAATGCTTGCAATGAGAGCAAGAGAGATTTGAAGAATGTGTTCAACTAAGACAACGTTCTTTAACACCAATTCGTCGCGATCGCATTTGCTTGGAGTGGAAAACAATAATTGAAGATTCTCATTCGGTACAAAAACGAACAATGGTTACCCATCATTGTACATGTTCATTTTCTATGCCAAGTACATCTTTAGCTCCACCAAGGAATCGGTAAACTACTGTGTCTAATCTTGAAATACATACTTTTACTCATACTGTTTTGTTTTACAGAATTTTATTTATACACAAATATTCGTAGGTCTACTCCTATAAATCGATTTATTCAACAAGATCTATGTACTAATGATGATGAATTAGAAGATCTGCCTACGAGTATATCAATTGATGCCCGGGTACACAAAGATTTTGTACACCATTATCTTGGCAGGATGGATGTATTATGTCCTTATTGTTCAGCCTTACATTGAATGGATGAAAAATTGACAAAATCATCTATAAAGTATCCCTTATTCGGAACTTGCTGTTTGGAAGGAAAGATTAGGCTACCTTTACTTATTACACCCCCTCCACCACTTCAGGCATTGTATGATGGGAATAATGATCAGTCAAAATCCTTTCGAAGTTATACTCGAGTGTACAATACAGCCAATGCTTTTACGAGTCTTGGTGCTACATTGGATCCTAGAGTACTCAGTGGAAGGGACCCTACATTATTCACAATTCATGGGAAATTGCGACATCGAACAGGATCACTACAACCACAACCAAGGCAGGATGCGAGTTATGCTCAGCTGTATATCTATGACCCTTATTCAGCTTTAGAATTTCGTAATCGTAGAAATCCTAACTTGAGAATGGATGTTCTCAAAACTATTCAAGATAGTTTGTTGCAAGTCAATGCATTTGTAGATAAATATCGCCAGGCTCATGCCATTTTACATCAATTAGACTCGGCAGGACACAATCTACCTGCTCATCTTCATTACAATTCAACAACTGATCGACGTCGGTATAACCTACCAACTACATATGAGATTGCAATTATAATACCAGGTGATGGAACAGAGGTAAATGGAATGAGAGATATCATCTTACATTTCTGACGAAATAATGAGTTAATGCAAATTAATGAATATCACCCAGCATACTTGCCATTACATTATGTTCTATTATTTCCATATGGTGAGCTTGGATGGGAACGTGAGTTGAAATTGTGGAATGTTTAGTATGATCGACCTTCAACTGATTGACTTACTCAAATGAATTTTTATAGTTATCGTTTGTTTGAACGACCCACAGAGTATTCAACAATTTTGAGAGGTGGGAAACTATTTCAAGAGTTTTTGGTAGATGCTTGGGCTGCAACTGAGCAAAATCGATTGACATACTACAAGCTTAATCAAGGGAAACTTCGGGCTGAGCTTTACCAAGAGTTGTCAGATATGGATCCAGATTATGTACGACCAGGACAAATTAGTCAAAGGTTTGTTTTGCCATCTTCATTTACTGGTAGTCCTAGACATATGTTTGAAATCTATCAAGATTCAATAGCCATTACACGATACATATAGCTATCCCAGTTTTCTCTCCTTTGATCATTGTATTCCGGACTTAGGTTCCGTGGAGTTGGTTTTGTTTATGTCTTGTTTCGTCCTTTAATTCCTTATATTTGAATTTTAGGATGTGTTGGGCAGGTTTGTTACAGGTTGGTAGTGAGTTTAAACCAAGGGTTGCTGCCCAGATTTTTGTGTCTTCGCTCGAGCGAGGCTTTTGTCGCTCGAGCAAGCTCTATGTTTTAGTTCCTTCGCTCGATCCAGGGTTCCTTCGCTCGAGCGAGAGTTGAGTGTTGTGTCTGGTGGCTCGAGCGAGAAGTCTTCCACTCGAGCTTGCATCTGCGTCCAGTCCTGGACCTGAGAGTTGCAATTCTTCGCTCGAGCGAGCTCTCCTTCGCTCGAGCGAGCGAGGCCTATGTTTTGGGTTTCTTCGCTCGAGCGAGCTTTTCTTCGCTCGAGCATGCTTCTGGGTTGCAGACCTGAAGCTTCGATTTGTTGGCTCGAGCGAGGCTTTCTATGCTCGAGCGCGGTTTCTTTGTGTCTAGTCGCTCGAGCGAGCCTCGTATATTTCAGTTCGCAGCAGCTTCTCCTTCTTCACTTTTTCTCCATCTCTTTTGGTTCAAACCCTAGATCCGGCTCCCTTTCTCTCTACACATACCTTCTCTCTAGTGTTTCATCTACTTCTAGAGTGTTTCTACCCTAATCTCTTTGTAAGAAAGATAGAGGGTCGCGAGGTCTTCACTTTAATCTGAAAAGTTGTATTTGGAGCACTTTGAGTTTCACCTCTCTCCTCCTTTGAGCTCCGAAAATTAAGGTAGGGATAACCTACTCTATTCTATGAGTTTTGACATAAATTTTAGTCATTTTGATTAGTTGGTTTTGTTTGGTAATATTGGAAAAGTTAGGGTTTGATTTGAGGTCATAAAAAAGGGGGTTTCAAAAGATAAAATCCATGTGTATGTGAGGTTATGGAAAATGGAATTGTTGTGGTTGAATTGATGAAAATGAGCCTTAGGGCTAATGTTGGGAAAATTGGGGAAAAGCCTTAATTTAATATGACCAATTAATTTGGGAAATTGTGTAATTGAGTTGAAATTTATGAAATTGGGAAGTTGTGGGATTGAATGGTGTAGTTGGATAATTTAATCACTCATCTATGGGAATGTCGATATTTTATCTGTTGATAAATTTATTATCTGTTTAGAGATAACTACTTTGGGCTATCGGTGAAGGATAGTCTTGATTGTTGTAGACATTGTATGATGATTAGGGAAAACTGAAACTAATCACATTGAATATGTCATTAAATATGACTGTTGGAATAATACAGCAAATGTGTGTATTGATTGATCATTGTATATGATAAGTGTTTTAATACATTGTATATGTATATTGTTTGGGAGAAGATATGGGATGTACTCCATGGTTTGAGAGGAGATAGGGGATGGACTCCACTGATACAGCAAATATGTGTATCAATTGAAATATGGAAGTGTTTTAATATGAGTTATAATCTCATGTGAATTGTGGAATATGGAAATGTTTTAAATATGAGTTATAGTCTCATTAAATTGTTTGGCCAGGTTCTGAGCCATAGTTATGAATCGAAAATGTATAAGTTAAGGAAATTGAAATGAAAAATGGGTGTACTTGATATTGAATTGAAAAGTATTGTCAGTTGGTTTATATGTGCTAACCATATATCAAATGCTATTGTTTTTAGTTATTTATCATACTTGGTTTAGTATATCTCTACTGGGCATTGGCTCACCCTATATGGGACATCATTTTCAGGTTCAGGAGAGAAGAATGTGTTCAACTAAGACAACGTTCTTTAACACCAATTTGTCGTGATCGCACTCACTTGGAGTGGGAAACAATAACTGAAGATTCTCAGTCGGCACAAAAACGATCAATGGTTACCCATCATTCTACATGTTCGTTTTCTATGCCAAGCACATTTTCAAATTCACAAAGGAATCGGTAAATTACTGTGTCTACTCCTATAAATCGATTTTTTCAACAAGATCTATGTACTGATGATGAATTAGAAGATCTGCCTACGAGTATCTCAATTGGCGCCTGGGCACACAAAGATTCTTGCCGCCATTATCTTGGCAAGATGGATGTATTATGTCCTTATTGTTCAGCCTTACATTGGATGGATGAAAATTTGACAAAATCATCTATAAAGCGTCCCTTATTTGGAACTTGCTGTTTGGAAGGGAAGATTAGGCTACCTTTACTTATTACACCCCCTCCACCACTTTAGGGGTTGAATGATGGAAATAATGATTAATAAAAATCCTTTCGAAGTTATACTCGAGTGTACAATGCAGCCAATGCTTTTACGAGTCTTGGTGCTACATTGGATCCTAGAGTACTCAGTGGAAGGGGCCCTACATCATTCACAATTCATGGGGAATTGCGACATCGAACAGGATCACTACAACCACAACCAGGGCAGGATGCGAGTTATGCTCAGCTGTATATCTATGACCCTTATTCAGCTTTAGAAATTCGTAATCGTAGAAATCCTAACTTGAGAAGGGATGTTCTCAAAACTATTCAGGATAGTTTGTTGCAAGTCAATGCATTTGTAGATAAATATCGCCAGGCTCATGCCATTTTACATCAATTAGACTCGGCAGGACACAATCTACCTGCTCATCTTCATTACAGTTCAACAACTGATCGACGTCGGTATAACCTACCAACTATAGATGAGATTGCAATTGTAATACCAGGTGATGGAACAGAGGTAAATGGAATGAGAGATATTATTTTACATTTCCGAGGAAATAATGAGTTGATGCAAATTAATGAATGTCACCCAGCATACTTGCCATTACATTATGTTCTATTATTTCCATATGGTGAGCTTGGATGGGAACCTGAGTTGAAATTGTGGAATGTTCAGTATGATCGACCTTCAATTGATCGACTTACTCAAATGAATTTTTATAGTTATCGTTTGTTTGAACGACCCACAGAGTATTCAACAATTTTGAGAGGTGGGAAACTATTTCAAGAGTTTTTGGTAGATGCTTGGGCTGCAACTGAGCAAAATCGATTGACATACTACAAGCTTAATCAAGGGAAACTTCGGGCTGAGCTTTACCAAGAGTTGTCAGATATGGATCCAGATTATGTACGACCAGGACAAATTAGTCAAAGGTTTGTTTTGCCATCTTCATTTACTGGTAGTCCTAGACATATGTTTGAAATCTATCAAGATTCAATAGCCATTACACGATACATATAGCTATCCCAGTTTTCTCTCCTTTGATCATTGTATTCCGGACTTAGGTTCCGTGGAGTTGGTTTTGTTTATGTCTTGTTTCGTCCTTTAATTCCTTATATTTGAATTTTAGGATGTGTTGGGCAGGTTTGTTACAGGTTGGTAGTGAGTTTAAACCAAGGGTTGCTGCCCAGATTTTTGTGTCTTCGCTCGAGCGAGGCTTTTGTCGCTCGAGCAAGCTCTATGTTTTAGTTCCTTCGCTCGATCCAGGGTTCCTTCGCTCGAGCGAGAGTTGAGTGTTGTGTCTGGTGGCTCGAGCGAGAAGTCTTGCACTCGAGCTTGCGTCTGCGTCCAGGTTTGGACCTGAGAGTTGCAATTCTTTGCTCGAGCAAGCGAGGCCTATGTTTTGGGTTTCTTTGCTCGAGCGAGCTTTTCTTCGCTCGAGCATGCTTCTAGGTTGCAGACCTGAAGCTTCGATTTGTTGGCTCGAGCGAGGCTTTCTATGCTCGGGCGCGGTTTCTTTGTGTCTAGTCGCTCGAGCGAGCCTCGTATATTTCAGTTCGCAGCAGCTTCTCCTTCTTCACTTTTTCTCTATCTCTTTTGGTTCAAACCCTAGATCCAGCTCCCTTTCTCTCTACACACACCTTCTCTCTAGTGTTTTATCTACTTCTAGAGTGTTTCTACCCTAATCTCTTTATAAGAAGGATAGAGGGTCGCGAGGGCTTCACTTTAATCTGAAAAGTTGTATTTGAAGCACTTTGAGTTTCACCTCTCTCTTCCTTTGAGCTCCGAAAATTAAGGTAGGGATAACCTACTCTATTCTATGAGTTTTGACATAAATTTTAGTCATTTTGATTAGTTGGTTTTGTTTGGTAATATTGGAAAAGTTAGGATTTGATTTGAGGTCATAAAAAAGGGGGTTTCAAAAGATAAAATCCATGTGTATGTGAGGTTATGGAAAATGGAATTATTGTGGTTGAATTGATGAAAATGAGCCTTAGGGCTAATGTTAGGAAAATTGGGGAAAAGCCTTAATTTAATATGTCCAATTAATTTGGGAAATTGTGTAATTGAGTTGAAATTTATGAAATTGGGAATTTGTGGGATTGAATGGTGTAGTTGGATAATTTAATCACTCACCTATGGGAATGTCAATATTTTATCTGTTGATAAATTTATTATCTGTTTAGAGATAACTGCTTTGGGCTATCGGTGAAGGATAGTCTTGATTGTTGTAGACATTGTATGATGATTAGGGAAAACTGAAACTAATCACATTGAATATGTCATTGAATATGACGGTTGGAATAATACAACAAATGTGTGTATTGATTGATCATTGTATATGATAAGTGTTTTAATACATTGTATATGTATATTGTTTGGGAGGAGATAAGGGATGTACTCCATGGTTGAGAGGAGATAAGGGATGGACTCTCAAACCTGTTTGGGAGGAGATAGGGGATGGACTCCACTGATACAGCAAATATGTGTATCAATTGAAATATGGAAGTGTTTTAATATGAGTTATAATCTCATGTGAATTGTGGAATATGGAAATGTTTTAAATATGAGTTATAGTCTCATTAAATTGTTTGGCCAGGTTCTGAGCCATAGTTATGAATTGAAAATGTATAAGTGAAGGAAATTGAAATGAAAAATGGGTGTACTTGATATTGAATTGAAAAGTATTGTAAGTTGGTTTATATGTGCTAACCATATATCAAATGCTATTGTTTTAGTTATTTCTCATACTTGGTTTAGTATATCTCTACTGGGCATTGGCTCACCCTATATGGGACATCATTTTCAGGTTCAGGAGATATGCCACCTCCAAGGACGTATCTTAGAAGGCTTAGAGGCTTGAAGATCTTTTTGTTGTTTTCTTTTTGTATTACATGTTAATCAAGCCAAAGGCTTATTTTGTATAAAGAGTTAAAACTCTTCTTTTGTTGAACCCAAGTGTTGACTTGGAAAGTTGTAAGCCCCTAAGGCATTTATTTTTGTTGTCAATATGTAATATTTTTGTACTTAATACTCTGATGAATGGAAATATGTTTTATTCTCTTATGTCTATGCATGTAAAAAATAATGGGTTTATATGTATTATTTGAGGGCGTTATAATACAACTAACACCCAGATATTTTTCTTACCATGACTGCAAATCCCAATTGGCCAGAAATTACTTCAGCATTATGACCATATCAAAAACCTATCGATCGTCCTGATTTAATTGCCCGTGTTTTTGAGTTGAAGAGAAAATGTTTGATGAAGGAAATATAAACAAATAAAGTGTTTGGAAATAAAATTGCACATGTTTTTACAATTGAATTTCAAAAACGAGGACTCTCTCATATGCATGCACTTTTATTTCTCAAGGGTCCAGATAAAATTCGGACATATGCTCAAGTAGACAAATTGGTCTGTGCAGAATTTCCAGACCCAAAAGATGATCCTATGCTTTTTGAAACTATTAAATGTTGTATGGTACATAGACCATGTGGTGCTCGAAATCCGCAAGCACCTTGTATGGAAAATAGTAGATGCACTAAGAGATACCCTCGAGCTTTCACCGAAACAATAACTATGGATCAAGACGGATACCCTATCTATCGTCATCACAATAATGGTCAAGTACATACTGTGAGGGGGCAAGAAGTTGATAACAGGGATGTCGTACCATAAAATGCATATCTTTCAAAACTTTTCAACTATCATATAAATGCGGAAGTTTGTGCCGGAATAAGATGTCTCAAGTATATACATAAGTACATTTGTAAGGGTTATGATCGTACAACGATGGTGTTAGGAATGATAAATGAGATTCAACAATATCTCGATGCAAGGTATATTGGACCTCCAGAAGCTGCTTGGCAAATATTTGGTCATCTTTTGCATGCAGAGATGCCAACAGTTGTATGATTAACACTTCATTTACCTAGAATACATTCTACCAATTGTTTTTAACCTAGAAGAGTCATTACGAACGATTCAATCTAGAGCTGGTCAACAAATGTCAACTCTTACTGGCTTCTTTGCATATTGTGCTGCCAGTGAAGATGAATGTCCATTCACTTATCAAGAATTTTCACAACATTTTGTTTGGCTCAAGTCAGAAAAGAGATGGAAATCAAGAGAAATGGGATATGCAATTGGTAGAATGTATCTTGCTAGCCCTAATTGTGGTGAAAGATTTTATCTACCTTTGTTACTAACCGTTGTCAAAGGACCAAAGTCGTTTCAGTCTTTACGCACGGTCGATAATGTTGTGCATGATACATTTAAATTAGCATGTGTTGCAAGAGGGCTTTTAGGAGATGATGAAGAATGGATACAATGCTTGAAAGAGGCTGCAGTTATAAAAACTAGATATCAGTTGAGGAGATTGTTTAGTATTATTCTCACCTAGTGCTCTCCACTAAATCTATGTGCATTATGGAATCAATTTTCAACGTATATATGTGATGATCTTGCACATAAGATTTGTACATTGTTTGTCATTTCTAAATCAACTGAGGCTCAAATTGAAAATTATGGTCTCCATCTTTTGAATCAAATGCTTCATGAATCAAGCAAAAGTTTAATTGACTTCCCACCCATGCCACTATCTACTGCAAATTGGAGTGTAGTAGTTGGTAATCGATTGATATTTGAACATCAACAACTACAAAGTGAGGCACAACATGCAGATCCACAAATTACTATTAATTGTCTCAATAATGGACAACTGAATACTTATAATACAATCACTTCTTCAGTTTTTCAAAATAAAGGAACTGTTTTCTTTCTGAATGGGGGTGCTAGAACAGGGAAAACATTTCTATACAATATGATTGCATTAAAATGTCGCAGCCTTGGACATGTCGTTGTTATTGTGACTTCATCTGGAATTGCATAATTGTTACTGGTAAGAGGTTGTACTGAACATTCAACATTTTTCATCCCGTTAGATGTCTTGGAAAATTCACTTTGTGGGTTTAGCAAACAATCATTACAAGCTGAGTTATATTAGAGAAACAAAACTCATAATTTGGGGTGAAGTTCCTATGCAACATAGACATTGTGTTGAGACGGTTGATCGTACATTGAGAGATATTTGTGATAGTGAAAAGCCATTTAGGGGTATTACTGTTGTTCTCGGTGGAGACTTTCGACAAATCTTACCAGTTATACCCAAAGGAGTTTGTGAGCAAATTGTGAATGCATCATTAAGACACTCTGTTCTATGGAAGCATATATATATCTTGACTTTGGATTTGAATATGCGTTTGAATCATGAAGGCCATGAAAATGCTAATTTTGCAAATTTCTTGATGGAGGTAACACTAATTTAACCTATATTATATATATTATTTTAAATTAATAAATTGTGTTTACACTTACTTTTTTATTGATTTCACTTTTTTTTAGATTGGGACCAATCCTCAAGAAATCGTTAACCTTCCATCAACAATACACAAATGTCAATATTTGAATGAATTACTCTCTATAGTTTATCCATAATTGAATATGATAGAGACGTTAACCCCAACATGTTTAACTGAACGCACAATTCTGTCTGCGCGTAACGATGATGTCAGTGACATTAATACTACTGCGTTGAATATCTTTTCAGGGAGATTATATACTTATCTTGCAGCAGATAAAATGTCTGAAGATAATGAAATTGATCCTACCATTACAAATGGATATCCTAATGAATATTTAAATTCATTGGATCCTCCTGGGTTGCCAACTTTTAAGTTAGAGTTGAAAGTGGGTTGTCCTATAATATTATTGAGAAACATTGCACCGAAAGATGGACTATGTAATGGTACAAGATTAATGGTTACTAGGTGCGGCACTCGCATAATTGAAGCTCAAATTTTAACTGGAGAAAAGTTTGGCGATTTAGCATTCATACCAAGGATATCTTTGACACCATCTTCTTTAGAAATGGCTTTCCAAATGACAAGACGTCAATTTCCAGGCCGATTGGCATATGCCTTGACCATTAATAAATCTCAAGGACAATCTGTAAAATTTGTTGGGGTTGATTTGCGTATACCAGTGTTTAGCCATGGGCAATTATATGTGGCATTGTCTAGATGTACATCCTTTGATCGTATAAGTATTCTCCTCCCTAAAGATAATTTGGATTCTACTACAAATATTGTTTATCCTGAAGTGTTGCTGTAGTACTCTATGCAGATTAAATGACGTTTTATTAGAAGGTAACCATGTAGATTTATTTCTGTTGATTATATATAACTTTTTATAAAATTTCAATTTAATAATAATTTGAAATTTGGACTTTTGTAGGATTGGACCGAAAAATCTATGGAGCTTAAAAGGAAAAATACAACTAGCTTGCTTCGATGAGGATGTAATAAGGTAATTTCAATCTCAAAGTATTTTGACATGTATATTTCTAACAAATGTACTAATCTATATTTTTTTTGTTTCTACAAATTACCAGATTGTTGTGCATATTCTTCATTGGGGATACATAAAAGTTGATACAAAAACTTTTTAGAAAGTAATGAGGAGGAAGCTTGGGCAAACACATATTTGAAGACATGTTATTGACACATCTTTTGTAAAGCATACATATTTTTGGTGTATGATAATATAATTTTTGGTGTATGACATGTTAGTGACACATCTTTTGTAAAGCATATATCTTTTGTAAAGTTTTAACCCACTTTTTGTAAAGTTTTAACCTACTCTTTTGGTGTATGACAATATAACTATATTTTTGTTTTTTATTCAGTGTTTACACTTTTTTTTACTGCCTTTTATATTTTGATATGCAATATAACTTTAAATTTTATATGTTTGTTTCTTAATTTGCATTAAGATTAGGAGGAGTTGTTATTTTATTTGAGTTTTGTAGAGCGTGTAATACAAACAAAATTGTTATAAGTTCTTTAAGAAGAAAAATATTTCAATATATTTTTTCAGTATCTTTATCAAAAAATGACACAAACTTTATAAATTTCAAAATAATACGTATAAATTATAACTGCACTTTAATCTTAAAATTATTTACACCATGCCTTTAGGCACGAGCATACGCTAGTATATATTTATTACATCTGTAAATTAATTTTTTTAATAAATTTTATTGATTTATATAACATTATCCGTATATAAATTTCACAGGCGTGCTGAATTGTCCTAACTTGGGGTGGACAAAGGTCGATTGTGGTCACGGAACCTCTAATCTGCCATCTGTTTCCTAGATTGACAAATTGGAAAAAATCAATCTGTATCTGTCTGCCAATCCTGTGGATTTGGATTGAGCGGATTGGCAGATTAGTGGATGGATGCGAATTGATTTGGCGGTTTAAAATTTTATAAATTTTCAACATAATTCAACTTGTGCACTTCCTCAACAAAAAAAAAAAAGTATTACAGTCAATGCTAAAAAAGTATTACAATCACTACATGCCTCATCCAAAGAAAGAAAGTTTGAAATTTTAAAATAGTACAATCACTGCATGCCTCATTCACATATTACAATCACAGCATGTCTCATCTACATATTGCATAAAGTATTACAAGCTTTGGTTCTTAAAATATAAAAACAATTCAAACCACAAAAATCATGAACATAGCAGTAGCAGAGATTGTATGTCTCTGTATTGTTACATTTATATCTGTTTTTGAAAACAAAAACAAACCAGCATATATCATTTTTTTATTTATTATTTTTAGAGTTAGATTCAAAAACCAAAAAATATAAATAAAATAATACATTTATTTTTTTTAATTCAAAAAATATATTTAAATTGAAAATTCTTTTTCAACAGAATATTTAAATTCTTTTTCAATTGAAAACATAAAATCTTATAAATTACTAGAGGTGCTTACAATTTGGCAAAGAATTTCAAATCAGTCATTCGTCCAAAACTAGACAGATTAAAAATATTAATCCGTAACTATTTACTTAACATCATACATCTTTTCAAAATGTGACAAATCAATTCGATTCTATCAATTTAAATGTGTTAATATATCCACCGTTCAACCTAATTTCGACTCTTTCCAATCCAAGACCTTGACGACTAGGGAAGAAGCCCCATACCATACTTAAATAAATACAAATAAATAAATAAATAAAGCAACATGAAAGGATGTCATAGCTATTATGCATGTTTGGTAACTGAGACAGCCTAAGGAAGTGACAGGGGTATGTAAGCTTTAATTAGGCCGGTTTGGCAACTTTACCTTATAATTTAAAAGTTAAAAAATTATTTAAAAAATTAAAAATTAATAAATATTAAAAAGTTATAAATTTATTTTTTTATTTTTATATATTTTTTAATAAAAAATAAAAATTATGTTAAATATATTATTTTTTTAACCTCATATTTTAATTTTAAAAAATTAAAAAATCATGTTTCCAAACAACTTCTAAGACCTAAAATGGAATAGAATTATACTCTAATAACTGGTGGGCCATGTCACTGCAATTTCGATGGCAGACCTAGGGTTAAATTATATTATTTATTCATACCACTTTAAATTTAATGAGGTTTACTTTGCTTGTGGTCCCAATTACACGAATTCCGATCGATAAAAGATCGCAATAAATATTAAGTGAATATTTTTTTTTTAATTACTTCATAAGGTTGAGTCAGTATGTCTTTTTTTTAAAAAAAAAATTTGTTATATAATTATTTATTTTATTTTTTTGTATTTTTTTTATCAGTAAAGAAAGAATTCATTAGAATCAGCAATTCAATTTCCATGTGACCCATTGTCTACCCAATAACTACTTGTCAGTGAGTTTTTTAAAAATTAATTATTGATTAATGATAAAATTTATCACTACATAGTTTAATACTAATGAAGTTTAAAATTTGTAAATATTTTTTAAAATATACACTATCATGTAAATTTCCCTACCAAAAAAAAGCGTGGGAAACTACCCTAACAGCCCCAACAGAACAAAGTGTTGGCAGAGGAGCACCTCGTAAACAATATTTGTTATTTGGAAACTACTAAATAATTAGAGATTATTTGGGATGATCTAAATAAGTGTATTTTTTTATTTTTTTATGAAAAGATGTACAGAAAAGTAGAGAAGTGATGTGATAAAAAAAAGATAAAAAAATAAAAAGGTGAATTATTTTGATATTACCAAACTTGACCTTAGTCAAAAGTATATTAATGAAAATCAATCGAAGATTACCCCTTTTTCACGAGGTGCTTGCTTAAATTCTTTTATAATAAACTTTAAGGTCAAATTATATTGGTAATTCTTACATTTTACTCATTGGCCCTGTTTGGTACAGCTTTTTTTCAGCTTATTTCAGCTTTCAGCTTAATTTAAGCTATTTTGATGTGTTTGGTTTAGCTTAACAGTGCAGCTTATAGCTTTTTGTAAGTCAGAAATCAGCTTATTCTTTGAGTGGGGCAGGAGAAGCTTAATTTATAATTCAGAAATCAGCTTATGTTCATAGTTATAAGTTATAAGCTGTTAAGGCATAAGCTATAAGCACTTTCCCACAGCTCTACCAAACAGGGCCATAGTATCATTTTGGCCTCTATACTTTTGAAATTAACTTCTTCTTTTTATCAGCAAAATAAATAACTTTATTAATGAAAAAAGTATAATACATGCAAAAGTACATCAACAAAGCAGAGAAGTGCAGAAAGTATCATAGTTAGCCTTAGCAATCTCAACTAAGTTGGCACTGCAAAAGAAACACAATCATATGCTAGCACTTAACCCAAAATTGGTGAGAAACCAATCAAAAACACCCAAAGAAGAAAACAGAACAACTATACAAAGCAAAAAAAAAAAAAAAAAAAAAAAAAAAAAAAAAAACTTCATCAATCAGCAGTAGCAGGATATTAGTGAGTAATGAGGCCTGTGCAGACACCAACAGTGCATCACCCAACACCAGCAGCAAACAAAAACATCAGAAACCACTCATCAAACCAATTAGCCCAATATCAATAACCAGCAGAGTAGTAACAGTAGAGTGAAAGACCAGTGACCCTGTTGCCCTGAACTTCATCTAACAAGCACTGCCAATCAACAAACAACAAACCAACAAGCAAAGAGCCAACTTGTGATGACAAACAATACACCTAACCAAGCATCTGATGCAAACTAGCATATTTGATCTAGATCAGTGCAGAAGCCAGAAGCAAGTCAATGAGACTTCACTACTTCACCCACATAGTAAACCAATGCAAAAAGCAGCTTCAATTCTTTGAGACTCCATCAGCAGCATTATACATCAACAGTATACACCACTACTGAGCCAACTTTTAACAACCACCAAGGCTTGCAGCCAACTTCTTTCCAAACCACAAAACAGCATAGCAGGAAAAGAATCAAGACTATGCAGCCATAAAAACTATAATTAAACATAGCAACAAAGCAACATAGCAGCCAGTTGGGCATAGCAGACCAACAGATCTGATCAACCATCATACACAGACACAAATAACAGGACAAAAAAATCAAAGAGACAGAGCAACAAGCACAGAACAGAACAGTAAACTCTGGCGAGAAATAGCAATCTAGCAACAACTCTATATCAGCAGTTGCCAAGCTTTACACTCCATATCTTTTATAGACTGATGAACCATTAAAAAGCTCATATTGGTAAGCAGAGTATTAGCAGCATAGTGATAGTAGTAGATTAAAAAACCAGTGACCCTCTACACCTAACCAAGCATCTGTTGCATACCACTAGACTTGAGCCCAATCATTCAACCTCCAATTCTGCTATATATCTTCACCAAAACAAAACAACAAAAAAACCACCAATAGACTAGGCATCAACACCAGCACCAGATCAGACCAAAACCAGTAGCAATGTCTACACCCAGTAGCAAACCAAAACCAGCACCAAATCAGCAATTCAATTTCCATGTGACCCATTGTCTACCCAATATCTACAACAATAGGCATCAAAACCAGCAACAGCATATTAAGCAGCAATTCAGCTTCCTTATGTCCCAATTTCTACACAATAGTAGACCTGCTTCAGGTTATATATCACATCTTGCACTGAGTATTTAAACTCTTTCAAGGAGGAAGAAGCCCACTTAGCAACTCTAATTTTTACCAGATCAGCCAAATCATTCAAAGCTGGTTAAGTAAGTATTGTGTTAAGTAAGTATACAATCTTAACTTATTGTGTTAAGTAAGTATACAATCTTCCCTTAAAATTGTGATTCATTTTCCATCAAAAACTCTAATAGGCATAATCAATATAACGAAATTAAAACAAAATTTTAAATTTAAGATTATAATCATACTAGTTAAAATTACATAAATCAAAATGAGACAAATATCAAAGTATAGAAATTATTGATGTAATCTCCCTTTAAACTATATTACTATTTAATCAAGTCAAGTCAGCATTCTGATTATTCACTATATGTACATCAATAAAATGTTCATGAATTCAATCTACACAATTAGTCAACCTTAATTGAATTCATGAACATCCATGAATTGTATTTTAGATTTTCATGGCCATTTTAATGTTGCTCGTGTGAATGTGGAAATGTGAAGGTAGGTTCAAACAAAATCACATAAATTTCTTGAATCTAGCTATTTGACACGTTTCATTAGTTTTGAAAAAATATTTGTACACTTACGTGATATTTTTAAATGAAAAAAAAAATTATATATCATTTTTTTCAATATCATCTTGTTTAGGAAATTAGCTGTGGGGATATATTTTTGAGTACCAACACGTGGCAAGGTGACGCCGATGTGTCAACCGAGGTGTCACGTGTCCTGGCCATTATGCCGAGGTTATCTCCGAAGATATCAGGATCCGAGATAAACGGATAAGGGACAAAAGTCCTAGAATAAAAAGGAGACTTAGTCAAGATGAGGATAAAACTCTTAGGGAGTTTATCTTTATCTCTTGAAGAGTCCAAAGTAAGTACCGAATTGTAGTCCATAGAAGTCAGGCTTCTAGTGGGACTAGGATTAAGTAAACTATAAAAGAGAGGCACCCCCGTGGGTCTAAAGTACGCATTTTATGCTTTGAGCAGTGAGATTAGCACTTGATTTATCTTTGAGAGATATACCGAGTCTGACTTGATCGTCGGAGTGCCCCCGGGTGGAAGAGCCACCGCCGGAGTCTTCTCTTTCTGTTACAGGTTAACTGAAGCTATCTATTCTGCCGATGCTCTC
Organism: Camellia sinensis; assembly: GCF_004153795.1. Lineage (NCBI taxonomy): Eukaryota > Viridiplantae > Streptophyta > Magnoliopsida > Ericales > Theaceae > Camellia > Camellia sinensis. The sequence goes on from NW_021025898.1 coordinate 2,954,556, forward strand.
TAACTGATTACTAAACGGGCAGTGTGACGAGAAAATCACTCACACATTAGTTATTTGATATTTTTTATTATTGTAGTCTAACTAAAATAATTATGTTTAAAAAGTTAATTAATTCTTTTTATAATTAATTTGATAATTATAAAAAATATATAAAATAATTATAAATTAAATATAATATTTTAACCTATTTTATTTTTTAATAAATTATTTTAACACATTTCTCTTTCCAAGCACTCTATTGTAACATTTGTTTATCCATTATCAGTTCCCTCAACATTGCATCAACTACTGTGATTCCCAACAGAGCATGGGATAGAGGAAGTTAGAGGCGATCAGCTACAGGCGAAGAATTGCTCCATGGCAACAATGAAATCTACTTGCAGCGTGCGAGAGCCAGAGAAGGTAGAAATTGAAGATGAGGACGTGGAAGTCCTAGAAGACGTCGGCAAAGAACCAGCCGAGAAGAGCGAAGAGGCACTAAAGAAAATCCTCGTCCAAGATGGGGATGAACAGCGCTACTTTCTTCTCGGCTCGGGCTTAGCCAAACAAGAGAAAAAAGAGTTGGAAACTTTTTTGAGAGCAAATATTGAGGTGTTCGCTTGGACACCTTACGAAATGCCTGGCATTAACCCGAGGTCACTTGCCACAAACTGAATGTTGACAGGTCGGCCAAACCTGTAATTCAGCGAGCCAGAAGACCGACGTTGATACACGTCAAAGCAGTAGAAGAAGAAGTTGACAGACTTCTGGAGGCCAGGGCCATTAGAGAAGTACACTACCCAACATGGCTATCCAATACAGTGGTGGTAGAGAAGAAGAACGGTAAATGGAGGGTCTGCGTAGACTTTACCAGCCTCAAAAAAGCCTGCCCCAAAGACAGCTTTTCCCTGTCCAAAATTGACCAGCTAGTAGCTACCACTTCAGGGCATGGAAGAATGATTTTTCTAGACGCTTACAGGGGGTACTACCAGATCGCCATGTACCCCCCAGACGAAGAAAAAACCGCATTCATCACCCCAAAAGGCTTGTACTGTTACAGAGTAATGCCTTTCGGGTTAAAAAACGCAGGAGCAACTTACCAAAGGCTGGTAACCAAAATGCTCAAACACCTGATTAGCCGAACAGTAGAGGTCTACATCGATGACATGGTCGTAAAGACCAAGGAATCTAAGGGTCATCTTGCCGACCTAAAAGAGGTATTTGATATACTCAAACATACCGGCTCCTACTCAACGCATCGAAGTGCGCATTTGGAGTTAGATTAGGTAAGTTTCTGGGGTACCTGGTAACAAGAAAGGGTATTGAGGCCAGCCCAGATCAAATCAGGGCCATCCTAGAGTTGAAGAGCCCAACGTCGGCAAAATAGGTGCAGATGCTAACTGGAAGGGCCGCAACCCTAAATAGATTCATCAGCAGAAGCTCGGACAAATATAAACCTTTCTTCAACCTGGTGAAGAAGGCTACGGACTTCCTATGGACTGAAGAATGTAAGGCCGCTTTGGCCGACCTAAAAAAGTATCTGACCACGGCTCCAGTCCTCTCAACACCTGAACCTGGAGAAGAACTGTTTTTGTATTTGGCAGTTTCATAACACGCAGTAAGTGCAGTGCTAATCCGAGAGGAAAAGGGGGACCAAAAGGCTGTTAATTATGTAAGCAAAACCTTGGCCGATGCAGAAATAAGGTACCTACCACTAGAGAAATTAATGTTGGCCTTAGTAATGGCTTCAAAGAAGCTGAACTATTACTTTCAAGCGCACAAGATTATAGCGCTAACAGAGCACCCACTGAAGTCCTTGTTACAACAAGGAGACTTAACTGGAAGAATAGCAAGATGGGCAGTGGCCTTGGGCCAGTACAACCTGGAGTTCAAGCCGAGAACAGTAATTAAAGGCCAAGTTTTGGCTGACTTCGTGGCCGAATTCACGCCAGAATCCATCGAACATCAGGCTCCGTTGAGCCAAGATGAACGATGTTCAACCAAACAAGGAGAAGCCCAGCCAAAGGCAAAAGAACAAGGAAAGGAAAAACTCAGACCCTGCAGCATTTACATCGGCAACTCCTTTCGCTTGTTTGTCAATGGGAGCTCAAACCGGCAAGGAGTGGGGGCAGGAGTAGTGTTAATATCTCCTGATGGGGAGATATTGGAACAGTTTATTCGATTAGGGTTCAAGGCCTCAAATAATGAGGCAGAATACAAAGCATTGATTGCAGGACTAAAGCTGGCAATGGCAGCAGATGCAGATGAGGTAATAATTTTTTATGATTTACAACTTATAGTAAATCAGACAACAGGAGAGTTTGCAACCCGAGATGAGAGAATGTCGGCATACGCAAAGGAAGTTATCAGGCTGGCAGCCTTGTTTCGCAACTGCCGACTTCTGCAAGTTAGCCGAGAAGATAACAGCCACGCCGATGCATTGGCTAACTTGGCAAGTTCAATACAAACTGGAAAAACAAGGACAATAATGGTTGACTATTTGTCAAACCCGAGCATAGAACCACCGATCACAGAACAAGAAGCAATGTGCGTGGACTTAGGACCAAGCTGGATGGATGCGATTGTTGCATTCCTAAAAGAGAGAAAGCTGCCAGAAGACCATAAGGAAGCACACAAGGTCAGATTGAAGTCGGCAAGATTCAATTTGACAGCGGACGGACATCTCTACAGAAGGCCCTTCACTGAACCCCTTTTAAGGTGCGCACACCCTTTGCAGGTTGAAGATTTTCTATATGAAATTCATGAAGGGATTTGTGGAAGCCACGCTGGGGACAGATCACTAGCTCACAGGGCCATTACCCAGGGGTATTGGTAGCCCTACATGCAAAAAGATGCAGAAGCCTACGTGAAGAAGTGTGAACAATGCCAAAGGTTCGCACCTTTGATACACCAGCCAGCTGCTGACCTGAACCCTGTATCCAATCTATGGCCATTTGCCCAATGGGGCATGGATCTCATTGGGCAGTTGCCCCAAGCAACTGGGCAAAGGAAGTACTTGCTGGTAGCAACAGATTACTTCACGAAGTGGATAGAAGCAAAACCTCTTGCCAAAATTCGAGATGTGGACGTCAAGAACTTCATATGGAGAAACATCATCACCAGATTTGGCATTCCAAGAGCAATAGTTGCCGACAACAAAATGCAGTTTGACAGCAAACTCATCAAGAACTTCTGTGCGAAATTCAAGATAAAGAATTACTTTTCAACACCAAGTTTTTCCCAAAGCAATGGGCAAGCAGAAGCATCCAACAAAGTAATTTTGGATGGGACAAAGAAGAGGCTGCAGGCAGCAAAAGGAAAGTGGGTAGACGAGTTGCCCAATGTACTCTGGGCATATCGGACTACGCTGAGAAGATCAACAAGGGAAACCCCCTTTGCCATGGCTTACAGCACAGAAGCAGTCATCCCACTGGAGATCGGCATCCCAGGAATCAGAACCCAGGAAGTAGAGAATGGGATTAACGACATACTTCTAGCCCGAGATCTAGATCTCTTAGAAGAAAAAAAAGAGAAAACTGCAATTCAGCTCGCAGCATACCAGCAGCAGCTTGCTAGAGCTTACAATAAGAAGGTCAATCCGAGGGATTTTCAGGTCGGCGACCTAGTCCTAAGAAAAGTTGTTGACAACAAGAAGAATTCCAGGGAGGGCAAGCTTGGCCCAACCTGGGAAGGACCCTACAAAATTACTTCGGTATTAGGCAATGGAGCATACCGGCTTGAAGATAATGAAGGCAAAGCATTGCCAAGACCCTAGAACACTTGTAATTTGAAATTTTTCTATCATTAGATATTCCTTGTTATTTTTTGCCGACGTCATCAATAAAATATTAGCAGAATTCTCAAAGACTTGTGAATTGATTAAATATGCATATTGTTGTTTCTAAATAATGAGAACCCAAGTAGAACTCAGGTTCACATTGGGGACAGGGACAAGACAAAATGGTTTATCTTCACTTGTTGAAATTTGTAGCAATTTACAAGTTGAAGTTAAACCGAAGTAATGCTTAACGTTTGTTGAAATTTGTAGCAATTTACAAGTTAAAGTTAAGCCAAGATTATTGTTTATCTTCACTTATTGAAATTGATGGACAATTTACAAGTTAAGTTAAACCAGTATGATGATTCAACATCTGTTAAAAGTTTACAAGAAATTTGTCTATCCGAGGTGTGTCACCCCCGAGAAGATTGTACAAAGAAGGAAAAGTATATGAAAGACATGCAGAATATTCTAAGTATAGAATCATACGGAAGCAATGGAGAGAAGACAAGAGTACAAGCATTCAGAAAAGAAAAGTTGTATTAGCATTCAACAAGAAAAGGGCACATCGGCCATACAAAAGGCTTATATTGTTCCAAAAAATAAAGAAAAAACAAAATACAATTAAACAAAAGACAAACATGAAGCTAAGACTCCTCTCCACCAGTTGGTTGAATTTGAAGATCAGATGATTGTTGAGAAGACATCTCAGTAGCCTTATCCGCCGCGATTTCGGCGTCAATTTCTACAAGAGTGTCTTCAAGGTTTTCATCAGCAAGGATGGCATCGGCTGATTCCTTCTCATCACCAGCATCTTTGTTAACCTCATCGCCTTCTTCATCCCGAGTCAATTCTAGGACTTGCTTATTTTGAAGAGGGGACTTGGCAACATCTTTGGATTTCCTTACCAACGCCTCATCCTCTTCCTCATCACCATCCTCAGACTCAGACTCGCCGACGTCTTGACTTGGAGGTTGAGCTGGAGGGAATAGAAGAGGAATGGCATCAGCTTTCCTCAATGGTGAGTCCCCTGGGACATTAAGCTTCTTTAAAAGGGACATCCAACCAAGGGTGAAACCCTTATTGCATGCCTCCTTCACCTGCTGTTTGTAGGCATCTGTGACGTCGGCCATGCCTTGGGCATATGCCTTCTCGTCGACATCTTTTATTTCGCCTTTTTTGGTGGCCAGGGCCTCCTGAAGCTCCTTTTCGGCCTGGGCCATTTTTTCCTCAGCTTTTTTCTTCTGAGACTCAGCCACTTTCCTGATGGCTTCAGCAGCCTCAGCCTTCTCTTCGGCATTGGTCTGAACTTTGATTGCAGCCTCGGCTTGGTCCTCCAGTTTTTTCATCTTTGATTGAAGACCTTTGTTGGTCTTTTGGATGGAAGAGAACTCCCTCTTCATCTCGACAAGCTTCTCTCGATTCTCAAAAGATTGCATTGAGAAAGAGTGGGCATGCTGGATGGTCTGAAAGAAAATATAGGTATTAGAGAATGTTCAAAGTACGAAATAAAGAGAAAGAAAAAAGAGAATTACCAAACAGAAGACATTTACCTGAACGGAGTGCTGAAGCATTAGAGCGTAATTCTCATACTCATTGTACTGGGCATTTCGCTCCAAATCGCCTGGTAACAGCAGAGCAGTGCTGAGCGCAACGCCGACGTTTATATCCTCGGCACTGTCACTTGCCATAACAAGCTTGTCTTCCAGAGTAATTAAGGGGACCCAGGGGGCATCAGGTTTTTTTGATCCCGAGGTTGTGGTAGAGGAAGACCTCAGCTTTTTTGGGTTTTGGGATTATGGTGGTTGAGACTCAGAGCGCTTCTTCCCAGCAGAAGGCTGAGATTTATCACTCTCAGCCAACTTTGAGATCGGCAAGGTGTCTTCAGATTCCACCTGAGCTATCTTAGCCTTTGGTTGAGCCTTCTTTATTCTTTTCGGCTTCGGTAGAGGTTGGTTTTGTGTTGGCTGCTCATCAACAGATGATGGAATACTGGCCAGAAGATCTTTTGCAACAGGCTTAGGGTGACCCATCTCGGCAGTAAGGACAAGTCATCATCGACGTTTTCTTTTTGATATTGGGACCAGGTATGGAGCCGAAGTTGATGGCTGATCAGCTGGATCAGATGTTGATCCTTGATCTGTTCGTGATGTGGATGCAGTCAACGGAGTTGTAGCAGAGGGTGGAGAAAGGCTTTTCTTCTTCCTTTTGGGAACGTCGGGCAAAGTTGACTTGTATGATGGAATAAAATTGAGAAGCACAGGCGCTTTCCTTTTATGGACTGGCAAGTCTAGAAGTTTCTTCAAATCCTTGCTGGGAACAAAGGATTGGCAAAAAAATTTCGGTGGCTGACGAACAGCTACAAGAAGAACAGACGTCAGAAACCGACAAAGTATTTAAGACTTTGAAAGAAAACAGGCAAAGCTAAATACTGGGCTCTTACCCTTGCCCTCTAAAACTGATCGGGGAAGAAGGTAGAGATGGATGTCCTCTTCTGGAGCAAACTCCCAATTTCCCGAGGTAATGAGATAGTCATCTCCAGCCCCCTTGTTGGAGTTTGGGAGGTCGGCTACGATTTTGAATTCTGTAAACCTCAGCTTAAGGTAATAAATGTAGCATTTTTCTTTCAAATTAAGGGCACACATAGTATAGCAATACTGGATATCGGTTAAGGTGATCCTAGCATTTTCCTGTTTAGCTAAAGCTATGATGCCGTTGATCACTCGGTAGGAATTGATTGCCAGTTGCATGGGGTTCAACTTATAATAGTGAAAAATCTCACGAAAAAGGATGTTGAGTGGGAGCCGGAGTCCGCACTCAGTGAAAGCTACAATAGGAAAAGGCATCGAATCATCTGTGGGCATGATGGAGTCGTTATCTCCAGCCAGCCTCAGATGGACATCGGCAGGGATAGAAAATTCTTGCCTAAAACACTCAAGTTTGGTCGGGGTATCTACCCTATGTCTCCACATACCCATGATATCGGCCTGAATTAGAGAGGTTAGGTTTCAGAGAAAAAATGTCTTGGGAGGGTTAATAAGACCTCAGCAAAAATCTAGGTAAAGTACTAGTTTCAGTTTTTTCCTAAATTATGGGTTCTACACAACAAATCCCAAACCTAGATCTATGAAAGCAAGGGTCGAAGGCACGGATCTGGAAGACAGAAAGGCAAAGATGTGCTTTAGAGTCAAGAACAGGGATGGGCTATCAAGAGCATAAAGAATACGAGAAATAAATGGTCAAGAATAGTAATAAGAGTGCAAGAAAGTGGTGAACAGTATGTATTTAAGATATGGGCAAAATCAAAACCATTTGAGTATATATGTTTAGATATGTGATTCGCAAGATTTGAAACAATAATGGCAACAAGAAATAAAGAATATCAACAGAATTGAAAACAAAAGGAACAGTGGCTTACCAGAAAAAAGTGAAGCCGGTATGAAGATTGCCGAAGTCAGACGACAGTAATGGATGCAACGAGAACGACGAAAGCTTCACAAAAAGGGAGAACGGAAGGCAGTTGCAGAACTTAAAGACTGGAACAATGGCGTATCCGGGAGCTAGAGAGAGAAAAAGCGAAGAGAAATCGAATGCAAAAGTGAAAAATAAAGAAAGGGGGAAAGGTTTTTGTCAAAAATTTGAAACGACGGCAAAAAAGTAATCAATACACCTAAAAGAACGTATGCGTCAGGCGGCGCATGTGAGAGAGAGACAGCTTGCAAGCGCGTCATGAACACGGTCCAATGAGGTGGAGACGCATGAATGAAACGGTTGAGTAAATGATACGTGACAGCTCACACACGTGAAAAAATTCACTGGAATTCTTGTTTGCTGAAGAAAACATGTCGGCCATAAAATGATCTCCGCTGAAGAGTTCTTGAGCCGATATACAAGAGGAAGTGCCGATATAGGTTCCATCACCTCAGAATACCGAGGTAATAGAACCTAGGAGGCAGTTGTGGGGATATATTTTTGAGTACTAACACGTGGCAAGGTGACGCCGATGTGTCAGCCGAGGTGCCATGTGTCCTGGTCATTATACCGAGGTTATCTCGGCGTTGCCGAGGTTATCTCCGAAGATATCAGGATTCGAGATAAACGGATAAGGGACAAGAGTCCTAAAATAAAGAGGAGACTTAGTCAAGATGAGGATAAAGCTCTTAGGGAGTTTATTTTTATCTCTTGAAGAGTCCAAAGTAAGTACTGAACTGTAGTCCATAGAAGTCAGGCTTCTAGTGGGACTAGGATTAAGTAAACTATAAAAGAGAGGCACCCCCGTGGGTCTAAGGTACACATTTTATGCTTTGAGCAATGAGTTTAGCACTTGATTTATCTTTGAGAGATATACTAAGTCTGACTTGATCGTCGGAGTGCCCCCGGGTGGAAGAGCCACCGCCGGAGCCTTTTCTTTCTGTTACAAAAGTAAGTACTGAATTGTAGTCCATAGAAGTCAGGCTTCTAGTGGGACTAGGATTAAGTAAACTATAAAAGAGAGGCACCCCCGTGGGTCTAAGGTACGCATTTTATGCTTTGAGCAGTGAGTTTAGCACTTGATTTATCTTTGAGAGATATACTAAGTCTGACTTAATCGTCGGAGTGCCCCCGGGTGGAAGAGCCACCGCCGGAGTCTTCTCTTTCTGTTACAGGTTAACTGAATCCATCTATTCTGCCAGTACTCTCTAACTGATTACTAAACGGGCAGTGTGACGAAAAAATCACTCACATATTAGTTATTTGATTTTTTTTATTATTGTAGTTTAACTAAAATAATTATGTTTAAAAAGTTAATTAATTCTTTTTATAATTAATTTGATAATTATAAAAAATATATAAAATAATTATAAATTAAATATAATATTTTAACGTATTTTATTTTTTAATAAATTATTTTAACACATTTCTCTTTCCAAGCACTCTATTGTAACATTTGTTTAACCATTATTAGTTACATCAAGTGTCAAAGTCATCTTTTCTTAGTGTACCTCCAATTAATTACCTTTGTCTTTTGCCTTCAGTCCCACTCCATCCACTAATGCTCTTTGCCCCATCCTCCTACACAAACAAGTACCTTTAATTTTGCTTCCCTCTCTCTCTCTCTCTCCTCCAATTAGGTTCTCTTCTCTCTGTCTCTCCAATTAGGTTTTCTCTTGTGAAGTCTCTCTCAACTCCAGAGATGAATCTGTGATGCTAGCCCTTGCATATCTTTGGTTGGCTACACCATACCCTTTTACTTGAAGAAACAAAGAACAACCCACAAGAGAAAAAAAGGTACTTCACTATTTTGTTCTTCTGATCAGAAGAAACCCTAGATCACAAACAGGTAAACTCATGGTGCTTTTATAACCCATTTTGTTGATAATTGCTTTCTAGTTTTCTTTTTCATGGGAAAGCTATAAAGGTTACAGGAGACACTATACATACATGCTTTTTGAGTTATGTTCAGTCTCTGAGATCTAGGGTTTTCCTTTATGAATTTAGTAGAAAAAACAACAGATGTTCATAAGTTCATGTACCATCTTGTCACAGCTGTGAAAAAGATAAGTGTGAGAGATTGCACTGATCAGATCTAATCATATAATGTTAAAGTGAGTTCAAAAGGACATGTATTATTGCTTCATGATGAATTATGCAACTGAATTCTTTGAAATGTAGGAATCTGAAGACTCTGAACACGTTGAGAGAGTGAGAGAGAGGAGAGAGAAAAGATAAAAGACAAAATTTTAAACCAAATTAAGGAAAATATGCAGAGGTCCAGGTGGGCTGTGAGCTCAGAGTGTGTGTGTGTGTGTGAGAGAGAGAGAGAGAGAGAGAGGACAGGTTCTTTAACTAGTCTTCAAATTCTAGAGAAAATTCTCAGACTTATTCTGTTGATTTTCCATGGGATAAGTTACACACAGATCAGACATCATCGATGTGTGTGCAACTTGATTAAATTGAAGAAAAAGACAAGCAAAAGAAGAAGTAGGCTTTTACAGAGGACAATCTTTTACGTGGTGTAACTTAATTAAACTGTACAAAAAGTCTAATTTTTTTTGTCACAAATTTAAAAGGTTGTATATAACAAAGGTTTTAAATAGAGGTATTGAGAATTGAACCAATATCAGTTATGATATAGCAGTGTCAAGAATCAAGTGATGCAATTATGAATTTTTTAAAATCACTATTTACAGAAAAAGTTTTTTAGTAGTTGAATTGATTATATTAGTTGTGAATCATGTGAATCAATACACATTGTAGCAAATATAAGGATGTGATTTTTATTTTCATAAGTATATCAAAGTGTATTGATATGGAGAAATCAAAATTTGATATGAATTGGTAAGCACTTATCACTGTTAATTAAAGTCATGATAATTAATAAAACGACTCTATTGTTTCAAAATATTTTTAAATATTGATTGATACATATTGAAATTTTAAACTTTTAATGTAGATATTCACAAATATATCAATTAATACTGTTTATATTAGTCAATATATGATCGTATTTTGTGTTATTTTTAAAATCACACTCCTAACTAAGAAGCTTTTGAAACAAATTACTTTATGGGTTAGTGCAGTGAAAATGGCTTCATCAAGCTCCTACACTTCCCCTTGTGCTGCCTGCAAATTTTTGAGGAGGAAATGCATACCAGGCTGCATCTTTGCACCTCATTTTCCACCAGAGGATCCACAGAAATTCGCCAACATCCACAAAATCTTCGGCGCAAGCAACATAAGTAAGCTCCTCAATGAAATCCTTCCTCACCAAAGAGATGATGCAGTGAGTTCCCTCGCCTACGAAGCCGAAGCACGAGTGCGAGATCCAGTGTACGGTTGTGTTGGTGCTATCTCCTTCCTCCAAAGACAGGTTGAGAAGCTCCAGAAAGATCTAGAAGTCGCCAATGCCAATTTGATTCACTGCGTCTGCAACGAACCGGCATTGCCTAGAAGAATGGGTAATGAAGGATATCAAAACCCTTCTTTTCCATTTCCTTATTCTCTTCCATGGAACGATCACAATAGCCCTTCTGGAGGAAATGTTTGAATTTTGAGAGGACTGTCACTCACTATCCATCTAGGGTTTGGATCTGTCAACCTATATATGGTATGTTATTGTATTATATATGTGGTTATGGGTTTACTCGCTCGCTAGCTAGGCTCACATGGAGTCTTCTAGCTAGACCACTGAGTCCTATAATTCCTATTACTTAGAAAAAATTGTTTGGTGGGTGTAGTAATTGTGTGGATAAAACTATGAACTAAGTAATTTAATTATGGGTGTGTTTACTGTGGGATTAGTGACCTAAGTCTTTAGGGCATGTTAAGTCTGTAGCTAGTTTTGATATTTTGTTGTGTCATTGTAGTGCAACTCTCCAGAAAATGTGCATGGAAGGGTTCTTTATAGTCTTCCATTACACTATATCCATACTATTCATATATAATAATCTTCTATACTGATATATAAAGTGGTATTGACAGTCACAGGTTTGTTTATTTCTTAAAATGCTGCAAACTATGGCAATTGCTCTAAATTTGTTTTCCTAGATCCAAATGCTTCTTTCAAAGCCATAGTTATTAGATTCAATTACAAATTTCACATTCGTAATACGTGCTCATCTCAAATATACATAAAGCAAACACTTCTATCGGTGCAGATGTCAAAGTAAATTTTTTCTCCAAAAATGCTCCCAAACCATCATAATTGCTATAAACTGCTACAATTCTCTCCAACTACTATAATTATTAGATCGAATTACAAATTACACATTATTTGTACCCACCTCTAATATATATATATATATATATATTCTCTTCTCTTTCCTTTTTTTTTTCGTTTTTGATTTGTTCTGCAGGACCATTGCATGTTTTCTTTCGCAGCATATGAGTTGATCCACTCAAAAATAAATAAATAAATAAATAAATAAATTTGATTAAATTATAGCTTTTAAGTTGCACCAAAATGACTCCTTTAGTATCTATCTAATTCTGATCCTTAGCATCATTCACCTTCCTTTGAGAAGGCAATTAAGTTAGGCGTTAAGAAAAAAAAATTAAAAATAAAAGTTGATAAAAGAGAGGTTTGAGCTTTGTCACTGCAGATAAGTTTGAGAAAGTTAACATCAATGCAGTCTTATTTATTTCTGGACAAGTTTCTATAACTAGAATTTTCGCCACTGATATGCAAGAGTCTTTCTGCTTCATATCAAATAACTTTGCGCTGTGTTTGATTGGGAGATTTGAGGAAGAATTTGAAAAGAAAAAGAGAAAAGTCAGGTGAAATGTGAATAAAATATATTTACATTTTACTTAGTTTCACACATTTTTTTTCTTTTTGTTTCTAAATCCCTCCTCAAATTTTCCAATCAAATACGCGTTAGAGAACTTTTTTTTTTTAAGACTTTTTTTTTTTTTTTTTTGTTACAACGGGAATAAGCTTTAGATAAGTTTCTTTCATTTTATATTTTCTTATCTTGTGATGATGAAGATATGAGTACTACTTAAGTTTTTTTTATTATTGATGTTAGGTTTTATTTCTTGGCAATCCCGTTTGACAAAACTCCTTTCAGTTGTATTTATTTTCGCACATTTATTTCAGTGAGGCTGTGAGTGTTTAGATGCGAATCCAACCCGAATTGAGCCTTTCAGAGAAGTTTGTGATACAAATATTTTCAAGATTGCCACTTCGCTGATTATTACGGGGGTCGAGCTGCCCGGTCAGCTCGCGGCCCGAAGCAAAATGCAAAAAAGCATTCAAAGTTGCCTGTCCGATCATGTTATATTTTTCCAGTTTTTCTAGTTTTGGCCTTCCCGCTCGAGCGGGGAAAGGGACGCTCGAGCGGGGATTGGAAGCTCTCAGCATCTCTGCAGTCGCCTGTAAAAATACTGGAACGAAAATATAAGAATTCAGTACATTTTTTGTATTTCTATGTATTTATTAATTTTAAAGAGAGAGAAATAAAAGGGGGAAAGGTTTTGTCAAAAATTTGAAACGACGGCAAAAAAGTAATCAATACACCTAAAAGAACGTTGCGTCAGGCGGCGCATGTGAGAGAGAGACAGCTTGCAAGCGCGTCATGAACACGGTCCAATGAGGTGGAGACGCATGAATGAAACGGTTGAGTAATGATACGTGACAGCTCACACACGTGAAAAAAATTCACTGGAATTCTTGTTTGCTGAAAAAACATGTCGGCCATAAAATGATCTCCGCTGAAGAGTTCTTGAGCCGATATACAAGAGGAAGTGCCGATATAGGTTCCATCACCTCAGAATACCGAGGTAATAGAACCTAGGAGGCAGTTGTGGGGATATATTTTTGAGTACTAACGTGGCAAGGTGACGCCGATGTGTCAGCCGAGGTGCCATGTGTCCTGGTCATTATACCGAGGTTATCTCGGCGTTGCCGAGGTTATCTCCGAAGATATCAGGATTCGAGATAAACGGATAAGGGACAAGAGTCCTAAATAAAGAGGAGACTTAGTCAAGATGAGGATAAAGCTCTTAGGGAGTTTATTTTTATCTCTTGAAGAGTCCAAAGTAAGTACTGAACTGTAGTCCATAGAAGTCAGGCTTCTAGTGGGACTAGGATTAAGTAAACTATAAAAGAGAGCACCCCCGTGGGTCTAAGGTACACATTTTATGCTTTGAGCAATGAGTTTGCACTTGATTTATCTTTGAAAGATATACTAAGTCTGACTTGAATCGTCGGAGTGCCCCCGGGTGGAAGAGCCACCGCCGGAGTCTTCTCTTTCTGTTACAGGTTAACTGAATCCATCTATTCTGCCAGTACTCTCTAACTGATTACTAAACGGGCAGTGTGACGAAAAAATCACTCACATATTAGTTATTTGATTTTTTTATTATTGTAGTTTAACTAAAATAATTATGTTTAAAAAGTTAATTAATTCTTTTTATAATTAATTTGATAATTATAAAAAATATATAAAATAATTATAAATTAAATATAATATTTTAACGTATTTTATTTTTTAATAAATTATTAATCAACATTTCTCTTTCCAAGCACTCTATTGTAACATTTGTTTAACCATTATTAGTTACATCAAGTGTCAAAGTCATCTTTTCTTAGTGTACCTCCAATTAATTACCTTTGTCTTTTCTTCAGTCCCACTCCATCCACTAATTGCTCTTTGCCCATCCTCCTACACAAAAAAGTACCTTTAATTTTGCTTCCCTCTCTCTCTCTCTCTCCTCCAATTAGGTTCTCTTCTCTCTGTCTCTCAATTAGGTTTTCTCTTGTGAAGTCTCTCTCAACTCCAGAGATGAATCTGTGATGCTAGCCCTTGCATATCTTTGGTTGGCTACACCATACCCTTTTACTTGAAGAAACAAAGAACAACCCACAAGAGAAAAAAAGGTACTTCACTATTTTGTTCTTCTGATCAGAAGAAACCCTAGATCACAAACAGGTAAACTCATGGTGCTTTTATAACCCATTTTGTTGATAATTGCTTTCTAGTTTTCTTTTTCATGGGAAAGCTATAAAGGTTACAGGAGACACTATACATACATGCTTTTTGAGTTATGTTCAGTCTCTGAGATCTAGGGTTTTCCTTTATGAATTTAGTAGAAAAAACAACAGATGTTCATAAGTTCATGTACCATCTTGTCACAGCTGTGAAAAAGATAAGTGTGAGAGATTGCACTGATCAGATCTAATCATATAATGTTAAAGTGAGTTCAAAAGGACATGTATTATTGCTTCATGATGAATTATGCAACTGAATTCTTTGAAATGTAGGAATCTGAAGACTCTGAACACGTTGAGAGAGTGAGAGAGAGGAGAGAGAAAAGATAAACTAAAGAAAAAAAAAGAAGCGGTCGCAGGTGGGCTGTGAGCTCAGAGTGTGTGTGTGTGTGTGTGTGTGTGTGTGTGTGTGTGTTGAGAGAGAGAGAGAGAGAGAGAGAGAGAGGACAGGTTCTTTAACTAGTCTTCAATTCTAGAGAAAATTCTCAGACTTATTCTGTTGATTTTCCATGGGATAAGTTACACACAGATCAGACATCATCGATGTGTGTGCAACTTGATTAAATTGAAGAAAAAGACAAGCAAAAGAAGAAGTAGGCTTTTACAGAGGACAATCTTTTACGTGGTGTAACTTAATTAAACTGTACAAAAAGTCTAATTTTTTTTGTCACAAATTTAAAAGGTTGTATATAACAAAGGTTTTAAATAGAGGTATTGAGAATTGAACCAATATCAGTTATGATATAGCAGTGTCAAGAATCAAGTGATGCAATTATGAATTTTTTTAAAATCACTATTTACAGAAAAAGTTTTTTAGTAGTTGAATTGATTATATTAGTTGTGAATCATGTGAATCAATACACATTGTAGCAAATATAAGGATGTGATTTTTATTTTCATAAGTATATCAAAGTGTATTGATATGGAGAAATCAATTTTTATATGAATTGGTAAGCACTTATCACTGTTAATTAAAGTCATGATAATTAATAAAACGACTCTATTGTTTCAAAATATTTTTAAATATTGATTGATACATATTGAAATTTTAAACTTTTAATGTAGATATTCACAAATATATCAATTAATACTGTTTATATTAGTCAATATATGATCGTATTTTGTGTTTTTTTTAAAATCACACTCCTAACTAAGAAGCTTTTGAAACAAATTACTTTATGGGTTAGTGCAGTGAAAATGGCTTCATCAAGCTCCTACACTTCCCCTTGTGCTGCCTGCAAATTTTTGAGGAGGAAATGCATACCAGGCTGCATCTTTGCACCTCATTTTCCACCAGAGGATCCACAGAAATTCGCCAACATCCACAAAATCTTCGGCGCAAGCAACATAAGTAAGCTCCTCAATGAAATCCTTCCTCACCAAAGAGATGATGCAGTGAGTTCCCTCGCCTACGAAGCCGAAGCACGAGTGCGAGATCCAGTGTACGGTTGTGTTGGTGCTATCTCCTTCCTCCAAAGACAGGTTGAGAAGCTCCAGAAAGATCTAGAAGTCGCCAATGCCAATTTGATTCACTGCGTCTGCAACGAACCGGCATTGCCTAGAAGAATGGGTAATGAAGGATATCAAACCCTTCTTTTCCATTTCCTTATTCTCTTCCATGGAACGATCACAATAGCCCTTCTGGAGGAAATGTTTGAATTTTGAGAGGACTGTCACTCACTATCCATCTAGGGTTTGGATCTGTCAACCTATATATGGTATGTTATTGTATTATATATGTGGTTATGGGTTTACTCGCTCGCTAGCTAGGCTCACATGGAGTCTTCTAGCTAGACCACTGAGTCCTATAATTCCTATTACTTAGAAAAAATGTTTTGGGTGTGTAATTTGTGTGGATAAAACTATGAACTAAGTAATTTAATTATGGGTGTGTTTACTGTGGGATTATGCTGCTAAGTCTTTAGGGCATGTTAAGTCTGTAGCTAGTTTTGATATTTTGTTGTGTCATTGTAGTGCAACTCTCCAGAAATGTGCATGAAGGGTTCTTTATAGTCTTCATTACACTATATCCATACTATTCATATATATAATCTTCTATACTGATATATAAGTGGTATTGACAGTCACAGGTTTGTTTATTTCTTAAAATGCTGCAAACTATGGCAATTGCTCTAAATTTGTTTTCCTAGATCCAAATGCTTCTTTCAAAGCCATAGTTATTAGATTCAATTACAAATTTCACATTCGTAATACGTGCTCATCTCAAATATACATAAAGCAAACACTTCTATCGGTGCAGATGTCAAAGTAAATTTTTTCTCCAAAAATGCTCCAAACCATCATAATTGCTATAAACTGCTACAATTCTCTCCAACTACTATAATTATTAGATCGAATTACAAATTACACATTATTTGTACCCACCTCTAATATATATATATATATATATATTCTCTTCTCTTTCTTTTTTTTTTCGTTTTTGATTTGTTCTGCAGGACCATTGCATGTTTTCTTTCGCAGCATATGAGTTGATCCACTCAAAATAAATAAATAAATAAATAAATAAATTTGATTAAATTATAGCTTTTAAGTTGCACCAAAATGACTCCTTAGTATCTATCTAATTCTGATCCTTAGCATCATTCACCTTCCTTGAGAAGGCAATTAAGTTAGGCGTTAAGAAAAAAAAATTAAAAATAAAAGTTGATAAAAGAGAGGTTTGAGCTTTGTCACTGCAGATAAGTTTGAGAAAGTTAACATCAATGCATCTTATTTATTCTGGACAAGTTTCTATAACTAGAATTTCGCCACTGATATGCAAGAGTCTTTCTGCTTCATATCAAATAACCTTTGCGCTGTGTTTGATTGGGAGATTTGAGGAAGAATTTGAAAAGAAAAAGAGAAAAGTCAGGTGAAATGTGAATAAAATATATTTACATTTTACTTAGTTTCACACATTTTTTTTCTTTTTGTTTCTAAATCCCTCCTCAAATTTTCCAATCAAATACGCGTTAGAGAACTTTTTTTTTTTTTTTTTTTTTTTGTTACAACGGGAATAAGCTTTAGATAAGTTTCTTTCATTTTATATTTCTTATCTTTGTGATGATGAAGATATGAGTACTACTAAGTTTTTTTTATTTGATGTTAGGTTTTTATTTCTTGGCAATCCCGTTTGACAAAACTCCTTTCAGTTGTATTTATTTTCGCACATTTATTTCAGTGAGGCTGTGAGTGTTTAGATGCGAATCCAACCCGAATTGAGCCTTTCAGAGAAGTTTGTGATACAAATATTTTAAGATTGCCACTTCGCTGATTATGACGGGGATCGAGCTGCCGGTCAGCTCGCGGGGGTCCAGGGGGGCAGCGCCCCTTGGCGGGTCCGGGGCAGCGCCACGGCGGGGTTGAGGAGCAGGCCCCGAAGCAAAATGCTAAAATGCATTCAAAATTGTCTGTCCGCTCGAGCGGACATACCCGCGCTCGAGCGGAGAATCCCTGGTTCCAGCAGTTTTGGTCGCCTGCAAAAATACTGAGATGTGTGATTTTGCGCTCTGAGCGGGGCTTTCTGGCGCTGAGCGGTCCTCTGTGATATTTCGCGCATATTTTGCTGAAGCCCGCTCGACGGGCTGTTGGGCGCTCGAGCGGAGATCGCGGACAGATTCTATAAATTCGCGGTGGGGGTCAGATTTTAGGTTACTTCTCCAGATCTTCTTTTGGTTTCTAGGGTTTATATCTGGGGATACTTTGTGAGTTTTCTTTGATGTTTTTATTGAGTATTCAACTCATGATCTAAAGAGAGTACATCAAAGGTTTGTTTGTTATACACAAAAGAGAGAGTTATTCTTCAGTTGTGGATTTGAAGAATTCGAGCCTGAAGCTTTGGTGGAAATCCGGAGTGGCTCATCAGAAAGACAATTCCGTGGTGAAGATGGGGTTGGAAGAGGCACATAAAGGTTGGTTCAATTAGGCGTTGTGGATCGCTAGGTAATTGAGAGTATACCTGTGTAATTCCTTTAATTCTTCTTAGTGGATTGTCTTGTGGCTGTTGCCCGTAGTTA